>QVAJ01000271.1:838387-994034 GCA_003546035.1 Mixornis gularis | reverse complement strand
GATGCAGAATTTCCTGGACGCTAATGAATTTC
The DNA here is from genome assembly GCA_003546035.1 of Mixornis gularis. Lineage (NCBI taxonomy): Eukaryota > Metazoa > Chordata > Aves > Passeriformes > Timaliidae > Mixornis > Mixornis gularis. Next base: position 994,002 of record QVAJ01000271.1, on the reverse strand, counting down.
CATGAAAGGTTTCAGTTTCAGGGAATCAGCTTTTCCTAATGAAAAATGACACTGACAGAAATTTCTCTGCCAGCTCTCTCACATTGGATAACCTTCAGAAACTCAATTCACCTCTGTGTTTCTCCATCTTGGAGCAGGGCAATAACACTGACCTCTTTTTTATAACCTTCTCGGAGATGTATGGACAAAAGCACTGTGTAAGAGCAAAGTATCATTATTATTTATTATTCTAAGCATCACTGAGACAATAAGGGAAAAGCAAAACACTGTGATTCTCACTGAGGTAACAAAATAAAGCCATTCCTCTGGCAACACTTTTTAAATGTTACAGCTCAGGCTTTCTTTCTTTATTTTTTTTTTCCCTTTTGGTAGCTGTCTAAAGGGTTGATATAATTCCCCAATATCAAAACTGGAAAAAAAAGTTTTTCATCTCTTAAAGTAAATAGGCAAAGCAAACAGGAAAAAAAAGGAAAAACCCCAAAAAACAAAAACCAACTCCATAAGCATACAAACAGCCTCTGATGGTTTTTGTCTCAAAGCAGGATTTTTTTGTTGCCAGCACTTTCTTGAGCACACAAAGAATCAGTCCTGAAAAACATCTCCATATTGCAAGAGCCAGAATTTTACACTTCAGGGATAAAWCTCTTTGATATCTCAGAATACAACTTAAATTCTAGTAATAAAAGCAGATTAAGCACTCAGTATCCTTCCACTCATATCATCAGCAAAAAATCCACACAGAACAATGTTTTATGGAATAAATCTCCGTATCAACAAAGTTTCTATATATTTAAATGCCATTCATCAGCACAGATTACCACCCAAAGTTATTTCTCACCACATTTCGGTGAGATTATAAAACATTCATACAAGGCACAGAAATGTTCAAGACATGCAAAAATCCACTCTCTTCTGCAGAGAGCTTTGGAAGTACAAAAATGTAACCCGGGTTGGTAGAGGAGACTTCCTCAACCCCAGTTCAAGCTCAGCTCCCATCCCAGACAATCTGGCTGTAGGAACAAACTGGGACCTCTGGAAGGAAAGGCAGCAGGAAAACTCATGGGAGTGTGGTGATAYCAAAATAGATCAACCAGCTGAGGCTGATATTGAGTGCAGACAAGGCCATCAGCTTGAGACACCCAGTAAAGCACACCAACACCACCAGATCTCCAGAGAAATGGCCTCGTTTWGTTATTACAACCTGCACTTCTCTGGAACAGGGCAGGCACACCACCTCACATCAGTACTTCAAGGCCTATTTCCTTGCTCTTTCACAGGGATCAGGACTTAAGTATATGAACTSTTTCTCATTCTAAAACCTCTGCACACAGGTGCCAAAAGAGCCCCAAAATCCTTGCAAAAAATGGGTAGCTACATATATCACAGTACATTTTTTTATGGGCACAGTTCCAGCCTACTGTCAATATAAACATGCAAAGCAGGCAAAGAACAGTTTATTTTCACTGACATTCACAGGCTGCTGCAAGAGGATTTGTGCTGATCTTCCTCCTCCCCAAAGCTCCACTATCTTTCAATTATCCAGGTACCAAAAAGTATAAAAACCCTTCTATAATCAAGGAAAATACAAAAAATATGTCTCCTTTCCTACCTACATCTTCTTTCCCTACTTCTTCCATTTCCAGAGTATTTTTCAATCAAGAGGCAATATAGCATGACCATAAAAATTATTACAGGCTCTTAAAAGACCCTCTTGGCTTTGGAAAGAGACTTTAAAATATTAAATAATTTCTGTCAGTCTTCAAGTCATTAAAAATCTCTGGAAAAGATTCAAACTCTGTGCCTGGGAGAGAGAATTATTTCTGTAATTGAAAGAAGAACAGCAAAACACAAGTTCTTTAATAGATGTGGACTCTAGGGAGATTAAACAATCAGCTATCTTGTCAACTCAAAATGTACATTTGGGCTGCTTTTTCCTGCATTTGTTGGTTTCAAGGTGRAAACTTATTATTTCATAAAATACAATTAGAGCATTTTGCATAGGAAGTTCCACATCCCTAAAAAAACCGAAAATGTGTAGAAGAGGTGAGTCTTCACACAGAGATTAGTCCTCAGAGAGGCGAAATGGAAGGGAGCCTTCCTGCCAGCCCRTAATGAGTTTCACACTACCTACAAACCAAATGCATCTTCTGGTGAGTTGTTTTCACACCTCAGGCACAGAGCAGTTCATTGAAAGTGACTTTTCTTGTCTACCTGGCATGGTTAAGCGGCTGCTGTACAACAAACCACGTGTGGGAAGAAAGGTGTCTGAATGCAATGACCCTCCCAGCAGAAGACACCAAGCACAGAGACAAAATACAGAGTCTGAGGAGCAGCAGTCTTAGGATGGCGTAACTGGGGCACCTCTCTGGCCTTTCAATACCTTCAGGTAACTTGGCTGAATTTATTTGTCAGAAAAGTCCCTTGGTTTCCATCTCTCAAGCACAGCTCTTTGCATCTCTCCAAAAGGTCAGCCTGTTTCATCACTTCCATTCCAGTCTGGGCAGGCAACTACATAAATGATGAATGAAAAACTGATCTTTTACAATGTTCAACGACAACTCATGGTCAATTTTAGCCATTTTAGRCCTGGGGAGCTGATTTGCCTCCTTATTTTGCTGGGATTTTGTTGTGATGTTTGATTTGGGTTTTCGTTGGAGTTTTTTGGGTTGTGGTTTTTTTGTTGTTTGGTTTAAAATCTTGTTTAAGTTGGTTCATCTACCCCTAAACAAATCACAGACCTTAATTTGTCTTTTCTAGGTGTCTTTCTAGTAAATTATCTAAACTAGTTTTTTCTAGTTCTTGCTTTCTTTGGTAACTTACTGCAGTCTCCATCTCTAATGAGGTTATGCAGTGTGGGGTTTGCATTTATAAACAGTTTCCATTGGCCTTAACTGGAGCCATATTTGCAGAATCAAAGATTAAATGCAACCATTAATGACTTTCCTGTTTTTGCTCATTCACTGTTCATTGCCTACAAGGCTGCTCTTGCATGATAGTGCTGATTCAGGGGATCAAAGCACTGCATCTTTATATATATATGTAAAATTTAAATAAATTTGAGGTTTGTCTAGTGCCATTGCTCTACAGGTGCTTTTTATCCTGCAGTAAATCCCTGCAAGACAGACACACAACTATTAGGAAGGTTTATAGGGTACAACTGTTCCTGTATAACCAAATCCACTGGGCTGGGAGGTTTGGTGCCTGCTCTTCATTAACCAGCAAATACAGGGAGAGATTAGTTAGTGCAGAGAGACGAGCACAGCAGGAGTAATTAAAGCAAAGTGCTTTAATGAAGGGCACTGCACAACGTTTYAGCAGAACTTCAGAAGAGCTCAGAATTGCTGTTTTACCCTGACTTTTGATATAAAATACCATCACAAGGCCCAAATCCCTATCCAACACTGTGTAACATTCTCTAAACTCCTACTGAAGTGAACCAAACAAGAACCTTGGACACAGCTAGCACAGCCACTCCCACTCTGCCCATTTGGTTGATAAAAGGACACTCACTCCATGCTGCTTCTCCTTTATATCTTTAGACTATCAAGGCTACAACAACCATCAACTGCATTTTGCAAAGCTTAATGGCAGAGATTATTCAGATTCTCACATTGGCAAGTGTCRGCCCCAGACGGAATGAATCAGTAGCTTTATCTTTTATCTTGTCCTCTGGCTTTATGGCATATATGACTCACAATATGGTGCCTGCAGAGCTGTTTCAGAATGTTCAGGTCTCATGAGTGTGTTTTAGCTGTTTTGTTACTGCTGGATGCTGATTCTGAGGATATTCACTTTCCTGCAAAGGGCCAAGCTCAGCTGCACCACTGGAATTGTCTTTCTCCCATCTAACTGTGATGGCCAGCAAGATCCAAACCTCTGATGTGAATTGTGAGAAGGCAAAAGAAAAAGAACCCTTACCAACATCTCTAAGCACCAGTGCTGCTTAGAGCAGCCTTTTTCCTCTGAGAAGAGCAACCACAACTTTGAGAGCACTGAGTGAATAGTGATGCATTTTGAGATGCTCCCAAATACACAGAACTGGTTTTAAGGCTGCTTTTGAAAGAAAGAAAGGGGTCTAAAWGGGAAAAAAGGGTTATTTGAGAAGAGGGAAAGTAATAATAGAAAACCAGAGAGAATCTAATGAGATCTAAAAATAGAAATTAGAAAATGAAGTAGTAATATAATACCTAAACTGCTAGAAAATAATCTAAAGAGGATGGAAAAGAGGAAGATAGCAAAGGACAATTGGCAAAGAGATGGGCAATTCAGGGTTAGTAAAATATTCAGAAAAGCTTCATTTTTATTATCAGTTTGTGATAATAAAATGGAGGTGAGCTAAAATGTAGAAATTAAGGTAAATACCAAGACACTGATTGTCTGGCAAAACACGTGCCAGGTAACAAACACGTGCCAAGAGCAATCTGACTCTTGCTCATCAAACACATGAACTCCCCTGTCCCTGTGCTGCACCAACACATCACACTTTGGTTGTATCAGGTTTCTGCCTGGGGCAGGATCAAAGGCTTTATCAGKAACATTTCTCTAGATTCTTGCTGTAGTAAATCACTGTTGCAATACGGGATCTAGATGGTGGTTGCTGCTACCTATTCCCAATTAGCATCTCTTTGGAAAGGCTGTTTGGGAAGGCATTCAAGCAAAGCAGTCAAGTYCACACACCACACACCACGGCCAGCTCAGCCAAGAGAGGCAAGAAGGGCCTTTTTATGATAAATTCCAGCAAAGGTTTGTTCCAACACACCCAAAGAGAATCAGTGATGAAAGACCAGGATCAAAGGTGTGCACAGGGTTAAGTGTGGGGTCAGGAACCAATGGTCTGAGGGCACAGGGGTGGTACAAGGGGCAGGGCAAAGGGTAGGACCCTATAGCGGACATGGGGCATGCCACCAGGGATACCACAACCAATGGGGAAACAGGGAGAGGAGAAACCACGAGAATTAAGGTCATATGGGGAAAGCAAAACTGGGGTAGGTCACACAGTGGTGGCAAGGCACCATGGGGGAAGTCTTTTCTTTCAGCCTAGGTGGAGATCTGTGGTATATTCTTCCAGGGCAAAGCCCTGGGGATTCCCCTGAGGGGTTCAAAGGTTTCCACAAGTTACCTTGGTGMGATCCTGGTGGGTTTTATCTTCTTCACCAAGGCTTATGTGGTACAGAGATACAGGACCTGCACCTGCCTGCTCTCCTCCTGTCTCCATGAGGGATGTGCCTCCACTGCTGCTGCCCACAGTGACTGCCCAGCTCTGACCCCAGAGCAGGAGCWCTTACATTGACAAACAGGACCTGCAGTGTCTGGCCTGCCTTTATTTCTCACATGGCCCCAGCCTCCATCTTCCCAGGCACAAATGGCCTGGCTCCACCTTCTTGATGTCACCTTTATGACATTCCCCTGAGCCATCTCTTCCCAGGATTTGCTTGCAGTTATTATTGCTTACAMCTCAAGTCATTTTCCTGAGTGCTGAGTGTTACATCTGATGAGAAAGGTTTAATATTTTCAATGTTTTTCTGCATAAATTGAATTTTCCTTGTAAGCCCAAGCCCTTTACTTGATTTTCATAATTAGAGACGGTACACACTCTAGTAGAGCTGATAAGGACAGGTAGTATTATTCAGGATCCAGTTACAAGTCTCTCCAGTCCTCACCACAGGCTTTTGACCTTTTGGATCTCTTACTGTCCAGGTGAAAGCCCTAATGACAGGAGTTCTGGTTGTTCTGCCTGATCTCTTCCCCCAGCACAAAGCACACACTGCTACAAACTGGATCAAACACCACAAACCCCCTCAAAGGAGCATGAAACCCCCCAAGACAGTCTTACAGAAGCTCTCTCYTAACCCACTCTCACCAGCATCACCACAGATCCTGTCTGACAGCTAATCAGCATTAGTTACCATAACTACACTGTATGAATTACCCAGCGAAGGGAAAAGAATCCCCAGCTGTAAGTTACATTAAAACACAATAAATCCCCTATCAGAGTCATTATCTGAATCACTGATGCAGTCAAGTGCAAGAGGCATCTGATCTGTAAAAGGGATTTGTTTATCAAGCAGAATTTCAAGCCTTTAAGAAAACAGCATCAGCAGCCTCACAATTTGAATCTCAACAGAGAACAATCTCAGACATCAAGTAAACGTTTTGCCAACAATTAGTTAAATTCGAAGAGGCAGGAATACTGAATGAAGAGAACTTTAACTATTTTCCTGCTCTTTAATAGCACAGAAGGTTCTCAAAGTTTTTGGGKTTTTTTTCATTGCACTACATTCAATCAAGTAATGTAATAGTTCATTTTTGACAGGGCCCATGAATGTAGAGCTCCCATTCTCTCCCTCACCAGTCAAAGCAGCACCAAATTTCWCTGCAGAGCTTTCTGAGGCTCCGAGATGCACAGAGGAAAAGATGCTCGGCTTAAAAAGATAAATGCTTGTCACAAGCAACTGCATTTCCTGCCCATTGTTTCCTCCCCTATTCGTTAAACTTATTGCTCTTCTTTTATCAAAATAGAAATTCTGTCACAGCAAACATAGTCCTAAAGTCTACAGTTACCAGGTGTGAAAGTGTCAATATATTAAACATGTGTGCACACAATGCAGAAAGTCCAGCCAAGCCATCAGGCTTTGTGTTTCTTTGCTCAGTCTTTCCCTGTAAAAAATGTGCTSTAGAAAATTGAAGTGTAAATAAGAATGTGAACTACCAACACCACGAGAGACTTATAATAAATAGGGAAAATGAGAGGTTCTATCTTTGCATTCACCAAATTAACCAAAAAAAGAAGAAATCTGTTGTGATCCTAATACAGCAGGTGCAATCACAGGAAGGTTTCTTTGCAGGTTCTTGTGTCATAAAATGGCTTAAAAAAAGTCAAACACACCAGGAAAATTTGCAGGTTTAGGAGTTTGATTAAAATGTAATGGAAAGCCTCTTCTTAAAATACTTTATTATTTTTCAATTAGGATCTGTTAAATCAAGATACTTCCACACTGAAGACAGATGAATTTTCCTGGAAGCTCTGCTGCCTTTCAGGTACTTGCTTATTTACCAGTACCAGAAGCAGGGAAATATTGCATCCATCCCCATGAACCCAACCATGGAAATCTCTCCATTGTCTAAAGTTCACCTGGGCTTAAAACTTAAGCAATGTTGGATGCATTTCTGTGTAGAGCACAGGATTCTCTGCCTGCCTCAAAACCCTCAAGAGGAGCATTTCAGCATCAGTTTTTCRTGCTCTCCAGTTTAGGACTCCTGAAGTTACATAATACACTCACTTGGAAATTTTCAAAACCATTTTCAGCTTTGGATTGAAACATCTCAATCTTCTTTTTTTTTCCAGGTGAAAAACAACCACTGAAAGGTATTTGTTCAAGTGGCTCCCTTTTCTCAGGGAACAGAAATGATCTGTGTGGCAAATGAAGAGGGCAGGTTGATTTTTAGCAGTTAGGCCTGTGACTTGGCCAGGTTTCAGGCAAGACAGGAAAGTCTACCCTTACAAGAGAATTGTCTCCAGCAGCACATGTGGCATCTCAATCTTCCAAGTTATAACTTCACCTCCACATTTTTTAAAGTGAGTAAAAGAAAAAAAGTGCTTTMTTGATGTAATCCATGAGATAAGCCTCTGAGAAATCCAATATGCTATTGAAAAAGTACTATTATTGAAGTTCCCAGCAGTTCAACTAGACACTTTTCAGAAGTGAATCTTGAAATTTCTCATCCTGTCCCTTTATTCTGTTAAGTGCCCATCGATTGAGACTGTGCTGTGCATCAAGCACAAAGGGTTAATTGCTGTGCATCACTTCTGCTTAAAATAATTCCAGTAGAAAGGGCAGCTGTAACAGTCTATTGTGTTCTTACTTTCAGGGAGTCTGAGCACATTTTCTGTGGAAACCACGGCAATTTGARTGTTCCTGGCAAACAAAGAAATAATTACCCTCGCAGTCATTGAAATCAACTACGTGCACATGATGAAAAAAAMCAGCTAGGAAAAAAATGTCCATTTCAGCCTTTTTAGACTGCAACAAATTACCCAAAGTTAAGGTATAATCAGCTTCAGCAACAAAACTTGACAACCTTTTCTCTCACTCTTTCTTTTCACTCTATTAATTCATTGCTGAAAAACAGCTAAAAAATTCTGTGTAAAAGTAAGGCCTTTTAAGTACCTACAGGCATTTTAAAAGTTGCCTCACTTGTGCGTTCTGGGAGTCACAGACAGGTAAAGGAAAACAAAAGGAAGCGAGAAAATGGAGGAAAACTGAAAGAGTAAAATCTTCAGAAAAAAGCCCCTTCACACATAAAACTCTTTGTTGCTGGGTAGCTTGGAAAGCATTCCTGCTTGTTCACAGAAACAAGAAATCCCCCTGAAAGTGGGATCAATTCTAATGAAATTCATAAATCCCACGGAGCAGCTCGGAGGAGGCAGGGACAGGCTGTCCCTGCGGTAGGACAAATGTTTGCAGAGTCTGGAAAGCAAAGATAATAACAACAGCAATAAATTGTAGCCATTCCCAGCCTTTCTTGGGCTTATTCCTTTGCTCTGCAAACTTAAAATACCAAAGACAAACGTTTAGCCCTTCATCATTTCATTTGCAGCGATTCTTCCAGCCAGATCACAAAATACAAACTGAGGAGCCAGAGAACAGTCGTCTCACAGAAATGCCAACAAGCACAGGGAATTTGGGAAGCACCACTGAAATCTAAAGGAAAACCAGGCTTCTCCTACCACTGCACAACTTCTGTTCAGCCAGTGCCTCTGTCTGGGGAGAATTTTCCCCAGCTGACCCAGAATACCTTCGTGGCTGAGGATGAAGAAGAACCATCCTGCCACGTTAGCAAAACCTCCCTGCTTATGAAGAAGAAAGAAGACTAAAACAAGAAATTGCTGCCTGGTCCCCAGAGGATCAGGTGGCAAACCTTGCTCATCACTGGCCAGGAGGGCTGGCACCTCTGGAGTTCAAASCCAAAAAGGACACAAGGCTTCTCACACAAAGGAGAAAGGCTTGAAGAAATGGTCAGGAAGAGCAGAAATAATTTATTTTCTTGGGAGAAGCAATTGTGTGCAAATGATCTCCTCTGTATAATTAAAGTCTTTTTTTCTTAGCCTGCTAAGAAAATGTAAAAGGATGGACAGCCTAACAAAATGGTTAGCAGAGGGAAWGGGAAATAATGCAGTTTATTGTATTTCAGATTAGCTTTGCTTTCACAAAAAGACTGCTCCAGCAGGCTGAACAAAACACCATTCCCTTGTGGGTTAGATAGGAGAAATTACCTTCTCAGGTTTTAATTTTAAGCTTAAATTTATGAAACACTAATCCATGATCCTTTAAAGATAACATTTGCCAGTATGGCCAGCAAATCAGGAGTGCTTACAAGCTTTCAGAAGTATATATTTTAAAGGAGAAAAATCATTGGACTCAGCCTTTTCCATTGTTCCCACAGTTTTCTGTTTGGCAACACTTCAAAATGAATTGGCATAAGAAGCTGTACAATCTGTTCTCCTTAAACAAGCCAAACATTTGGGKTTTTTTTTCCTTCATCTTTGATATATAGGGACTTTTTTTGCAAAGGGAAGGGACAAAGCAGAAGACAGGGATCTTTGTTTCTTTTCCTTTTTTTCCATATACATGCAGCTATAACCATTGAACARATCAAACACCCCTCACGTCCAGCAGCCAGCCCAGCCTGTCTGATAGTGGAATATGGCACACTACATGTTCAGGACAAATGTAGTGTTATGTCCCCCAAGCACCCTTTCACTCTCCAGAAAACTGCAGTTTGGAGATTTCTGGAGGCAGAAACAGTGTCTTGATATTTCCAAGTCTTCAGTGGAACTGTCCCATTGCTTTTCTGGACTCATGCAAACTTTCAGCATGTGGAACATTGTGCAAACTGTGTAATCTACTATTGCTTTTTATCAGTGCTGGACTGACCACCTGCTGACTTCATCTGATATCCCTTAATTTTTCTACTGGMGGAGGAAAAAAAATGAACAAACTCTTCCCTCTTTCTGCCTCTCCATTATATCCTCTCTCAGCAACCTCTTTCCTACCCTAAAGGCTTTTCCTCTGTATCATTGATAGTGCTGAGGTTTCAGGACCTCCTTCACACCTTCCTACGTAACTTTTCCAGCTGTAAGCAGAAGCCAGTTGAGCAGAGGGAACCAGGAGTATGCACAGGATTCTGGATGGGTTTGATTTGTTCTACTCTTTTGACAATATATCTAACACATTATATACATATTTAGGAGAGTGATGAGAATTGAGCTAATACTTTCACCACACCATCCATCAGGGTGCTAAAATCTGATTCCTAATTGAAAGAAACAGCTCAGAATCCATCATTTTATATGTGCAGATGAGATTATTTTCCTCTTACATTCATCACATTTATCTACACAAAGTTACATCTGTTGTTTCTTTCACTCAATGACTTCAGCTCATATAATTTCTCTGCATTTCTTTCAGGTGGACCTTTGTCATTAATACACTGACATTCTTAGGACTGTCTACAAGCCATCTTCTGTCAACTCATTTCACTTTCAGAATTATTTTGACCATAATTATTTTGAAGATCACATGCTAATCAGCACTGACTCAAATACAAGCTTCTCTCTAATAACAGCACTTGAAAACCGATCATCCATTTCTGTGTTCTTTCCAAATTTTMTCCATGCAATGGCAAGGACCTGCAACTTACAGCAAAGCAGTGGGCATCTTCATGCTTGAAGCTGCTTTAATGAAGATAAATCTTGACTATCAAGGTAACCTGCATTATTGGGGATGCCCATATYCATTTGTTTGATGGATGGATTGTTTTTGTTCTTTGACGAAACACCTTTTAAAGAATGTTGRAAAATGCTATTTTTCTTCTAACTACTGTAGTAGAATGGAAGTGGAATTGTGTAATGAGTTAATTTTATTTAYTCTGCCATTAGTTTAAGAACAATGCACATTACCTCTCCCAAACAGTACAAGTCCAACTAAAAATTAAATAAATTGAGAAGTATCCACTTCAAGATGCAAGAGAAGAAGCACAGAACAGATTGTCTGTGTCCCCTTTTAATTATTGCTAAGATTTTAAAATCAATACCTCACTCAAAATATTCATGTCAGACAGTCCTGAACAAGAGATTTGTGGTTTGGTTTTTCTGGGGTGCAGTAGAAGTCAGAGAAAGGCTTGGAAAAAATTGATTATTGTTCTTTTCCCAAAATACAAGAGAGAACATCTGAAGTACCAGTAAAATTTTCCAATTTCCTTTAAATGTTGCCTCCCTTTTATCTCCAATTCTGAATGCAATGTTTAAAGTAGTGAGCCATCATTTTAATACCACCAACTGAAAGATCCATATAAACTATTGCAGAAGAGCCTTTGTGAAATAGATGCTGGAGAGCAAGTGGGCCACTGACAATGGTCTTATCTTGATGGCTTTTAATCGAGGCTGAGGTTTCAGCAGATCTTACCAGGCTGGGCAAAYCACCCCATCTCTGGGGTGCTGGACTGACAGTGCTGCAGGGACTTTTCTCTGTGCTGGACAGGAATGCCTTTGGCAGCAGCACAACACAGGCACGTGCTAAACAAACTTCTCTGAGCTACAGCCATTAGCAGAAGTGTGTCTCCAGCTTAGTTTAACTGGCTCTGGAAGTGAATCGACACCAACTGAATTAAATTTCACTTAATTAAGTTTGGGAGCATTGGCAGAAGGATTAGTGTGAAGTAACTATTCCACTCCAAAACATCATTCAGATTATTCCTTTTTGCTTGTGTCCTCCCCACACGAAGGAGCTATTTCTAAATCAACYACCCCACTCAGCTGGACCTGGAAGAACATATGATTTAGAAACACAATAATTCCATCAATTCCAACAACCCCCCCTCTGTGCTTAAAGGAGTTCACCTCTAACTGAACTAAATTAGGCCTTTATGCTTATTTTGCATACTTTTCCCTCCTCCTTTGCACAGGAACTTCTACWTTAGTATTCAGAGAAACCAGAGCTCTGTATTTGAGTGTTCCACTCTAGGGAAAACAATTTGTATCCTGTATTATTACCAGACACTCAAACCCCTGTCTTTTTAAGAGAAATGCCCTAGCCAAAACAGAAATTTTGGTTTCCTGCAGAGATTATTAGGAGATATCCTTTGGTCCATGTGTGAGGCAGGTGTGATCACACCCTTGCAGCTTTCCCTTCCAGCCTCACATCTCCAGGAAATCACTGGAAAGCAGTTATTGTTTTAATCACAAGTTTCAATAGCCAGCAAAACTTATGGCAGCTGCTGTACTAAAGTATAAAGCTTTTCTTGAAATTCCTCTATTAATAAAATCTGTTAGAGACAAGAGGAAGAAAATCTGCATCTTATGCAAGATTAAACTAGAAGTATCAAAACACCTTCAACTCCTTTTGTTTTTGCAGAGTTGGAGAGAAAACTTTGTCAAATATCCGTGCCTTTAAAATGTATTTACCCAATGAGGAGCATGAACCCAGAGGAAAAAAACAAGATCAATTTTTTAATGGGAGAGAAATCAATCTGCCCCAACCCTACCAGAAGCCACAGTCCTGTGGCATGTGGTAGAACTCTAGTGGATCTTCAGCCTGAACTCCTGAGCTTTGAGGAATGCCTCCTCTCTGGTGCACTGGCAGCCCCTGGCTCCCCTGGAGCCCAGGTGTCTGAAGGCAGGGCTGAAAAGTGCAGCTGGAACACTCGGATACTGTGCAACCATCTGTGCAGTCTCGCAGCAACTGTTCATCTGAATGTCTTCAGAACGCAGCACTGATGAGCCTTTTCACTTCTGCTCAGTAGGTGATAAGAGAGCATTTTACCCCAAGCTGTGGCCCAGATGTATTGGGCACTAAATGCATCACTTCTGTTTTGTTTTCATTTTAGAAAGAGAATTAATAGACACTGCTATTTGTAATGGATCAGCTCACTCATCTGCCACGGGATTTTCGCTGTGGCTCCTTCCAGTCTCTTCTCAACACTAAGCTACCACAGGGTCATCCACAAACCTTCAAAAAATCATCAGGCCAGGGGTTACTTCGCCCATTTTAAGAGTGAATTTTCTGCCTGCATGGGAAAACGCCTCTACTGATCCCTGCCATCTCCCCTTCTCTCTGTCCCTGCAAGCTTCCAAAGCTGACTTTAGGGTGCTATCCAAAACAGAAAGCTCTCACAGGAAGTCACTGCTTCGCTAATAGGCATCTCTGTTCTCTCCTGATATTGCCTGAACGATTTAGCTCTCATTTGCATACTTGTCTTCCTATTTCATGCAATTGTGTGTCTAAGTGGTTAATTCAAGTGCAATAATGCCAATTGCCAGCCTTTCCAAGTTATTCCAGTGACTCAGGTCCACTGAGSCAATTGTTAGAAACTCCCCCTGTTAAGCTGGRCTTRCCTGTTAAAGGTAAAMCAGGCAGCGCCTACAGARAGCAGGAACAGCTGGGAGCACCCAAAACAGGACCTACAGAGAGCAGAAACAGCTGGGAGCACCCAAAACAGGACCTACAGAGAGCAGAAACAGCTGGGAGCACCCAAAACAGGAACTATAGAGAGCAGAAACAGCTGGGAAGGCTGACAAAGTGATTTTACGTCAACACAAAAAGGTGATTGGTTACACAGTGAGACTCTGTATCATGGAATGTTTCATTCCTTCCTGTTCACTCTACTCACTGCACCTACCTAAAACTTCAGTCTGCTCTGCCTCTTTGGTTTTCCTTTTAATTGCAGAGTAGAAGGKGAGAAAGTGGTACATTGTCTGTGCAGCTGGAGATAAACAGGTTATCTACCTGTGTTGAAGCAATAGCAAAAGGATGTTATGTCTAGTTTCAGACTTTCTTCTTTATCTAGGAAGGCAGTAGAGGCTCCAGAGGGATGGTTCAGAGGAGTTGGCAGTGAAACCAAGAAAACTGGGCTAGAGGAGTATGAGGAATAGCGAGTTTGTAGAGCTCAGTGGCACGTGAAAAACCTCCAGGGAGCATTTACCTCATTTACAGGATGTTCACCAACAGCCCATGGCTCTCAGGAACAGCTGCTGTGACAGCTCCAACAACAGAGGTAATTCTCAGGGCAGAGAGGAACAACCAGAGGCCAGTGCACAGTCTGAAAGGCAGGTGAGGTAAGAGCTCAGACTGAGCACAGGTACCACCCTCAGGAGTCTTTCTTTCAAAGGATTCCAAGGAATTCCCTCTGTAGATGAACCCAAATCCCTCCAGACAAAACAATTGAGCAACTTGTACAGAAGATAGATAAAGGACTCTCCTGCTCACAAAAGCTCAAGAGGACAGGAGGTAAAACAGAACAGCATAACAAGTGTGTGCTCACACTCAGAATGTGCCAGAGAAATTTCATTTATTTTCCTCAGACTAAGGCAGAAGAGAAATACTGAGGGCTGTTTGTAGACCCCAGGTAAATCAGGTAAATGTGCAGGTTTATTGGCCAACACTTAGGTTCTCCTGGTTACCAGGGGATTTCTGAGTCCTTTCCAGTGAAGAATATCTAGAAAGACACCATTATGCCATTTTACATTTCATGGAAAGAAATACATTTTTCTCCTCTTGAAATCCTGTGAGGTCCCAACAACTAAGTAAACCTGATGTCAGAATTTAACCACAGGTGTGACAAAACCAKCTGGTCTCAAAGGCAGAACAGCTTTAGGTGACAATCTGTTTCCAATTCCTGTTCAGATTTAACACACATACTTTTTGTTTTTCTATGTAAGATGCCACTGGAAAAAAAAGACATCTGTCTCCCACACTATTTGAATTTAGGAATTGGAAGCCTGCCACATTTTCATTTGCACTGAGAGAAGTAACAGCAAGATAAAATCTAGTGGGTTTGAGCAGTTTTGAAAGAYGCAGCAGTAGGTAAGGAGATCTTTGGTCAGACAAGAGTCTGGAAGCACAARCAAAGATCACATTTTTGAAGCAAAAGGTTTTGACTTTCACTTCCCACTGCCAAGAAGATCCTGCTTTAGGAAAGACAATGCATTAGGAGAGGCAACTCTTGGATACCTGTTGGGACTACAGGGACAGAGCAGCATAATAAGGTCAAGTGTGAAAAGTTTTCTCCCTTCTAGAATGATGAATGGGATCACAACCCTTATTTTGGGATAGGCTCAAGGTTCTAAAGCCCTAAGATCCATACCTCAACACACAACCACAATTCAGCCTGAGWAAAAGTCCAGGGACATCACTCAGATGCTCCTACCCTGGCCCAAAGGACAAAGCTGAACAATGTTYCTCTGTCTGCTGCTACGACTTCTAGATAAGCTCAGCTTAATGCTCTCTACATAACCCCCACCTTTTGTCAGACACACATTGCCATATTTGATCTGAGCTTTCACCTTCACCCAAGACACTGACTGGGAGAATGCAGGAAAACACTCAAAAACCCTGATAACACTCAGGCACAGCCCAGGCAGGAGCACAGCACCTGTAATGTGCTTTCTTGGATAAAYCCATAAGGATGAGGGCAGCATTACAGACCAGACCATGAGAAGCAGAGTAAAGCCTTCCCCACCTCACAGAGACACAAATATCAAACAGCTGCACTAACTCGGAGGGGAGCGACACTGTGCTGTGYCTTGCTGCATTCCAATGAAATGGCAGGAAAAACTTGCTGGAAGAAAAGTTGTTCTACTCTGCAGCAATAAGGGCTCAGTGATTTAAAGGCTCATCAGAAGGACAACTGCTGAGGTTTTGAATTGCCTGTTAGAAATATCTGGRGGAAGCTGTGATTTACAAAGATCCCAAAACTTGCCTGGTTGGGCTTTGTTTTATTGTTTTGGTGATTCGCTATTTTTGTTTGTTTGGCTTTGGGTTGTTTGTTTCAAGCCAGTAGGGATTTTAGTTTTATTATTTATTTTCAAATAATGTTTTGGGCTTTTTTTTTTTTTTAAAGCTGATACTCATGGCTGTGGTCTTTTGGTCTGTTTCTTTGATTGGGTTTATCTCTTGCCTCCAAAAAAAAGACAGCCATCCTTTATGCTTTACACAGCCTTATCTTGCAACCTAGTATTTATAGCATTTATATCCTAACCTTTTACACCAGCAACTGTTGAGTTATCTCTCTGCCCTTTACTTGACTTTATTACACACAGTGAGAACACGGTGGATCCCAGAGGTATTATATGCTCAGTAAAAAAAAATAAAAATTCACAGGTTTTAATCTGCCATGAGTCTCATTTCACATCACACACAATGATTTGTGCATTTCTTATTTTTTTTGATTCAAAACTGCCTAAAGTGAATAATCCACTGACTTTCCTCCCCGCCCACCCATTACCCACCACCAGGTAATTATGGTCTAATGGGTCTGATACACAGAGCGTGGCTGCTGAGCACACTGACATTCTTCACAGGCTAAAACTGTTTCTGTGAGGTTAAATCCTGCCAGTTTAACTCTTGGAAGAGAGCCCCACTGCACATGTAGGACAGGATTACCACCTGAGGGAAGGGGGGGAAAGCTGTGCATCAGACCAGGTGTGTCATCAATCTGCATCTCTCACAACAGCCCTGTTAGAGACACGGGSCTTCAGGAAGACTCCACTGCACCTCCTGGAAGGACTCAGAAACTCCCTCAGCTTCCCCCTGCTGTGGCTCAGAACAGCCCTTTACCTTCCATTTGATGTGCTCACAGCCCTCAGGTGGAGGACAGCAAACACACACTCTGAGAAGTACAAATTCTTCGGTGGTGTGACCTTGCTTCTCAGTACAACTGCTCAGGTAGGTTGTGGAACTGCTCGATCCCAAATGCCWCCCGAACAGGAAACAAAGGGGATCCCACAGTCCCAGCCTAGCAGTAAGATTCCATCTGTACACAAAGCTGGGCAGGAAAGATAACTCAGTGGGCTTTTCTTTCCAGACTACATATGAACTTTGATTAAGCATTGTTTTGTTATTTTATATTTTATTATTTCAGGCATTACCTTGGAAAACTGCTAGATGGTGCTAGAATATATACATATGCAATACTATGCTAAAACAGGGGTTTGAGCTGCAATCCTGGCCCCTGGAATCAGCTTTTGATGAAATTGCCTCCTGACTGCTGGCTGTATATAAACACAGAGCTGTGTCCAGGATGGCAGAATCTTATTTTCTCGTGCTTTGCAGGGGGTGAGCGTAGAGAAACACTCAGCTGGAGTCACATCAGGGCCCAGGTCAAGGAGATTGACTCATCCCCACTCTGCTCAGTGAGAAAGTTCAGGGCACAATTCTGCACACATTTAACAAGCATGCAGCTCTGCRGATTCTATATTCCCAAGGACAAGCCATCCTGCATAAAAAGAGCATCTTCCAGAGAACACTGTGCAATTCCCAATGTGTGACATTTCCAAGAAAGCAAATATTCTTGGAAGAAGGAAAAAAGAGGCAAAAGAAGGAAAAAGGAGGGAAAAAAGGCAACCAACAAAACAGGAAAAAAACCCAAACCTGTTCCTAAGCATGTTTACAGCAAAGGAGAATTTGGTAAAGACACCCAAATTGCCTGCAACTTGTGCAACAARTCTAGCTAATATTATTGATTTTTGAGTGGTTTGTGAAGGGAGGTTAAAGCACAGTATGTCATAAAAATATGGGATTGTAAATGAGAGATGCAGTTAAAAAGAAGTATAATAACAGAGGAAGTGTCACTGGAGCAATTGGGTTTACACAGTACAGACTTGATCCATAATYTACTAGAGTTTTCACATGAGAAAAAAAAATATAGACATTTTAAAATGGTATTAATATACTTGTTTCTTAACATTAATGGCTAAGCATGTGGACACTGAGGGAATAGAAAGGCCCAAACAGACTAAGATCAGYTTTAATTACTGTTAATCTGCAGAGACATTCCCATCAGAAATACCACCCTGGCATTTTCCTGTTTACCAGCTGCAGATCAAGCTCTGTAACATTTAATCTTTGTAAGTACTTACCCTTTGAAAACCTCTTCTCCCCTCATCTTTCCCTCAACAAATCACCTCCTGTGYTCCTGCTGCACAGCAGCTCCTGCCAGCTTCTCCTGGCTATTCCCTGCCTGGGCAGCTTTCCTCCCAGGCCCCTCTCTCTACTCTGCAGTTTTTCCTTCCTGGCAGGGGAATATCAGCTTTCCCCTGACAAATTAAAACCCCGGGAGCCCAGRGCACATTCCTGGTGATGGGCGCTGGGAAAGCAACCAGAACTGGCTGTCATTAAAGACAAAGCAAAGCACCTCAAAGATAAAACAACACCCGGGCCAGCCTAGAAGCACAAAAGCTGCCTCAGGAGATCTCGAGCTGCTTTGTTCCTAGATAAAGGCAACTTRGGCACCACCTCGGCTAACAAACCTAAACTTGGTCTGATGGCAAGCACCAGTGACCACACTGGAACAATGTTTATCCTTCAGGCCAGCAGCATCTGAGAAACCTAACACCGAATTTTTGCCAAGCTACCGTATCCAAGAAGTTGTAGGGTAAATTGATCTGTTTTCAGCTTCTATTGTTTGTGTGATTGTCCCCGTACAAGAGTTTTCCAGCAGAAAGTTTCAGCTGTTCCTGAAATCTTTCAGAATAAAAAAAAATAAGAACAGAAATTATAAAGTCAATTCATTTCTCAGAATTCACTGTGTGAGATTAATCCATTTTTTCCTGGAAAGTAAGCCTGTCAKCACACATCCCATCTCTTGTACTCTTTCAGAGCCCTGGGTAACTGGACCCACCTCCAGAGGASTGCTAGAAATTCCAGTTATGCTTTGTGCTTCCCAAGAGCAAAATCACATGGAACGGCTTGCACTTGACCTYTCCTTTTCCAACATGTTATTTCTACATTTTTGAAAAAACCATGTATAATAATGATAAAAACATCTATTAAGATTTCTCTCTATAGCTCTTACAACTCAAGATTTTTTAGTAAGTCTGTGTGACATTTCCAAGAAAGCAAGTTACTGGCATTGAGGCATTGAATTTATCAACTTCTTTTTGTACTTTCAACATGAAGCATAAGAAAAAACTTCCCTTTCCTGAAGAAAAACCAAAAAACTTCCTTTTGTTGTCATTTTGCTACTTCAGTTGMGGTGAGGATTTCTTCTTAAAATAAAATAAAATAGCTGTAGGATTAGCACAGTTTATCTAAAAATCATATTAACTTTCTTGACTCTGTGATACTATTATTATCTGCAAAACACCCATTAAGAACAACTTCAATTATTTTTTTCTCTGAAAAAAATAAACGCCTTTTGTTCAAACAAGTAAAATTGAGGAATCAGGCAAAGCATTCAAGCACATTTCCAGCTCCTGTTCTTTACCTGTAATTGTTTATGCAGTAATGCTGCATTCACCCACACCAGGCAATGGCTGTTTCCCATTTTTTAGATAAACGGCTGCACCTAGAGAGAGATGGYCCTTTCAAACACAGAAGAAAGCACTTAAATACAAATAAAACATCCAAACTTGGAGAACCACAGCCCTTGAATGGTCAACAGGACTTTCTAAATTATAAATGCCCAGGCCACCCAGCTGATGAAATTAACCCTTGATTACCTGGTGTTCCAAACCAGCAGATGAGGTTCAGGTGTCAAGTGGAAGAAAAATCAAGATCACCTGATGCTCATCAAATGAAGCAGCTGATTCAAACAAACTGTTTGAGACCCAAACAGTCTTCATATGAGGTTAATTCAACTTTAATGGCATKAATGGCATTTACATGTCACTCATTTTGGTCAATTCTGCCCCAAGTTATCTCATTGCCTCATCGTTCACTGAGCACAACTTCTCTAGCTCCCACACCTCTGCACACCCCATGACTATGTTTTATTCCAGGTAATTAAAAATAAAATTTAAAAATTCCTTTTTCCACTGCAGAGTCTCTCTGTTCCTCCTCACAGCTTCTCCTAGAAAAAACTTTAACATTGATTAAACAGCATTATTAGGCTGTAAACATTACGCTCTGCCAGGTATTACATTTCTGCCCTAGCTCAGAAGCCTACTGCCTTAGAGAGGACATTTTCCAAAGCATCCCTCTCCAAYCCCATCAGGAGCTGGGAGATGCTGGCTATATCCCGTGGTGCCAGGAGTCAGTGCTTAAATGGAGCTGTCTTATCAGGAATGCTTCTCCCAGCAGCTCTGGGCCTCATCAGAGGCTGCCAGAGCCCTGTGCAAAGCAGTAATTTCCTTGTCTCTGTGACCACATCAGGAGTCCTGCTGATTCTGGATTCTTCCTCTTCCCCTATCCCACTTTTATTGCCAACTACCCACTCTCTTTTCCAGACCATGCAAAGAAACTTGTGTTCTTATGTCACTACCCTCTAAATCCTGCCTCTCCACTCCCCCAGCAGACAGGCTTGTAGGAATTACTTATCACTGGGCAATATGTACCTACAGGCCTTTCAAGCATCTGACAAAAGCTGAAATATCCAAACATGAAGTTTGGTGCTCTCTTGTTGTCTTCTGAGGAAATGTCATGTATTTTTTCCCCTCTGACAGCAGTAAAAAGATGAGGCAAGAAAGGATGTCATGTTATTTTCACTAAAATTATCTTACCCTGGTGCTTATGCCATAAATGTACTTACTGCCTCATCACTAAACTTTATCTTGCTGACAAAGTTTCCATGACAGCCATAGGATTCCCAGTGGGAAGGGAATGGTCTGAGTGCCAGCAGCTCCCAAAGAGCCACTGAAAGGCCAAATCACCTCCTWCATGTACTGACTCAGAAACACAGCCTGAGCTGCAGGAGGAATGCTGACACAGTGGAGAATCTCTGGGGAGTCAAAGGGTGAGACATGGGTAAGGGATATAACTGGGAGACTGGAAAGGCTGAAAGCTGCTGCCAGTGACAAGAAATCATCTTCTTTGCCCAGGAGAGGTCCCACAGGGGCTCAGGACTGCACCAAGGGGACAGCCCTGAGTTACCCTAGAACATCCCACCCTCCAAAGCAGGAAAAGTGCCTGGAGGCTCAGGGGCAGTGACCAGGGTAGCTGCAGGCTGGAGAGGGCCCCAGCCCAGACATTCCCAGTGCTTTGGGTGTCTGCAGCTCCAGCCCTTTGGTTGTCTGGCAGGAGCTTTCCCACAGTGCTGGCCTGGTGACAGCTGTGTCACACCAGCCACCACAGAAAASCACCAAGTGACCATAAAGACCCCCTGCCACACACAGCCCCCCATCACCTCACTTGGGAAAGGGAAAAGAGCTCATCAACACAGAAATTAATYTGACAGTAACCTTGAGAGAGTTTGGGGAATTCTGTGGCTTGCCTAATGGCTACAGAGGGACTTTTTGCACTGGGATTTCATATAATCTAAGTGTTTGCTATTTAAACAAAAAATAATCTTTTAGAGCCTGCAACTACCTTGGACTGAGTCCCCTTGCAATTACAAAAGTGATTGTGTTTGAATAGCTGGCTTTCTCCTTCACTGCTCTG
Source organism: Mixornis gularis (assembly GCA_003546035.1). Lineage (NCBI taxonomy): Eukaryota > Metazoa > Chordata > Aves > Passeriformes > Timaliidae > Mixornis > Mixornis gularis. The sequence goes on along the minus strand of QVAJ01000271.1, from coordinate 972,631 downwards.
CTTCTCTCCACTCTGGTGACTTCTACAGGGAAATCATCCTTTGGACATCAGGGGTATAGATGCTCCAGGCATTATTGGATTGCCCAAATCTCTGCCTCACTGCTAGTACTAGTCAGGGCAGAAGAGAATTGAACTGTAGCAAAGAAGAGCAGTTGTTTAGACACCTTTGAGAATCTTCATGCACGCTGGAAAAGTCTCTTCCTATTAGCACTCATAACTAGGAGTCACTTAACCTTTGACTGCATAACACAGTCAAAATCCATGATATATTGGGTTTTCTTTGAATTGTTATTCTACTGTAGAAATAATTAAGGAAGACAGTGCAGGAAATAATAATTTACAATGGCATGTCTGCAATCCCAAGTTCTCAGCATGTTCTACAGCAGTTAATGAAAAATAGGCAAAAGAGAATGAGGTCTGTGATTAATGTTACAGTCCTTCCCAGTGCAAAAATGTCATCGACGGAGGGCAACACCATTCAAAGCTGACAGGAGAAGGGAGAATGCCTGGGGTAATAACAAAATGCACCYCTGTCCTTGCTCAGTTTCATTTTAAAAAGGTATGGGCCTGTTATAATTTCATACAAGCTTGCAAAGTTGACTGTCCTTATAAAAAGAGCAATTATACACACACTTTAAGCACGAAGCAGCACAATAATTAAATGAGTAATTACCTTCCCACTTTTAAGCTGTCATGCAATTAAACTTAATTAAACATTCTCTATACCTCACTAATCTTATACAAACAGAAGAAGGTAAGAAGGGTGTGGCAAAGAAAGGGCATTTGGCAGAAGGTTGAGCCTATTATCCTGTCTATAATAATAAAAAAAAACCACTGTACAGTCAGCTCTAGGTTCTCATGTCATTGCCTTGTTCCTGGCCAGAATGTAACCTGGTCTGAGCTACAGGATGAGCAACACACTGAGGCAATTCCACACTGTTTAATTTTGGGTGGCATTCCTCTATGTAACATAGCAAAATACTCAGAAGAGTGCTCCAAAAGAAACAAGGCCAAGGAAAGGGAAATGCTGGCATTTTAGAGCAGAGGGAGTAAAGAATTCTGTACAGAAAAGTTGGTCCAAATGTAAACCAAAATCTTTAATGCAAACACAAGTCCAAGGTTTCTCTTTTCCCCAGCAGAGGAACTGTTAGAGAGACACAATAGACGAAGTAAAGACATGGGAATTTTGTTGACAAGGAGACACAACAGCTGTGGTGCAAGAACAATTGTGAACTTGCTCCTATCCTGGTCTGAAATACAAATCAGCTTTGTAGAAGCACAGCCCACATACTTCTGCTAATTATTTATTAATTTCCCAGACAGCTGTATCACATCTACTGTCTCTAGCTGCATGGTTTKATGTTAAATGACAAAATTAAGACAAAGAAATTAATTCCCTCGAGTAGCAAGGATTCTGTCTTCCATTGCTCTCTGAGGCAAAGGCAAAGAACAGGCAGCAAAACAGGTACATCTAAAAGCAAAACCTGACCACACTCTGTAAATAGAATGTTTAACTCCAGGTGTCCTCAGATTTTGGCCCACCCTCATAACTCACGTGTGTGCACACAACTTTCTGCTCCTTTTCTTTGCTACTGAGTCCTGATTCCAAGTGACACAGAAGAAATTTGAGCACATCACAGCAAAATGTAGCTGGGAAAGTCAATTTTGCCCTTTTCCACCCTCATTTCTTCCAGCATGCAGAGCAGTTCCACAGAACTGAAACCTGCCATTAGTACTAGCAGAGAGGTCTTCACATGGTTTGAAACTATCAGCACAATGAGGGACAAAGACAGGATGCTTGAAGATAAGGTGTTATTAAAATGATGGGGAAAAATCCAATAACAATACTGAGCAGCTTTCCAAAACTCTGAGCGTGTCTGAATATTGAGAAACTGAAAAATGGGTGAAAATCACCACACTACACACCAGCCCTGCTGCCCCCTGCTATTTATTTACCATTGCCTGATGATAAACTGCAGCTGTGGTTAAAACATGTCAAGTTTTATGTTTGGTTCTCATTCCAACTCCCACAGCAAGTAAAACACCACAGGTTGATAAAGTCTAAAACACAAATTACCCAAAACACAGCGCTGTATCAGCTACTGAGAAGAAATTAACTCTATTCCAGCTGAAAACAGGACAGAAGCATTTCTGTCTGGAAGATAATACTTTTTTTCATGCTTTGTAGGCCAAAAGAAGTGAATGACCATGTTGAAAACATAGGAAGTGCAGTGTTTAGGAAAAGGCTGTTACAGGCAGTCTGTGTTAGTTTGCAGACAGGCCTGACAGCCCAGGAAATACAGTTTTTGGCTGCTTTGCTCCTGCTGTCAGCTCCCTGTGCCACCAGAGGTGTGCAGGGCTGTGCCAGGCACACAGTGACAGCTCCCTTGCTCCATGGCTGATTTAGAASCTGAGGACACTGAATCCAGTGCCASTTACCTCACAGCTGCAGGAAGCCTTCAGGAGACCCAGCCTCAGCTGTTTAACCCAACCTGACAAGCTCCAAAGGATGTTTTATTTCCTATCTGAGACATTATATCATTTTGTTAATGGCCTAGAAGTCAAYAGTCCTCTATAGCTGACAATGATAAAGTGCTCTGTGATTTGAATTCAGGATCAGCAACATAGGAACCATATTAAAATTATGGTTTCTGCCTTATGATCCATTGCCCCACCCATAYCAACATGTCCAAAAAAAGAAATTCCAGACCAGAACTTGTCCACAACTAAGATACCCTTTTTCTTCCCCTTGGATTTAGGCTCTGGTTTGGAATTATTGATTTTTTCACTTTTTTTCTCCCCCCCTCTGTTTCTTCTGTTTCTACATCTTTCTGTTAGATTTGGTAGCATTACCTCAAGTCCTGCTGCTTTCTGACACAGAGGCAGCACATCTCCTTCCACCCCCATGAGTGAGACTCTCACCTGCTACTGAGGAATTTTGTTCAGAGGGACAACTTCCATGTTACCTCCACTGTGGGGACAAAGAAAACAGTCATATGAARCTAATTTCCCAATAGGAATGCTCAAGGCAGTGCTGTGGGACAGCAATGTCAGCTCACCCACACCATCCTGCTCTGGTTGMCATACCCAGCCCAGGGTAGTTTTAGCAGATCCAGAAAGTATGTGATTGTTTCCGTGCCACAGTTTTCTTTTGGCATGGTTTCCATGATGGTCCTGACATATTTTCCTGCATATCTGCAAACAAGAAACCTCCCCTCTCCTGGATTTACAGTGTGCAGGGGGTGAGGCACAGGCAGCACAGGGCTGTGTTTAATGCCGGGGAAGCTGCCTCAGGGATGTGTTCAGCTATGGGGGATGACTGTCTGTTGCTAGTAGGGGCTAAAAATACAATGGGATTTGTAATTTGCTGGATTTCAAAGGAGCACTGTGATTTATARTCAGCCAGATTTGTGATATCACTGAAATACTTACAGAATGAAGAGCTGGAGGCTGCTCACACCAGACTCAGCAGCAGGCCTCACTCTCCGCACTGGCTGTTCCTTCAGGATTGCTCAGAAGGCACAAGCAGGCTTTTTTAAACACATGTGATTTTTTTCAACTGGGCTTTCACATTACTTCTCCAAAAGGCATAAGAACTCTCAAACATAGAGACAAAAAATATAGGAAAAGAAACTACAGGAGAAATCTTGAACTCCTCTAAGTGTAATCTCCTCCTCGACACAAGGTGCTCTGAGGTCAGGTTAGTCAGCTGGGCTTGCTCTCAGGATAACCTCTTTCAATATCTCACCACCCTCATGATCAATTCTTCTTTCCTAATAACTAATGAGAATTTCCCTTGCTGTAATTTCTCTTTATGCCTTTCATCCTTTCCTTGAACACCTCCAGGAAGATGCTGGCTCTGTCCTTTGTACACTCTCCCTTGCCATTACACTGCAAAATGGTCTTTTCACAGTTGAGCCCACAGCAAGGCAGACTGAAACCAACCTCAGTGCCACTCTCATCTTTAAGGTGTTCATGCCATCCCACCATCATCATCTTCTCTCTAATGAATCTTTTTTCCACTGCATATGTAGGCCAGGCCTGGTCCTTTTGACAGCTCAGACAGCCTCAGGTCTGACCAGCAGAGCTACAGCAATACATGACARAAACATTGCAACTTCACAATTCACAACTGCACTAAACATTAAATGAGAAAACAGGCAGATATGGATGTGCCCTACTGCAAACAGCCTCCCTGCCTCTTTAACAAGTAGAAAAGCAGAGTAATAAAGACCCCTTCTGGCTTCACTCTGGTGCAGCAACAAGATTATTAGCTGTTCTCACAGTCTTTATTACTGCAACAATAAATATGGAACTGAAAATAAGAAAGAAAAAGAAATCCACTTGGCTCAGAGACTACTTCTTGGYAATCAATACCTTCTGAATAACTTACAAAATTGTAGTTTTTAAGAGGTAGTCAAGTCTCCCTGTCCATCTTCCTTTCAGCACTGATGTTCATAATGGTCTCTCATTTAAAAGTGTTCGTTTTCGTTGCTGCTGGAGCTCAGCTCCATTCTCTTTCCCCAAAAGAGAAGGAAAAGTGAACAGATTGTGGTAGTCTTTGACTACACACTTTCATTTACCAGGCAATTCTAAACCTGGCCTCTCTGAAGTCTYCTCTAAGCTGATTTGCAAAGATCCGGGGCTACAGAATATGGGGCAAAACCTGTAGAATTACTCAGAGACTTGTTAATAGAGCTCCAATAAGGAGAAAAAAAGTTTCACAGGTCTCTTTTTTTTTTTTTTTTACCTGATAAATTGTCATAGGGAAGAGTTCTTTCTTTTCTAGTCAATGCAACTGGATCATAAACTTCCATTCTTCAAACYCAGCTCAGGATATTAGGACAAAAAAGCACAAACCCAAAAATACATCAGAATAAACCCAGAGAGATTTACCTTTTATAAATATGCATCCAGAACTSTTTTGTTGGAGAAAGTGTTGTTTCTGTGGAGGAAAAAAAGGACCCCTTACTGACCCCTTACTCCAGGAAGTGCTCACTGCCAAAACAAGGAGAAGCAAGTGTCTAAAACACTGTCAGCACTATCAGTCCTAGCACAGGTTAAGATGTGCACTAAACCTTCATGCAAAGCATGAGACAAGGCTTGTGAAAGCTGTTTCATACTGCTCAGAAACAGAGTGCTCTCTGGTTTTGTGTACTGCACTTCTGACTCCTCCAAAGTGCTTTCCTGTATAACACATTAGGCTGTAGGAGATYATTTCAAACATGCTGAGGGTCAATCCCTTCCACACTGTGCCACATTGCAGCTGAACCTTCAGCTCCACGAGCCCAGCTCTTCTGGGGCACTCCCTCCCATCCTCCAGACACAGCTCTGGGTGCAGATCTCTCATCTCTTTTGGCAGCAGCTCCCACAGAGTCCCACACCAAAGCCACAAAAGCAGCTTTCAGCTCCTGCACGAAGCTCTCCAGCAAACCCAGAGCTGCCCTGCAGGCTCCTCACCAGGATCATCAGGCTACAGCAGGAGTCAGAAAGCCAACCTCGGGCACAGAGCAGCTTCACAGCCTCACAAAGCACCTCACAGGGCACAGGAGCCATGGCTGGATGTGTGTTAGATGCCCAYGTGCCCATGCCAGCTGAAAGTGCTGCAAGGAAGGCACAACAAAGAAATGCTGGAAAGTCAGCTCAAGGCAAGGAAAAAGAATACTTTGAGAAGYTTCCAACAAAAAGCTGTAGACAAGCAGAGCTCCCTTGTGCCTCCTGTGGCTGCTGGGATGTTAATTGACTGTTCTCTCCWCCCTCTGAATGAGTGTGGGCGTCTGTGGACAGTGAGTGCTCATTAACATAGATTCATTAACTYGGAATTAAGGACATTGTTCATCACAGTGGCATAAATTCTACAGACTGAGAAATGTTGTGTGTTAGGCAGCAATTTCAATGATCAGAAAGATAGGTTTAAACTGCAAACAGCTGTCCATGAAAGGACTGGCACAGGTGATAGATCAGCATATGGACCCAGGCCTCATGCAGCAAACCACATTCATTAGTGACCCAGGCTCAGTTCATWACACTTAAGGAAGGAATCTAAAGGTGGCAAGTTTGGTGTATCACAGTCCTAATCCTCTAAGGCAGCTAATCCACAGTTGAGATTTAAATTCAGGGGTATGGCCCAAAGTGCTGTTAAGGCTTTTATTCAGTTGGCAKCTTTTCACAATCTAAAACTAATCAGCAAGCCTGGGTCCCTGAGCATAATTTGGTCYGTTTAGTTTGTAGAAACAAAACTCGGGGAAAATAGGGAGCACTGGCTGAAGGCTGGGAGAACACATCTGGAAAAGGGAARGTAGACCCATGCATCTGAAGCCATTTCAGCCCTGCCAACAGTGGCAGCAGCAAAGAGCACAGAAACAGGAACTTCCCAGAGCAGGGAACAACCAATTTATGCCCTAGTCAGTGCCTTSAACCAAAGCCAGGACTAAAAGCAGAGGCAAATGGGAACCATATGTGTAGTTTTGATTTTTTTCAGTTTTCTGACGTTTGCATTTCTGTAGTAGAGTTTTTTACAGATTTTTATGTAAACAAAAGTAACGTTTTGTAAACTGTTCTTCTTGCTTGTCATTCCTCTCTTGAGGAAGGGCAATTGATCGACTTCTAGTTTGACCAGTATAGTTAAAAAAGTATCAACCTCGTCTGTCCAATCCCTAGTCATTGTCCAAAACCTATATGAATCAGAGTCGAAAAATAAACGCCCTTCGTTTTTACCCTGAAGACTGACTGCGTGCATTTTGTTCTTTTCATGTCCTATAACAACACACACGTAGGAGCTCACACAGGGTAAGGTACACCCAGCTGTTGCACAGGGTGATACAGTGAGAGTGGCAGAGTTGCAAAGCCCTGTGCTCTTGTTTGGTTGGATGCTCAGCTCTGAGTCCCTCAAGGTGAATAGCAATTCCTTCTTGTGAATGAAAGGGCGTATGATCAGCTTGCTGTTAAGGGGTGATTAATTGAATACTGAAAATTAACATTTCTCCTTTTGACCCTTTCACCTTRTTCAGTCATGTTACTTTGGCACAGTATTAAATCTCTTATCTTATTTGTACCCACCATCAAGCTTGTAAAAGCTAAAACCAGCAGCAATACATTTTTTCTTTTAAGAAATGTGCATGATTGAAAGGCTAAAGAAAGCTGCTCTCTCCTGTCTTATCGTTCTTTATAAAAGCTCTCTTTATGATTTCAAAATGGCAAGAAATATGCAATGAAATCCAGCGATAAAATATCTGAAARTGTCTGAATGCTGGCAGTGAAAACTGAAGTGCTTCAGCATCCTCCTCCTTTAAATATCCCCATCTAGGAGAGGATATATCATCTTACTCCCACTGAATTCTGCGAAGTCCATGAACAGAACAATGTGTATACACATAAAAATAACACCAAATAAGATGGAATAAGATTCTAGCACTTCTTTTCATTTCAGAACTGAGAATAATAACAAAATCAAACAAAGACTTCACTGAGAGTACCCAAGTATTCAAAATCCAAAAGGAAATTGAGTAAAGATTTGACCTGCCAATACAGAACTGACCACTGATGACTCCTACACAGACTGCAAAGAYTCATAATATCAGTCAGAGGGAGAATGCTTTAAACATTTACTAGCATTTTTCAGGCTGCTTTTATTACCTTACATTGATAAGTACACCTCACACAGGCTTGAATTAGTTATACTGCAGTTAAGATGTCGAAAGCATCCTCTGAAATGGGCATCTATTAACTCTTTCAATAGTCTAATTAGGACTGCAAAACAAGGGATACATCACAAGGCAATACACATTTCAGCCAGTTAAAAGCAGTAGCTGGCTGAAATTGAGATAACATTACTGCTAGTAAAAACCTTGGAGAGAAATTCTATTGGAAGAATAGAATTTAAAGACAAACCTTTTAAAGAAACACTTAGCAAATTAAAAAACTTAAAGACATAAATTCTTCACTAAAGTCATCTCTCTTACTTGACCCTTTCACATAAATTCCTAAGGGATTTATTSAAGGGCTTCTGCAATCAAGTCACTCTATGCTAATAAGGTAGAGATTTTTTTAGCCTGTAAATATTCTTCCCTTAGAGAAGTTGTTTTCCAGCTTATACCACAAAAGAGCCTCTCTGCCATTTATCCAGCAGCTGAGATCTCTCCAGTTCACTTCATATTTGGCTGAGACACTTTTCAATCAGAAAACTGACCGAAAGCAAGTCCATATTCAGTTGTTTTCATAAGGCTGCACTTGCTAGGACCACACCTACCTGGACAAACTTGTGTTGAGCATTCTCTCCCTACAGCAATCAGGGCAAGGTTGGTACTTTGAGCAGCACGAAGACTGATGGCCCTGCTAATATATCAGTGTCCCAGAGGCTTAAGGAAGGGTTCAGCAGAGGGGCAGCTTGTGTGCTAAACACTGTCACCACTGCCCCTGCCGCGCACAGGGACAACCTCGGAACACCACACACCTGGAATTTAACTGCCTTTGACCTTTTCAGRCTTTCAAGTTCAGGATTTAACTGCTTGGCTCCATTAGGAACAGCAGGAAGTGAGCAGTTAAAACCCCTAAAAAGGCTTTGAAAGCTACCCGCTAAATGCTCAGGTGTCTCTGCAATTCAGCAGCTGGCAGGAGGGAGGSCAGGTTGAGGAGTGATGGAGCTGTAGGAAAGGGGATAGGAGGAATGCAYGAGCTAAGTTTGGCTGGTGTAAAACCAGCAGCTCTAAAAAGACATTGAGGAAGAGTCTGGCAGCTCCCCCTTCATGCCATTACACAGGGCACTGTTCTTCTGCAGGGCTTCCCAGATGTGGGAGAAGTTACTGAGGTTTCCCAAGCAGCAGTTTGTTCTGCTCTTCCAAGGCAGTTTGATTTGGGATTTTTGTAGTTTGTAGTTTGGGCTTTTTGCCCACTGCCCCCTGCAATTTGACACTGAGCTTGTAAAACTGCCTAAGCAGCTTCCAGGGCAGGGTGGATCCTGCAAGCATCTCTGGCAGGAAATCAGCAGCTGGAAGGCCTGTGGTGCTGTCATGGCCAAGGCCACCCCGTGAGCTGGGTTTCAGGGCCACTCAGAGCAAGGAGGACACCTTCCAATGTAACACTTCTTAAATCTCAGACAGGTGACATGTCATTTCAGTGGGGTAATTGTTGTAATAAGTCAGCCCAGACTCCATTTCTTCATGCAGGAAAAGCCAACTTTTTATTCTCACAACTCATTTTATACAGTTTTCACAGACCTTGTGTGCAGCTTTAATTGGTTAGTAGCTTYCTTGCCAATTACTCTATTGGTTAGTAAAAGGTGTTCTACTTGTCTATCAAATCTCTCTATTGTATTGCTTACATATTTTCTTTACTGGTTCTCATGGGACAAATCCCTTGTTATTTATTGCAGGTGCATTTGTTTTTCAGCCCAGGAATAGGTTGTTAGGCTAACGAGTTCTCATACCAGGATTGTTTTCATGTGGGAACTTGCAGATTGTTTAGAAGAAGTGACAGGTTAACTTTGGCAATTTAGCAGAGCAGGCCTGATTTTATGAGGCCTTTCTTTTATAATTCTTTTGCCTGTCTACTGTAGTAATTATCTCAGTTATAGACAAGTCTATCCACTCCCATGCAGTGTCTGCATTCCTCTTCCCACTGCCTTGGAGCCTGATTTGTCTTTGGCCAATACAGCTCAAATATTTTCCTAACCTATTTGTAAATCAATTCTCCTGATTGATGCAGACTTCTGGATGCTGGGAACAAGGCTGTAAAATTTGCATTGAAGTACAAGTTCGGGTGGTTGTTGCAGCAGCAGGTTCCTGGGAAGATCTCAGCAGACCCCACCGTGGCCATTCCTGCTGACAGGGTTGGTTACTCTCTCAGTTGTTCAAGGACTACTGAGAAGGCCAGGAATGATTCCCAACACAGAAGCCATTTGAACCTGCAAGCTATGGCTCCTACAAATATGGACAATTTGTTGGTGTCTGTTGCAAAAAAGGGAAGAAAACCACCAAAATGTGAAAAATTAGGCATGATTTCCATGGTSATTTTACAGCATAAAAATTCTTTTGCCYTTTTTTTTTTTTTACAGTGATTCCTAAAGACCCTTGCCTCCATTCAGGGTCACACATATGTACCCCTTTGAGAGCACAAATGGATTTTAATTACTATTTTAGTAGCTTTTCTTCTCATTGCTAAAGGAAATATACATGTGTTTAAACCAARGATTCCCTCCCACAAATGATATGTTCTTCTATCACTAGAGAGGCAGTCTCAGAGACTTACAGGTAAAATGAAATGTCTGGGACAGTTAAAATCCTTAATGATTTCAGGTTTTTCCCCCTGGCCAGACAGGGGGAATGTACCAAGCCTCACTGGCTATTCACAGGGCCAGGTACAGCTGTGATCCACGAAAGCTGTAAGAGAAAACCAGCTACTTGGCTGAGTAAATCTTCACCATCAGAACAGAGCTCAAATTGACAGGTTCCAGTTGATTTCCCTCCCCAATCCCCATTAATTACAAGCTCTTTTAATTACTACATGCATGCGAGGGGTGGAAACAACAAGATTTAATTACCAAGCTCCCACCAAGAGTGACCCAGCTTGGCCACTGCAGCAGGAGCTCTCACAAAATGCTGTTCAGTAACACAGCGGGTCTCCAGCATGGCAGCATCATCCTCTGGCACTCATGCAGGAATGCAGCTGCTGGTGGAAGCAGAGAGATCTCCTTTCTGGCTGTTCCTGTTCAAGCAAGGGCTTGGCACAGCTGGAACAGTGCTGATGGCAAGGAAAACCCTTGCAGCTTTTCCAATGGGCAATGTCCATATTGATTCTCTCTCCYCCACTTCTCAGACTCTCTTCTCCTCACTCCCCAAAAGGGAGGGCAGAAAGTTCAAATGTTCCAGGAGTGTACTTTTACCCTCCTGAAACACACCCATGGCTGGTGTCTAAAGAGGACTTGGGAAGACCAGAGGTCCTGCTGGGAGCTCAGCACCCTGGAAGCAGTTTTACCTGGGAGGAAGGCAGACAGGAACCCACACATCCCCAGCCGTTTTCGTTGTAGAAGATCATGCCTAGAGCCCTGAAGAAGAATGAATAGCCCTGTTGGGTTCAGCTGCCCTGACTCAAAACAACCTGTAGAGAAGAGGGACCAAGTGCACATCAAACATTGCAAGGCATTCAGAAAACAGAAATAACGCAATCCATTTTATCTTCACTTTTACAGCATGCACACGCACGCCCTGCAAGACCAGCCAGCAGTAACGACCCCCAAAGAAATGGAAGGGAATAATATGGATTGAAACAGGAAGCCAGCACTGCTCAGCCCCTCTGAACAGTGCCTCCAGTCCAGCTGCAGCTGTGTTGAGAAAACTCTGCCCTGCAAGAGTTCCAAGTGAGCTTCAGGTAGCAGCTTTATGGGTCCCAAACTGCAGCGTGATAAACAGCATGTACAGAAGCCACCACAGTCYATCAGGAAGGATATTAAGACCTTCTGGTAAAGAACTTCAGCAAACACTTAGTCAGCCTGAATTTATGATCTGATCCTTCAATTCTTGGCTCCAGAAGTGACTGGCCCTTGGCTCCTTCATACAAGCTGTGCTCCATTCCTGAGTTTGGCTTCTGGAAAAGACAGAGAGGAACTCAGCTGAGCACCAGCTCAAAACTTTGTTGCTGCTTTACTTAACTCTTTCCTATTAATTCTTTCTTTTAAAAAGAGGGAAAAAATGTTATCTTCCTGCATGAGTGAGGAGAAGAGCCAGCAATAAAGGCTGATAAAAGAATAATTTAGAGCTGTGAACTCAAATCAATAAATAAATTTGAGATCTGTTCAGTCACTACCTCCCAGAGCTGAGGAGAATTAAAAACCAATTAAAAACTACACATCTGCCTCCAAATCAGTCAATTGAAAAGTGAAGGACAATTACAGGGCAATGATTGTCAAGAGAATGTGGATCTTTCTGGACCACTTTTTATGGCTGATCATATAGCAATTAACTTACAAATAAAATAACCCAAAACCACTATGTTATAAACCAGTGGTTCCAGTTTTAGAAAGCAGCAGACTCTTATTGATCAGCTCAGAACAGTTTGCATTTGATTCATGAAACTGTGCCTCAGGTTGCCAAGAACAGACCTGCTCCTTAATTAATAGTAATGAGCACCAGCACAGAAGCCTCACACTCATCAGAGCCCAAAGGGGCAGCAGCTGAAGCAGGAATCTCAGTGGGCAGCTTTTATCCAGCCAGAAGCAGAAGCACAGAGCTTAGTGAGAGACAGTGTTTACAAAAGATGCATTAATGATCTCTGATGTTCTTTCATAACATCTCTAGCACTGCCAGAAATAACAGCTTTTTGGGCTTTAGCAAAGCACCACAGCTCATCAACCTGCCCAAAAGGGGCTGCATCCCTAATTTTCACAGCCATAACTCGTTAATAAGCGATCAGAGAGAAGTGTGCAAGCTCCTTGTACCTGAGAAATAAAATGCATTTGTTTTTCTGTGGCAGAACCTTCTGGAAAAGAGGAAAAAGCTGCGGCCATTCGTGACTCATTAACACGATGCAAAAGCATTTACACACAAATACAGACAGCAAGTCCACTGAATGCTCACGTTAGGCAGGAATCATTCCACTTTGGTTTAGGACACCCAGCATCAGCTCTTTGCATAGAGCAGATCACTTGCTTGCAGAATTAAAGCCACTAAAGCACAAGTGGTGATGCCAGGTCAGTATTTTGTCCCCAGCTTCATCCTCAGGAATACACCAGCTAAACTCCAAGTCTACCACTGAGTGTGACATTCAGCAACCTGCTTGGCTCAAAGTGCTGGCAGCCAAAGAGGGAAAAGGAGAATCTTGTAGTCAGGGCACTTGTGTCACTGAGCTCCTTGAGAGCCCATGAGGTGCTGTTCAGCTGGCAGTGAAACAAATGGAAATGTCACCTGAATGATGATGCTGTGCAAGGTAAACAGAGACTGAACTGGCTTCCATGGAGCATCTGCGGCACCAAGACAAAAAAAGGTAAACCATTTCCTTTTTTAAAACTGACCAACGATTTTCTTCAATCCCCCTATTTAAAGGGGAAAAGTAACTGCCATTTCAAAGTGCCAAGAAACCCTCTGTACCTTTCAAAGCCCTCATGAATCACACCCACATACAGTAACACACATTGCTAATCCTTTCCATGAATCTGGTCTAACACCACGTGCTCCAGCTGCAACCTTTTAGCYAAAAACCTCTGCACAGAGCACCATGCACCTCAAGACCACAGGGCTACAGCATCTCTTCTAGAAACTTCCCCAGCAGCTGGTTATTCACAGCCTTGTCTGCAGTGCAGTGCAGGGAGTTCCCCCACACTCCCACACACCTCGAGAATCCTGGCTCCTGCCCCTGGGAGTGCCCTCGGAGTGTCACACATGTGAAATGGCCAAAGAGGAGGGAGTTGGGGCCTGTCACCCACCAGTATGATGCCTACCAATGGCAATTCCCTTCCAGAACCCTCCAGACATGTGGATCTTTGCACCAGAACAATGCTGCCTTGACCTGGCTGCAATGTGCTGTTCCCTCCTGGTCTAACACACTCCCAGGGTTCTCAGMAATCTCAGGGCTGCCTTCAGCAAAGCCACAGCCTCTGCAAAGCATCAGCCCCCAGACCACAAAACATGCCAGAGAAGCACAAAATTAAGAGAGATCCTGGGCTGAGGGAGTGAGTTTCCTTAATCCCTGGCACTCCTACTGCTGGCCACGTTGAGCATTGACATTCATTGGGTCAGTCATGACAAGTGGTCACTGTGGTGACCAGASAGCCAAGGCACCAGTGTGCATCCAACCCGAACTTTACAACTGCTAAACAGGCAAGGGACAAAGTCTGCAGGACATCCAACACTGGGCAAGTGGCCAGAGATTTCCATGTACCTTCCAGCATGGCAGGAAGGCACCTTAGCCTCCTGCAGCTAAAAGCCAAAATAAACCAACAAAAGAACCCCAAAAAATCAACCATGGAGACCACGTCAGAATAAATGGTCCATTCTGGGAAATGGTCTTGTTTGASCCATGGCCATTAACTTCCAAAACAAAAGAAAAAGAGAAGGCACAGCTCTGTGCAGAGCTGTCAGCAGCTGGGCCAGCTGCTCTGGGAAYAAGGGCTGTGCATTTCCATCAGATCTCACTCAGGTGTCCTGCCATGGCAGCAGGCTCAGCTGCAGCCAGCCAGAACACAGGCAAGTGCCAAAGGTGTGCTGAGAGGTCAGGCATGTTTTAATGGAGCAAATTAAAGGAAGAAAATAGAGGTSGAATCCTTATCGAAGCTGCAGCTTCAAAGAGACTTATAAATAGCTTACTKAAAATGAATTCAGACAGTGTGTGCTTCATTTTTCCACAAAACCACCCAAACCCCAAAGCTGAGAATTAATTATTCCCACACCTTTGATAGCACAGAGGCTGACAATAGGGCTTTGGACAGCAAGGAAACATCTCTGAGGAGCAGACTCGGGACATTTCCTTGCTTCCACAAGCAGTAGGTTAATTCCCTGTCAGTCTGCACTCTGCTGTTGAAAGGTTTGTGTCCTCTGTAGTTAGGCAATGAAAAGACAAACTCAGTAACATCCATGGCTCGCTATGGAAGAGAGAAACAAAGAAGTAGCTACCAATAATCAAATCACAGAGTACAAAGACCCAATGTAATCTACGACTGACAGGACAAGCAGGCAAGGTGACATGCAGATCAAAAGCTGGCCTGAGTAAATTARCTGCAGATGGCTGTAAAATAGAGAGGAAGGGAAAGGATTCAGAATTATTTAAGTTACTGGGCTGATATGCTTATAATTGCAAATAAAAGGAATCCACACATGTAAATGGCTACAACACTGTGCAGATGCATGACAGGTGAGAGTGTGGACATGTATGAAAACATCCCAGGGAAATAAAAAGAAAAAAGTGTGTTTGGGTTCAGCTACTGTGCATTGCCATTGAGCTGGGATAGGGATAATAATTAACACAGTTGGTCAGCTACTGGTCTGAAAGTTACTGCAGTCTCAGGTAACTGTGCACTGGATCCTGCTGCCCTCTACTTCCTCCAAGAGATTTTATAAGATCTGATGTTACAGCTTTCTCCCACACCTCCACTAATGCAGCATCCTCCTATCCCTCAACAGCCACTGCCAAACTTCTACACTGACACAAGGCAGCACCACCTCCTGCTCTTCAGACTGATGGTAGATACCAACAATAACTCATGCTATAGGATCTGTGGAACACAGGAGAAAAAGCYATCACTTCTTCAAAAAATCCAACCAAAACCTAAAAAACTCCCTCTGCTGGATTATGTCTGAAAACAAGAATTATTTTACAGAATGGTACAAAGCACAACAGTCCTGAAACGTGACACAGATCCAGCAGCAGCATGTTTGCTGAGTATCATGTTGTATTTCTACAGAGCTAGCATAAATAAAGCCCTGGGTGCTTACTGCTAAAATTAACATAAATCGTCATTTAAGTGTGATTTGCTTGCTATCAGCTGAAATAAAAGATTCTGTCTGAGAAGAGCGATGAGGAAAAATTTTCTGAATAAACACTATAAAGGAGAAATTGTATGTGAACATGGGGACAGGCTAATATGGACTCCGTTTACCTGAAGGGTCAGAGGGACCCTTTTAAAACAGGTTTTAAACAGTTGTACTGGGTTATTAAGAATCATTGCCTTGTGTACTGGAACAGAACTGCTAGAAAAATAAAAAAGATTAAACCCAAGGTTTCACAGAGCTACAGGTCAAACAAGCAAGAGATTCCCAGTGAAAAGACCCATCTCTAATACATCACTAATTTAATTCCCTGAAATATTGCTTGCTCATATCTATCTYGATTCAGGTCAGTAATGTGCAATTGGTAAGTTCTTCTAACCTTAATCAGTACTTGCTCTACTTAAATAAATCTTTTCTTTGAATTAAATCTGGTCACAACATGCTTTGTCTTTCATATGAATAAAATCTGAATAAAGTTTTGACCCCAAGCACAAGTGATGACTTCATTGCTGAAGGTCTGAGGAGGAAATGTTACCTACTGGATACGAAATTCAAGGAACCACATGAGCAAGTAATTATTTCTTTTTGAAGCTTAACAGAAGTATGCTCAAGAAATCAGGCTCATTTAAAACACAATGAAAACAGGACCCAAGAGTGAGACTGATTTCTGCTTATTTCATCTGTGTTATGTACAGGAAAGTTTACACACAATTAAACAAGAAAATAAATACACAGAGGTTCTCCTTGAGTAGTTCTCTAACAGTGACCACCAGCACAACAAATTGTGTTGGTGCAGTGAAACGATCATCTCTCCCCAGCAGGATTTGCTCTGAGAAGTTTGTGCACTGAAAGAGCAGTCAAAGATTTTCTTTAGRGGCTTGGAGTTGCCAACATTTGAGCATTTAGTCTTTATCTCCCATCTCTCTTGTGGACTTCCCACCTGAGCTGAATGATAAATACAGCTGGCTGGAACAAGACAAGCCTGTCACAGAGACCAAGCAGGGAAAACAACTAATTCATTCCAGTTTAATTTACACAGATCCTTCAGCGAAGGTTTCCAATGYCTGCTTTACTTCCTCCACCTCCTAACAGTCGATTGCTTCCCCCCACTGAGCACCGCTGAAAACGAGGAATCAGCAGTGCTTGGTTTGGGGCTGGCCCATCAGAGCGAGGAGGAGAGGGTGAGGAGAAGGCAGAGCCGAGCCCGGGGCTGGGAAGGTGTGCGACACACGGGGACAGGAGCTGGCAGGGCCGGCTGCTTGCATTGCACTGCCCTCTGCTGTCACAGGAGATGAGCAGGAACCAAACCGGCCAAAACTCGCTTTGCTGGCCTAAAAGAGAAAGAATGGACGAGGGTATTCCTCCCACGGGATTTTTCCCCACACAAAACATTTCATCTTGCTCACTGTTATCCACCTGCCTGCTAAGAATTTACAATTAAAGTAATAATCCTAATTCTTGTCTTTTTCTGTTAGTAGTGCTCCAAGTGCTTTACTGAGAAAATGTATACTGTCAGATTTTGGGGTTTAGCCTTTAGACACTGCCTAAAACACATTTTCTAAGGCCTGGGCAATTGGTATTGAGCTTAGAGCACTTAGCACAGCACAGAGAGCCATGCTCCTGCTTACAGTAACAGCTGAAAAGCCCTTCTATAACATTTATCATGTAGCCATAATTGTACTTCTAACACCCCCTCTCAAATTTGCTAGTTTGTTCCTGCACTAGCACACTGCAGTATGGGACACAAGAAAACATATTTAAAAAAAACCCAAACAAACAAAAGCAGTGTTCTTCTGTGGCAGCAACATAAGAAGTGTAATGCAGCTCTGTGAAATAACCTCCGTGATCCTTTTTTTCCCTTTAAAATAAATTTCTATGAAATCAGGCAATATTACTTGGCAGAATARTAACTTACAAAGATAATCCCTTGAGAAAATAAACACCCTCCAAGCAGCTCAAAAAAGTGTCACTAGAAGCACGTTTTAACGGAAATGCATATTTTTCATGCCTAAATACAAACTCCAAACATACAGTATTTTTTCAGTGCCCTGTATATCCCAGAAATGCCACACACAGAGCTTTTAACAGCCATTAACATAATGCTCACACACAGATCCTAACTAATTCCTTTGAAGTCGGGTATTGAATGCTGGGATGAAAAGCCCATGATTGGCAGAGAGCTCGTGCATCATTAGGCTTCCTGCATGGGAATAGCAAATCTGCAACAGCTTATAAGCATATGGTTTGAACATCAGACTTTGTAGAAACATAAGCTCAGAAGCTGGCAGATCAGCTCAGCCTGACAACCTTCTGCTGTGTCTTGCAGCAATAACTGCTTCCCTACTCCTGCCTGATCCAGCAGCTCACACAAGGGGCTGTCCCCTGTCTGGGGACTGCTGCCTCGCCACTGGGGGACAGGAAAACACAGCCACAACCCACAGAAACCACACAGCACAGAGTTACAAACCAGRGCTGTGCTCAGAGCTGCCTGCAGCAGCCTCAGTGACACAGAATCACTTGGCCAAGGGTGAGTGCAATTGAAAAGGAAGGATCCCACAAACTCAAAATCRTTTGTATAAACATGATGAACACCTTAGGGATCCTCCTGGAAGATGGAGCCACCGCTTCCTATCACCCCATGAGATTGCCAGTGTGCTGTTTGGGATACAGATTTCCATGAGGACTTCCTTACACAGCTTCAGAGAACGTATTCACTGTGCCGCGTGTAACTCACACAGAGAAACCATTCCCTCTCATTTACACTTCATGAATTCCTGCAAATAAACTGCCACAGAACTCTTATAAGATGGAAATTCACTGGATCTAATAAGTCTCAACAAGGTCCACAAAACTTGCATGCAAGGAATTAAAAAAAAAWTCCTTTAAAGACTCCTGAGCAGGCAAAAGCAGGAAGATTAATACAGTGTTCAAGAAAATAAGGGTGGATTCGTTTCCTCAGGGAATTTTTTTTCATGCTGTCAGCATAGAATCTTGCAAGCCTTGACTTTGCTAACACTGGTACTATTCTTATTTATGAGGAAACTAAGGCAGAGAGATTAAAGATAGCGTGGGATAATTAGTACAGTTTGTCAAACTGAGTAGCAATTAAAATGGAATTGTGGGAATAGCTGGACTTTTGTACAACTAAGCATTGAAATTTATCACACCAAATGATCCAAGTCTTTAAAGGCTCATAGGTTTTATATGAATATGCTTCTGATATAGCTAAATTAGTATATTTACCACCCCTAGAATGACCACTGTGTACACAAAGGGTGCTCTGATGATCATGAGGAAATGAGGGAATGCACAGGCTGCTTTTCAACGGTGCCTCTAACCGTAGCACACAAGGTAATGATGTTATCAGGTCTCTTCAGAATAAAATCTAAATAATTGTTTTGATTGGAGAGGTGCTGAGAACCAGAATGTGAAGACTCTGATAATGTGGTCAGAATGTGAAACTCCACTGAAATCTAAATGCTTCTCCCAAACTGCTGCATTTCTATGGAACTTTCTAAAAAAAAAAAAAAAAAACCCAAACCAAGCCAAATCAAAGTGAAGTAGCTGTTGGAATGTTCCATGCTACAATGGGTTTTAAATGCCTCTCATCTTGGACTATTGCAGGGGCTTGCACTGTTACAACAGGCTTTAAAAGCCAACCTCTGTCATAAAATGCTTTTGACAACTGAAGCGATTTCCAGAGCCTGTGATGGAGGGAAGCATTTTAAACAGCTCAGAAGTTTTCAGATYGTGCTCTGCTTTGGAATAACCAAATTCAAAATCCTTCTTAAAACAGGGTTTCTGGTCAATTACTTCTGCCTTCARCATCTTACTAAGAACTCATTGTGTATTTTCAGTGAGGATTTGGAGCAAGCCTGCAGGGCACCCCACATATTGTATGAGACCTGAGGGCTCTTACTGCCTATGGCTTCAGAGAAAACTATTAGAAATCCTACCAGAAACCCACCCTTTTAGCTTTCAGATTGACTTATTAGCACTAAATAGYTGAGTAACTGATTTTTAGAGCTGGAGCATTTATGTTTAGTGCCTTCTACTCCAAGCCAATTCTTGTTTGAAACAGCAGGTAATATCCATAAGCCACAGCAAGCAGCAACTGCACAAATCTGGTTGATGTTACCAACAGTTTGATATTAACTTGTCTTCGGTTCAGTTGTATTCAATTGTGCTCACAAAACCCCCAGACATTTCTGTCAAAGGGAAGATGCCAGGGGTGTTAATTCTCGGTTGTAAAGGAAGGGAAATGTCTGAAATGTCTCACCCTCTCTCACCTTCTCCCCGTGTGTAACATTCTGCCCAACAAAAATAAAGCAGCTCTGCTCCAGAGTCAGGAGACCACTGCTCTCAGTTTGGACAGCAGCAGATTGCTCACCACTGCCAGGAAGCCTTTGCCTCTGGACGAGGAAGACAGGGAAGTTGTCAATCACAGCTTTTAGGGAAACTATTTCCATAGTCACTGCATCAGCTGTTGAACCCCTGATGATCACATTGACAAGGATTAGACATCACAGAGTAACAGAGTCTGCTCCACCAAGTGACACAGAACATACTTACCCAGAAGGACTACAAGGCAGGAGGATTTAGTCACACTATATTCCTTCCTTCTTGGGAAGGAAGTTCAAGCCTTCCTGGTTTGAACTTGGACACTCTGTGCAGTTCTTTCCACTCCCCAAACCCATGCAAATTTTCAAAGGCCATCTTGAAACTAACATTAGGTTAAAGATTACAAGTGCCTGCCTGCAGTATAATTAAAATGCTCTTACTTCAAACTACAGGATTTTCCTCCCTTTTTGATCATAATTTCAAACTTGAACTTCCATCTACTGAAATAGGTCAGATGAATTAATGGAGCAGATTTCCTTTCATCTCAAGAACAGCAAACTGTTCAAACCATAGGCAAAATACTGACATACAATTAGGACCTGCATATTTGTACACGTTGTGTTCATCTGGACTTCTGTGGGGATATATCTCTCTCGAAGTATCTTGCAATAATGATTTTAACTTGTTAAATACATAAGACAACTAATAAATACTCTTCCTAACTGCATTATAGGTGCCATAACATACCTTAAGAACTAGCCATGTCAGTCCATGTTCATCTGCAATCAATCCATTAAAATATTTAGCTTTTCTATGTCTTTTTTCCCTCTTTTTCTTTTTTCCTTCAATATCAGTCTCACGCTAAAAGCCTTCCATTTTTGTTGGAGAAAGACAATTCCAAGGAAAAAAATCCAYTGTAAGCCTAATCTGCCTCTCCCCCTAGATTTTCTGTCTACAGTTCTGACTACATTTTGCACGACTCAACAAAACATAGAAGTGAATAGTCAAGAGAAAGAGATACTTATTAGAATTATGACTTTTATTTTTATTCACTAGAGCAACATTGAGGAGAGAATTTTTACATACAGGTTTTTTAATCAACTTTACAAGCAAATTCCAATATACAGTATTTACTCTGGCCTGGGTTAAAAAACCAAAAACAACAAAGCAGATAGTAAGGGTACCTCTTATTTTAGCTAGTGTTGAATTGAAGATTTTGCTACACAGGAATTATGTTGGCTTTATGGTGGTGCTTTTMCAATTAAGTAGGCAGTGAGCAGCTTTACATAACAGTGACTGAATTTCCTTGATAGCACAGTTGTAAGATGACTGTACTGAGCCCTACCACCAGGGTCACATTAAACCCACTCTGCTCAGAAAAAGCCTCTGTAATGAGAGAAGGAACAGCTAGGGAAGCCCAATTCAAGAACTGATTTCCATTTGTATGGCAAGAAAATGTCCACATTAAAAGGATTATGTGCTGTGCAAAACCAGAAATACTTCCCCCCCCAACATGCAACCTACCCCAGCAGTATGACACTTTAGAATGTGCATATGGCTGTGACATGCAAAGAAAGGAAATCACGCAAATGGTATTCAGTTTTCAGGCATCGTTACAACTAATCAGCATTGAGATCAAGGATGAAATGAACTGTACTGACCTATGATGCAGCCCAGTTGCTACGCCTACTCACTGCTACGAGATGGAAAGTTGAGGAACCGCTTTTTTTTTTTTTCGGAACTGTATCAAAATTGTGTCGTTTTGGATTTTCAGGGCCTTCGTAATTATTTCGAGAAAGTTGGGGAGATAATATTGCACTTCTTTTCTCAAAACCRTATTCTGGGACTATTATTCTTTAAGAGCTATGCTAGTCCTAGGGAAATTTCACCATTGGCTTTGATTGGCAGTAGGAAGTGCTAGCTTCAGGGAAGGGGAAGGTAGTAATGATCTGGCTGTTACCATCAGTGTTAGAATTCCACGGTTAAATTAAAGTCATTGCACAACAAAAACTCAGTACACTATATGAATACTTTTAAACATGCTAGAGTGCATTATCGATC
The DNA here is from genome assembly GCA_003546035.1 of Mixornis gularis. Taxonomy (NCBI): domain Eukaryota; kingdom Metazoa; phylum Chordata; class Aves; order Passeriformes; family Timaliidae; genus Mixornis; species Mixornis gularis. The sequence continues at coordinate 950,756 of QVAJ01000271.1, read as the reverse complement.
CTGTGAAAGTGATGTGAGAATACCTTGGAAACAGCAACACTACCGGGGAAATTTGTTTCAAACAAAAGCCACACACAGCAGGAGGCATCTAGATTATTTTAGGCACAACTCCAAGCAATAAAGCTCATTTAAAGTGCAATTCTGTTCTTTTCTTTTGTGTTTATTCACTTGTTAAAATGCGTAATTGCCTCTCTACGCACATACTGAACAGTAGTTTAATACTTTTGTGAATATTGCACAAAAGAATGAGAAATCAAAACAACAAAAAAATGGCAATAAATCAGTTTTATAAACCTAAAAAAGACCCCTGAAGATATCAAATACTTAAATGTACACATTTTGGATAATCTGCACCAGTACTGATGAYGTATCTGCACCTTCCATAAGGTAGATATGATACCTGAAAATACTCACTTAAKCCCATTTGACAAGCACTCTCTGTGCCCTCTCATCCATCACTCTCCAAACCCCATCTTTTCACCGAGGTGAAGTTTCAAACCTCACTTCACCACTTYTCTCCCAGCTGCCCATCTCCTGACAGGCTTTGCCATACTCTGGACTTACTATACGTGCAACAGAGCCTTCCCTGGTAAAGTCTGAAGAGCCCAAACATGCAGTTGTCTTAGAGGGATGCGAGGTTAGCAGCTGAACACAAACACAAGCCAGGCTAGCATCTGTCTCATCCACGACCAAATCCTGCTGGCTCCAGCTCAGTGTCTCACTAATCTGTCAGAACAAAACGGGGAAATGCTATAAAAATGGACTATCATCTACTTATGTTCCTTTAATACATATATACACGCCCATATAAATATAACATTCTCTTCTGRGAAGAAAAATTATGAACTGTCTTTTTAATAAAATCCTTGATCATCTCGATATTCTTGGCTTTATTTGCTTTGATCATCTCCTTAATTTTCAGTAAAGGTGCAGATACGAATAAAGGTGTAGATGTCTATATTTTTAAATGTAAACATAAAAATTGAAACGTCACTAAATCTGGCTGGYGATACCTCCAGAATAAGAAGCGCAAGATGATTAATTTCTGCCAATAACATTAGGTGAAAATTGTATTTTTACACAAAATCATATACAACTAACAATAAAATCTGCTTCTCTTCAAGGAAAGTAGACTTAAAAAACACACCTTCCATAGAAATCTATATGGACCGGAAAATGAAYGAGGAACCTGAACATTCCCTCAGCAGTCTTTAAACTCCCGAGAAACACAGTTAGCTGCCAGGAGCTAGTTTTGGGGAATATAAAAAGTGAATTTAATTTTTATTTTTATTTAAGTAAATATGTACACTAAATATCACTAATTCAATGCTTTTCATGGAAATAAATTATTACCAGCGCATAACTGTTACTGCAACCTCAAGTTGTGGTTTCTGATCCTATACCAACAATTAACATTATTTGTCTTGTTATGTCTTGCTTACATTGTCATTGCCTCAGTTCACAGAAAGTCCTGCAGGTCCCTCATTTCAGACTGATGTAAGTAGTTCTGAAAAGGAATCTCCCCCTACCCATTTCCCCACCCCAAGCTTTTAATTTTTCCACTTCATCGTCAGTTAAATAAAATTATAGTGTGAGAAATCCAAAGTAATTCTTGAATATCAACTATTTACTGAAAACTCAGGTGAGATGACTCTTTTTTCCTTCACCCAACTCAGGTATCCATCAGAATACCCCCAGTTAAAGGGCTCAGATTATAGAAGCTGAATATTGAATTCATTTATGAAATGTCTACACGTACTCACTTTAATTCTCTCAAAGAAAATACTGTAATGTGTTGATGTCCTACAGCCAGAGCCTAGAACAAACTAACACTGTTGCATTTTACTGAGATTATGTGCTCTTCAGGAACAGATTCTGAGCCAAGTTGTTGCAACAGCCTTCTGCTGCTGATTTTAAAACCAACTTGAGAACAGGAAAAGAAAGAACCCAATCAGTAAGATCCAAAGAGCCACAGGAAAGATGGGAAGAATTGGAGATGGGACATAACATCAAATTTCTGGAAAGCTTCTTCACTGGATATGCGCACATGTAACTCGCATCATTTGTGTCATGGYCCCAGAGTGCACCAAGACTACTTTCAGAAAAAAGACTTGTTCTAGAGAAATGTAGGGTTTCTTTATGCTTAATTTCCCCAAAAAGCTCCTTACCAGTTATCATGCACTTCTTCAGAAATTGCAAAAAACAAAAACAAAAACAAAAAMACCCAAAACAAAACAACAACAACAAAACCCCAAAMCAACATCTTTGAAAAACTCTTAAGAGTACCAGCTCCGGATTAGGACATACTAGGATTGCTCAAAGCAAATAAGTGGGGTTAATTTTTTTAGTTTTTAAAAAATAGTTGCATTTTTAATATAAGTTTTATTCTGTAACATAGTTTCAAATTCTTACACATATGGCAAAGTTTGTGCAAAATTTCAAGTCAGGTACTTCAGAGCCTTTCAATATTAAACAGAAATCAATAAATACAAGCAGAACAATAAAAGTTTAAAATATTAATTAAAATGCATGTTGTGCAACCTCAACATAGGTGTTCTGGACCCCTTATTCCCAGAGGCTCCCTACTTACCAATTCCTAAGAGCCTGCATTGGAAGGTTTGGACAAACATCCTTAGCACTGCATTTCAAGAATCTACCCGGTAATGTGTCTATTCAACACAATAAAAACATACCACAATCATTTAACAAATGAGGATGTTTAAGCGAGAAGATTCGTTTCACCCTGTGAAATCTGCCTAACGTCTGTGAACAGTGAAAACGGGATAAATAAAGAACAGAGCAACTTCAAATTACAGCAAAACAAAACAACACAACCCACCCAACCCATCAGATTAAATAACATTAAATATGTCAGTCTTGAGAGAATGATAAATACAAGGATTTTTGCATAGGCCTCTGGAATACAGAGTCAGAATTATGGCCAATAAAACATCTGCTAGTCAGTCTAATTTTCTACCACTCTGACCTATCGAGTACTCAGAACCAAGAAGTTAGACAGAACAGCAGTTTCATTGTCTAATAACTCAAACAGAGGTAAGAAATAATTTCTGCCATCCTGAAATAAATAGTGCAGCATTCTGGCATTTGTGGTCACCACAGACTTCAGTATTTGCTTAATTACTAAGATTGCAATACCATCTTTATTACAGACCGACAATAAAATAAAGCACTCTCAAGAGAAACTGCACAGCTCGTAACGTCAGCCTCAGAACACGGCAGGGTGGACAATGCAAACCCTAAAGAAGATGCAATTTGGAACAGTGACTCAGGATTTGCAGGCTGCAGGTACAGCAGGCTCCAGGGCAGTCACAAACACGGGGAGTGGGTAATGGCRTGGCATCGTGCGGTGAGATGCGGGAACGGCCTCAGTGTGTCTTTGGTTTCGGGAGGCGGGAATGCCGACCGGAGGGCATGCTGTCCCCGGAATGCAAACCAGCAGAGTGTGTCTGCATGTTTTCCTTTCTCTGCACTGGTGGCCTTGGGATGTTAGACTTTAGGGAGGTGTTCTGAGGYTCTGGAGGTACTGGTGTGGATTTCTGACTGCTCACTTGCTTGGATTTAACAAAGGACGTAGTTGGTGGGCGAAGTTTAGACACTTTCTGACTCTGTTTACCCTTCAGGCTATCCTGCCCAGGTGTTGGCTGAGGCTGAGTTGAACTGCTCAGTGGTAGAAGCTCACATTCCTTGGAAGCAGCGGAATGATCTGCAGATCGTACGGGAACGGCCACGGTAGGAGGCACTAAAGCAGTTGGGRGTTTCGCGATTCTCGAAGTCTTTGGCTGAGAAGCCTGGTTTGTGAATGAGGGTTGACCTTTCACAGGTAATCCAGTCTGCACCTCTGGAGCATCAGCTCGTGCAGAGCTCTGAAAGATGGAACGAGGTGGCAGAGTACCTTTCTTTTTACTGGCCACCTCGCCAGGGTCTTCAGTGTTTTTGTTTTTCAAATTGTCCAGATATGATGCACTTTCATCTTTTGTGTTTAACTGTACGCTCGTTAAAGAGTTTACGTCATTCAGGCTATTTGGGAGAGAGACATTTGCAGCATTTGGATTCTGATGATTTCCATTGTCATGCAGACCTGGTTTAGGATATTCACTGTGGGCCTCGATATGTGGAGTTTTTATTAGTTTTCCCTGGGCGAGGTCTGTGGAATTGGGAAGGCTGCTGGAAGGCTGTAGTACTTGAGGCTGTTGAAGAGAAGAATATAATACAAGAATATATTAGGCAGAGAAGACACCAGATACACTCAGAGTCCAACGTGAGCTGACTGGATGCTTGATAAGGGCTGTATATCTGGGTTTTTAAATCAGAACTTTGACTTTGGCAAAACAGGATGGGTCATGGGATGCGCACAAATGGAACTTGTAACCGAAGTGGAAAAAAATATACCAGCACTGAAATAAACAACAACATAAAGACAAAAAAAGAAACAGATTGTCTGAAAAAGGAAACATGAAGAAGGCATGGCTGATGGTTTCACCCAAATCTGCAGGACAGTGCAAGTATTAACGTCAGTGCAGATCAACTCCAGTGAAGCGCCTGACCCAACGCAACAGCTGTGTCCAGCTTTGATTTCTGCTCACTGCATACTGACCTCAACTACCCCAACCCTTTTACTGCACAGGCAGGAAGGGAGTTGGATGGACCACATGAACTTATTACAGGCTGTTTCCTTGCCTTACTGAGGCCAGAAAATCTGGTGGGACTCTGTGCTAATGAGGCTACTGACTAAGCTTAGGTAACTGTTTTATCTTGAAGTGATTATAAATGGGCTGATAAAGAAACAGAGTTCACATGGAAGCAGAGACCACACTCTACCACACTGATAACCATGGGATAAAGAGAACTGTAGAAGATTTTACATTTTATCTGAAGATACAATCTAATCAGACACGCATCAGACAAGAGAATTGCCAGTACCTCTTCTGGGTAATTTCTATTCTCTTTGCTCTGCCCTGTAAAGAGACTTAAAAGATTAATGGTGTACTAGCTTCACAATACGTCCCAGACCTGCAACTTGGATCTTGGAAGCATTACTAAAAATTCTGCAATTCATGGCAAACCCCAAAATCTATGAAAACCTAAATTACAGTTTTAGCAGATTTGGATTATTTTTCCCATTTTCTTTACAAAGGAGGGGAACTGAACACCTACCAATTAGTTGTCACTCAGCTACTGGGATTCCTACCAGCTGACAGGTTGCATGTACACAGTAAACAGGCTTATTCTGTTTACTGGAGAAATAGAGTAAATAAAAAAGAAGCAAGGTTTGTGTTTGGGAGATTTGACTAAAAGTGTCATTTTAATCACTGCCCTGAATTATTCACAAACTCTAAGGAAAAAAAGTCCATTATTTGTCTGGTCTTTTTACCTCTTCTTTGATCAGCAGGAACAATGCAATGATAGCCGTGCATGCCAGATTCCTGTTACACTTTTAGGGCCATAGCCTATCTCAAGACTCTTTAGGCTGTTCATCTTTTCCTTGGCAGGATTACTACTGAAAACTGAATCCTCAAAATTCCTCATCAAGACAAAAAAKTAATGGTTAATGAGAGGAAAATCAAGGTTTCTCAGTCTATTTTTTATTCATGAGCAGCTTTTCCCTTTAGAATGTAACAGTTGTCTCGTGAGGAAAGGCAAAATCTGGACCAATGACATCAGCTATCAGTGATAGACATGTAAGGCAAATATCCTGAGCAGTCAGAACATGATTGTTTTGGAAAGAGGGAAAAGAYTAAAAAAGAAGGCAAAGAAGCCTCCAAAATAGCGACAAATGAGTACCAAAATATTATTCCTTATGTGACCCAAAACTTGCTTAACTTTGTGAATCCTTAACCATACAATCCCTCAGGAAGAAAATGCTAAACACGAGGAATAATTCCATACACTGAGGGAGTTACAGCTTAAATAAAATTAGTCCTCCAGATATTTTTTCCATTTTCTAGYGTTTATGTTTGGGTTAAAGAAGTTATTATCCTTCCAGTCTAGGAGTTGACAGGCAGATGTTAGCCAAAATGATTTACTGATTTGAGATCTCACCTGCAAACCCAAAACTGCYAATAATGAATGCAGAAACCAAAGCAATAAGTACCTGATTCCCATGCAAATACTACAAAAAAAAATCATRTTTTCTAATCCCACCTGAAGTAAAAAACATTAAAATATTTATAGCCCACAGTATTGTGTCAAATGTGGAAAATATTGTCAGACAATTTTTCTCCCTCAGCTAGTAATGGGTTTTAAATGCTAACTCTTCAAAAACACAGATAATATCTAATCTAATCAATAAAAATTCTAAGTTAATATCAAATAATTCTAGCAATACTAATTAGCAAAATTAAAAAAAAATTAAGTTACAGAAGAAACTAAATTTGGATGGAAAGTTGAGTTAAACACAAACACATCTGAAGTACAACAAAGCCATCAAGGTTTCAATAATGCTATTTTGAATTCTTCTGACAAAGGCTAGGTAGTATTTGAGCTCTTCCCTTCAGGCAATTTTGCATTTTACATATGAAAATAGCAAAGTACATGTTTTCCTCATTATTCTTAATAACCTTAAAAGGTCTAAGCAGCTTATTACCCAGAAAGTTAGCAATACTAAGGTAGAAAATGGCTACGTGCTCAGAATTATGAGGACACTAAAGCTCTGGTATCATCTTTGCCCAGTTGTTTTAAATACAGTACTGCTTTCTAATTGTGTATTTCTACTCATGATCTGTCCAATTATCACAATGGCAGATTTTAATAGCATCAAATTTCTACATGCATTAACATTCAAAATGACACTAAAAGCAGCRAAATGCCACTTGCAAAATATGCACGTAACAGTTCACAAGGTATCCAACCCTGACAACTGCATCATCGTCACCCACAGCTCATATCTTTGTACTAAATACAAATTCTCCTTTTACAAAGAAAATCTGTGAAATTCTGACCCTGTTACTGGTAAAAACAATGAGCCAGGTGAAGGACTGAAGTACCTGGTGAATTCCATCACATGAAAGAGGAGAAATAAAGAAGCATTCTGCCTCCCAGACATAGTAATTTATTTCACAAGAGTCCTAAAAAAAAAAGGGTTTCATCTGCACTGTTTTGAGTGCACTTCTGGTATTATTTCTGRGATGGGACAGACTATGATCTGGAATAGACTGCCATGCTACCCAGACTTTTATTTATGTCCCATATAAGAAAACGTGTAGGTAGACAAACACCTGCACTCCTTTGGGATGCTCCTAAAATGCAAAGTTGGACTCAAACATTTCAAGSACAATGTAACTGAAGACACTTAGTTCTCCTCAAACTAGAAGCACATTAGACAAAGTGCTTTGTGCACATGCTCCTTTCTGCACAAAGAAACAGATTTTTCTGTACTGGCAAGAGCTTCAAAGCTTTCCAAATATTGATGCACTAATCAAAATTACTCAATTCACTCCCTACTTCATTAGCCTAAGAGATTTTTCTATTATTTCTCTCAAGTAAAACTGGCTGTTACATCATCYAGAGAAAGATGACATTCACAACAAGGATTACCACTATTGTACAGTTATCAAACTACTGAGGTTGTATTAGCTTGGTGCTGGAAAACTGAAACATCATGTTGTACTGTTAMAGAAGTTAAAAATGTGGTCATGACAGTGATATTCATTAATTAGCTGAAAATTCCCTTCAGTTTTGCTTTGGTTATCTTGATCCCCATCTCAATTCCCTTAGTAATACCTCTGTGGAATGAAATAAAGGCATTTTCTCCCTGCAGTATCTTGAGGAAGGAGGGAAGCGATGCAATGGAAAATCCGAGAACTGCATGCACATCTCCCACAGACATGCATCATGCACAGGGCAAAGAAAAAACCCAACAGTGAGAATGCGTGAGGGGGAGATGGGAATAAATCTGAAGTTGTACTGTACCACGCTTTATCACAGAAGTAATGGACTAACTTCTCAACTCCTTGCCAATGGCATAATGGAAAGCAGAGACAAGAAAAAGACAAGGACAATGATGTCAGAGGACCAAGACAAAACAGTGAGCAATTGCCATGACAGAACTGCACCTTTCACCATTTCAATTGCAATTACCATGTCCCCACTGGTTTTTAGTCCTCCTTCAAGAAACAAAAGGTAGCAACAGTATTTAAGTAATGCAGTACAAAAACATTTATAGCAACACCTGCATGGAATAACTTCACTCATAACTTCAAGGTTTTCAGCAGTTAATCTCTTTACATTTCAAATACTGCAACTAGAATTTGTGTGTATTATTACAACTGCATAAAAGAGAAATCTTTGCATCCATGTATGTTCAATATCTAACCCTGAACAGCAAGGTCATTAAAGGCACAGCATTCCATCCTTGGATCATACTGTCCATATTTTTAATACCTCATCTTCCTAGACACTCACAAGCTGGAAGAGGACAGCTACCACAGGTTCTTTTTGGAAAGGGGTGRAAGGGAAAGGTCACAAACCCTGCTATGTAATCCTTTCAACCCCTCATCAGTTGTGCCATCCCTCCTCTCACTGCCTTGGCCCAGGATAAGCTGTTATTTCAAACCACAGCCTGTGCAGACACAGCCCTGCTGAAAGGCTGCACCAGAAAGCTCTCATTTTCCACCTCTGGAAAAYATCAACATTTCACACCTTAAATCTGTAGCATTTGCTAATACGTTCTTCTTGAACTTTTTTTTCTTTCCCTTTGATCTAGCTGTATTATATCCATATTTCAGCATTAAAATGTAGGATTCTGCAGTATGAGAATGACTTCAAACACTGACACAAAACAACCATATTTTTTATATTTTTTTAAAGCATCGTTCACCACAGCCATGAGGCTAGTAAAATGATTGGTAATGTGGCAAAGCATTCTTTTTTTTCCTGCACACTTTGTACAGAAACCCCAACTTGGAAATTTATTTTTTTTTAAAAAAAAAAATTACTTCAAGTAATACATAACTACATCAAGGCAGGTATTTCATCTACAAATATAGATATATGTGCAACAAGCAGATATATGTGACCATATACAAAATGAAGGGGTTTTTTGCAAACATAAATTTATTTAGGTACAAGACATATTCCTCTTGTAGTTGACTCTGCAAGTACTGAAGTTGGGAGTAAAGGAGTTTTTCCTAAAAGATTCTTTTTCATATAGCTGAACGCTCTTGGAACAAAAATTACATTAAAAAGGCAGTAATGCAACGATTCCAGGATGTTTTTAATAATTTGTGACAGAACTTCCCAGCTAATGCTCTGGCACAGCTCAGGTCTGCTAACACAAACACTTCGTACACCCTACAATGCTGCATCGGTCAATAAAGCTTTGGAAACACTTCAGCACCGAGCAATGTGTCTTTGTTGAAAAGAAAATGCATGAAAAAGCACAGCCTGGATCTGATTTACAGTCCCTGGGCGTAGAGTAGCTTTCTTCCTGGTGATAACAAGCTCTGTGTCACCTGCTAGAATTGCTTAGATTATCTCTGTCTCTAATACTTACATGCAAAAAGTGTAAATACTTCTTCCAGGATGTGCRCAGTAAATGGAGATATAACAAGTGCAATGCTTGAATAACAAAGCAGTTTTGATCAGCATTTCTGTGTGGAGAAGCACTTGGGGTAAGGGGTCTAGAGAAGGTGGTATAATATTCTCGTATTACAACACAAACTCATRATTGCTTCCCTAACAATGTGTATTCTAAATGTTTGTTTCTAGAGCTGCCTCATTAAAGCTTTAGAACAAAAATGGAAAAGGTTTAACTGTATTGAACAAAGCTCGAGATGTCATTAAAATCTATCCTATAACCAAAAGAAAAATAAATGACCATTACACAGGAGGTTAGCTCAAGACATGTGGGAATTACAGGAACAAAATTTTAYGGTTTTTTCCATATAAAATGCCAAAATTAATGTACTGTTATCAAAGTGTTATGAAATGCAAAGTGCTGAATTGTTTCCAAGGCTGGTGAAAAAACAYGAAATTAATAAATGTGGAAGTATTAAAATTAATTGTCACTAAAAGTCAAAAACATACATCCAGTGCTGAAGTGTGCTGCAGTGCAGTGCAAGTTCAGCAGCAGGTGTGCTGACATTGTGACTGGTGCTTAGAGAGAACCATAAATACTACACTAGTGTAATATTACCTAGCAGGGACATATTTCCTGTCCTGTAGAGCAGGAGGGAAATTATTTTAGTTGTTTATACACTGTAATATGAACAGTTTACAGATTTACACCCTCATAATCTATAGTGCCTGTAAGTGATCTATGTACCCATCAGCTATCAAGAGCACAGTGAAGAAAGCTGCAGAATTCACATGCAGAGATGATATTTTAGGTTCAGGATCCAGACGTTAGGAAAGAAGTGCCTGACTTCCAAGTCTATACAGAAAACACAACCTGATACTACTTCATGTTTCCATCATCTTCTCTGTATTCTTGCAAAACAACACTGACATTAGTGTTTCAGGCTGTCCTACACTCAGTGGTGATGCCCAGCTCACCAGTTGCCTTAAAACCCCGTATTTGGCTCAAAAACCTGAACACTGAAACCACTGAACCAAGTGGGAAAGAAGGATACTAGTGACTGTTCCAGTAATGTTCTACTTTACAGAACTGTTCACATAGTGATAAATCATTGCTTTTTCAAGAACTTAATTAAAAATGTCTAAGGAACCTCTTTATAGTACATTTTTATTCCTGGTGTTGCTCTATAGAGTAAACCTAAGGCATAAAGAAAAAAGCTAGGAACACTCCACTAGTGGAAACTTACTTTCCTAAACAATACATTAGTTATAGTTTAGGTTAACTAGTCAAGGACCTATTTTCATCTACTTTACTTCCTTTACTAGCAATTCATTAAGTGCAATATATAAGATACATACTAAAAAATACAACCTGCTTTAGTAATAAAAGTTTACTATGGAATCCCAAATAAGAGGCCACCCTTGTTAGTGGAGGGATGAGGGGGAGGCTCAGAAAACCAGCAAGATTAGCAAGCAAAGTTTTCTTCTTCAGCTAACCAGCCATTGTGAATGACGTGACACCAGAGGCTCAAGTGGCAGCTGGGACACCGTCCTCCCATTCTGACTCACCAGTCACCAAGCCCCAAAACCATAACATTTATATGATCCTCAGGTCTAAACCTGATCTCCTTGAGGTCAGTCTCTGTTGACAGGACAGTGAATTACCAGCGTGCTACTGCTGGCCCACCCACTCAGGAACAGAAGGGACAATTGTCAGGTTTTGGGGTTATATRTTCATTACACACACAGGGTCCCACATCGAACACCACAGAAAAATGAAGCACATCCCTTATTGCACAGAGAAAAGCCCATGAAACAGGCTGTGCATTCCTGATGAGTTGTTTACATGAACATTGTCACAGCAACATCAAGAGAGTATTTGAAGCACAGTTTACAAAACACTAGATTTTTTTCTGGTGATTGATATAAGTAAGGATCATTGCAGTGTGAAATATACGTAAGCTTAGTTTTCCAAGGTGCAGCTTACTCTTCAGATCTCCATTGGCCCTGGAAATCTTACTTTGTTTCCATAAYTTGATTTTTCCTTTATTTCTTGTCCAAATACACTCTTGAGCTTTGCTAGGCAAACACTGTAATTTGCAAATTACAGTACACTTAAAAAATATAACTTTAGCATTATGAAGTAGTTATATTTCTTCAAACACTTATCTGTTCAAAATGCAATACCAAAGCACAAAATAAGACTTACCATTTCTCTATGTCTACGTAAGCACACAGTTTTAAAAATCAGCAATTGTCTTTTGTTTTGCAGATCCAAGCCAAGTGAACAAATGCATCTTATATCAGCCCACATTGTAGCTAGCACATAAGGAACGTTAATAAATCATGCAAGTTGTGCAACAGCCACTTCAGTGTAAGAGAAGCCTTTTTACAACAAATACCGAGAGAGGAGGGGGGGRAAAAAATTAGTTTGAGGGAAGCCATTCTGAAAAGTTAAAACTTTTTGTGAGAGACAATGCAAGTGACACTTTCCCACCAACACTTTTCTGCACAACCACGACGCGTTGACGCGAATACGCCCACGGACGCGCGTGAGCAAACAGAACACACACACGGACAGCAGAGTGCATCACAGCCATGGAAAACAGGGAAATGCAGCAAGCAAGACTGATGTTAAGACAAGACCGGAAACAAGGGCCTACTCGGGGTTTGCCTGAAGAACTGCTGAGGTCTATTGGCGTTTAATAACTGTTAYAAACTAGAAGTGGCAGCTGGCGGGACGCCGGCCGAAGGAAGCGGTTTGTTAGGCACAGACTATCGTGTATGCCTGGAGATGTGCCTGAGAGAGGAGGAGACTACGAGATGAACAGTGCGTGCAAAGGGGAAGCTGCTACTGGAACACGGTGAGGGAGATGAGTGAGAGGTACAGACTCACTCTGTCTGCGGTGCGGTGGAACACTCCGAGGGATGCCCTGGAATGAGCCCTGCCAGGGAGAGAAGGAGGGAGCAGAATACCCACCCTGTGCAGAAAGAGAGAGGGGGAGAAGTATAATAAAAAAAGAGAACAGGGAAAAACAAAGACACCAAAAAGCCACACCATTCTTTTTCTCTTTTCCCCAGAAAGGTATCATTTTATTTCCAGTTGTTCTACTTTGTTAAAAGCAAATGTTACACGCTACCAAAGCCCAGATGTCCTAAACTAGTCAGAAATCTTACAAAATACCTCCATTTTTGTTCGATATATAAGTACACATTTCTGTCCAAGATAGTTTTAGGGGAAGAGTCCAGAAACTGAGCTTATCATGAATAAAAATACATGATAAAATTGWATTTATACAGCTTTCAGAATTATTTTACAAATGCCTCACCAAGTAGTAGCTTGCTTAGTTCTAATCTACTGGGAAACCAGTCAACTTTAGTTAACAACAAAAACTTCTAATGCATAGAAACAAATTTTCCTACAAGTCCTGGTGCTTTAGAGGCCACTTTATTCCAATTTCATCAGTATTATTTACTGTGGAAGAGGTGCCATGGAACTCTTTTCCTCACACTTTGCTCTTGGAGCTTGAAAAGGATGAGGGAACTGTGCAGATCCATGCAGGGCAGGGTTCGCCTGTCAGAGCTCTCAACTAACCACAAGTGTGACACGCTGTGGTTGCTACATTCTCAAAACAAGAAAAAGTAATTTTCTTATTGTTTTTCCTTTTCCGGACAAAATCCTTACCTTTGCAGATCCAAGCTGCAACTTYCCTCTTAAACAACACAATGTTGATTTCCTATTTCAGCAGGACAGGTTTAAGTATTTACAATCCTTTTGTCATTTAAGCAGCTGAAAACTGCTTTTCTATGTCCTGGATACTACAGTAATGACTGCCCCACTGCCTCCTGACCAACAGCAACTAACTGTGGCTTCTCTGTGAGCCAGCAGGCTCAAAGTATCTGAACRGCACCTGCATGACAGAAAACAGGAACCCAGCTCACTCCTCCAGATTCTCTGCTGCAGACCATACTGCCATGGCTGTAAATAAACTATTTGACTTCCATGCTTCTTCTAAAGCAATGTTAAACACCACATTGTTTCTATAAACAAATACTCTGCTTTTATTTGTCTTAGGTGAGTTTTAAACATTTCCCTGATCTTCCAGTTATCCTCACCTAATCAGATTTTAGCCAACACTATTCCAGGTTTCAGTACTGTTAAGATGAAACTTAACACATGCATTTAACCAAGTCTTAGAATCTGCTAGTCAGAACACTTTTCATCCAGAACAGAAAATAAAGAARGAAGACTCCTTTATTGTTCTTCAGAAGCTGAGATAAAACAATTATTGCAGCAAAATCTAAGSGGAAAAATGAAACAAGTTCTTCAGTCTGATTATATCTAGATGGAGGTATTGATCACCTAATGTATTCTTAGAGTCCTCCATCAGTGGTCATTAAGATCACAATTTTTAGACTGCTGCATGGAAGTACTAGAACAGTACTAGCTTCAGTCAAGCAATGTGACAAACCAATATAATATGTCGCATCAGCTGAATAGGTACATACACTAAATACATAAATGGTCCTGGGAACACGATTTATCAATCAATGACTGATGAGAAAATTATCACATGCTTTGGATTTTCATAGTGCGGTACAAAAGAACAACACCACGTTTTACAGGTTTGTCCACATTTCATCCAAAATTGTGTCAGGGTACTGGAACACCAAGAAAAACTTTCCATTCTCTAAACATAACTGAATCTCCACATAATAGAAAGCACATTATCACCAGGCACAAGTCTGATTTTGCACAGACTCATCTGAATTGGCAATGGGCTTTTTCCAGATTTCTTTGAATTTTTTAACACATTAAGAAGGGAGGTGAAAATTTTATAGCCTCTCCCTTTTACCCTCTGAAAAGAGGGATTAAGAGAAGCACAAGCCATCTGAGCTACAAAACAGTTAAGACACTATTATAAAGGCAATGAAATATTTACATGTCTTGCTACGTTCCAGAGGTTTTAAAGCATCCATATTAGCACTTCARAGCACAGCACTAAAAGTACAGTCTTCTCAATAATTCTTCATGCTACTTTACTACTGCTCTGACTRGAGAAGTAAAAGAGGAAAGTGCAAGTAACTTCCTTCAATCTTTTGCCAACTGAACTGGTCTCCAGGCTTATTTTAATCCTTCTCCCAAATGCTGCAGTTGACATTGCTCCATATAGCTAAGCTTCAAATAAATATCAGATTTCTGTATTTTCTATTTTGTAATAAATGAATAAACAAATAATTTTTTTTCTAAAAATACCCCGAACAAGAGTTGTTTAATTGTACATCAAGTAAGGTAATTAAACTCAACATCAATTGAAAAAGTAAGGATCAGCAGATACAGCACTGGGATTTTATTAAGATGAATGTTATGACTTCAACCGATTATAAAAATTATGAAGTATGTATCAATCCCACTGATATAGCACATTAAGATTTAAGTATCTGCACAGATGCCTGGCTTACAAAAACATTAATTTTCTTTAAACAGTAATTATTGTACAAAACTCTGRGAAATTTACCAAGCTTTCTCCTTTAAACATCAATTCATATTCATCTCCCATTACTCAAATGTGCACTSAGGTTCCCAGGAAATCCAAAGAGGAGGATAAAAGAAACACACTAATAATAAACACATGTCCTCAGATGATGGTACRTATTCAAAATACAGAGATAATGTGGCAGTTTCCTACTGAAACAACAGTAGTAAACCTGAATCGCCACTTATTTATTACAATGTCTATAAAGCTCATAAGSAAGGAATTCTAGAATTAAAAGATGAGAACATGACTTACCTCAACTTCAATTAAAAAAAACCAAACCCAAACAAAAAACATCTGATGGGATTCTTTTGGGTTCTGAAGCAACTATTTCCACTAAGATTTTAATGTTAGACAGCAGATTGAACAGTCCCTCCCCACAGCTATCATGTGCATCCAGCCACTACTCTTAAATCCATTCCTCTTATTTTCCACATACCACATTTGTGAAATAGAACAGGCATCCTCAAAGAGAAGCAAATCAGAATTTTAAAACAATGTAAGATTCAGGAGTGGAAAAATAAGAGTAGCTGAGATAAAAGCAGCCTACAAACCAGAAGGACGAATGTTCTTCTGAGATCCTGATGAATTGTATTTTTGCTTTATGTTGTATTAAATGCTTTATGAAGTTCTGAGTCTAACTGCACTGGGAAAACCTGGTGGCTGTTTCTTCTTTTAAAAGCTACTATGAAAACTAAGGCCAGAGTTTTCCATTGTTAGTTATGAGCAGACTTCAACMTTAGAATAAGAAATCACATGAACAAAAGCAATTGCTTCTGCCAGAAAAGGAGAAGCGAAATATTTCTAAGCTATTGCCACACAGTAATTTTAGCCCAACAGCCAGATATTCCAGTTCTTTTCCCAAGGATACACCAACRTGCAAAACTGCTACTGCTTTAAAAAGTCTTTTCTGCTGCACAAACAAATGCAAATGTAGCCAAGATCCTTTTTTTAATCCATACAACTGGAGCCTCTGAGCATTTCAGTGAAGAGGTGATTTTTGCTGCCTCTCACCAAGCACTGCCAGTTGTCTCATCACACACTCAGAGACCTCCACACCATGAACAAACCTAGAATGACAAGACTTCAATACTGAGGCAAACAAAATATTTCTGCAGCAGTCTTCTCTTACTGGCCTAGCACCCAGAAAGAGCTCCTGACTGAGCAGTTCTGACATGCAATAGTTTTTCTGAAAGTATTCAGATGAAAAACATCACCAACTCAGTCTTATRTGCTGGTTTACACTAAACCAACAAGAATTGCTTGTGAAGGGTCCAAGGATCTCCCTTCCACGTAGTCCCTACTTGTCATGCACAGTCACAGCATATGAGACAGGTGCACAATATGGCCACCTGGTCCTGCTATGGTTTTGTTTCACCAAGTACATGTATAAGCACATGAAGCAAACAGCAGAGCACTGGACAGTGAGAGAAACCAAGGCTGGATGTGAAGATGAACACATACAGTGACTGGACCTCAAAAGCTRCAAGTTTAAATGAATGGTTGTGAAGCTGACACATACTGGATGTCCAAGGCTAAGGCGGAAGGAGATACTAAAACCAGAAGGACAACAGTACACAAAGACAGACAAAGGATTACACGGGTTCATCAAAACAGTTGATGATGGCTTTGGAATGACAAACTGGAACAAAATTCAAAAGGGAGGCAGGGAATATCTCAGTGCAAAAGTAGAGAAAAAATGGAGCAAAGAACAAGACCATGCATGCTCTCATGCAAACTGACAGGTTGTGTTGTCATTCTAGCAGAGACAAGAACGAACTCGTACACACATTTAGGCAGTAAAGCTCATTCTCATCACTGTGAGCTGTTACCAAGGGGAAATACAGCTTTTACTGCACTCACTATCTACTCTTGCAGGGAGTGGAAGAGCAACCAGCAACTAGGAGGAACTGGTTCTCACAGGTCAGAATCTTCTGCAGGTATCTTGGACCAAATTCAGGGCTTTGAAGTTTTTGCTTGTTTGTCATTTACTTCTCAGCATCTGCCAACATCCTTTCCAGCCCAAGAAACCAAATGATTTATCAACAGATACTTGAGTTCTAACCCCTTCACCCTCAAAGTCTTGAAAATATCAGTATCTACTATTAGAGAAACAATCCCGCAGAGCCTGCAAGTCAAGTGTGGCAATGGATACTAACATTCTTCTTTCTTGTAAGCTGTGCATTAACATTAATTTCTTCAGCTCATTTTTATCTTCTTCCAGGGTTTGGTTATTTTCTTCCRTGACAGTAAAATCATAAAACACACTAACTGGAATGAATTCTGTATAACAGACCTGCAAGAGTCCTTTCAGAAATGTCGTGGTCCACCCTGCCAGCAAATATTTGTACAAGCCTTTATTTCAAGGATGGCTAACCAAGAATAAAGCACAAACAGTAAGAAGTTACCTGAATTTTGAACATCCTGCCAGGATACTTACAAGAAATACCATGTCACAGACACAGTGGACAGGCAATAGGTAGCTCCCTATCAATTTTTAAGAAGCCAAAATTTCCCAAACATTTCTTTCCAGCCCCTAGTTTTTATTATGTGAGCACTAAGTTCCAAGGATGAAGTTAAACTTCCACTTATGTACATATGAAAAAACCTGTAAGTACTTTGAAAAATTCTGGTCCCTGAAGAGAACACCACCAGACAAATATATAACCACATCAGAATGGGCCATTTTCTAGAAATATTTAGTAACAAAGAAACTATGTGAACATGACTTTTAAAAACAAATATGTTTAATGATCTCCACTTACTTATTAAGTGGCAGAACCATGAAGTGTTCAGAAATACCAGCCATTTCCAATGGCCAGCTGAATTGCTGCAATTCATATGGTCTCAAATTCCAAACTGAAGYAGCTGCTTTCCACTCTCCCTGTTTCCTAGTTTATTCTAGCATCTATTCTTTATGATACACTACATTAACAATGTTTGTTAAGGCAGTTTGAGTAAGCATTTAAAGTATTCCTYGCAACATTAAATCACTGTGTTTCCTGACTGGTACTAACTCCTGAGGAATAAACACATTGTATCAGTTCTCATTTGTACAGAATATGGAATTTATAATAGTCACATTGATTTTGAAAACTTTTGATACCTGAAGTATCTAATATCCATCATAATTAAAAATGATTGGCAGGTCCACACTAAGAGGAAAAACTGAAATAGTTAAATATTCATCAAAATTGAAAACTATTAACAAGCTTGAAGAAGCAAAAACAAAGAGGAAAAACTGAAATAGTTAAATATTCATCAAAACTGAAAACTATTAACAAGCTTAAAGAAGCAAAAAGCTAAGATGCCTCAAAGGAGCCATTCTGTCATTGCCAAAACTTCAATTACAATTTGGTTTAAAAAACCAAAAAARCTAGTCTATATTTAAAAAAATCTAGTCTACATAAAAACCTGATAATTTCATAAACATTAACAATATTTCATGATTTATACCACCTATAGGACAAATAAACATGATTTTTCTTAGTCTTTATTCATAGGTCAAGACCATTAAATTAAACGGAACAAGAATGTTAGGAGAGCAAAAGAATTTYTTTAAGAGGTTTTTTGGGATTTGAGTAGTGAGAATACCTTTTCTTTAGGTGTCTCCTTCTAGTTATTGTACTTTCTTACAGGAAAACAAGAGCTGATTGCGTCTCCTTTCTATTGCAAGAGACGTTTTTTGTTAYTAGGTTCCAGATCAAAAATTATTTTATACATTTACATGTCTATTAAGCCATGCAAGGAAGCATCCAAATGCATGTTAGCAGAGGAAGCACTAAACCAGAAAGTTGAGGTCTGACCATTGGAACTGAAATTTGGCTGCACCAGCCAGACCATTGTCCTCCTTGAAGAAATCCCATATTATGGAGTTCCTGTTTTTGTTGGTTGACAGGAAGCCTGTAACTTACAAATATGCAYGTGAAGACATTGCAAGAACCCCCAAAAATGCCCAAGACATTCTGCCCAAAACCTCCCAGCTATCAAAAGGTCCTGAAAAGCAGCACAGTTTTAAAATTTGTTAACACTTCATGAATTTTCCYAAGTCCTTTATCAATTTCATGAGAAACTTTGCACATGGCTAGAACTACCAAGATGTTTGGCTAGTGCMTTATGGCTAGAAATACTTATGTGTATCATACATATATATCCACACACCCAAACACAAATACAGCAGAGGTTCCTCCAGCTCTTAAAAATACTGTCCCTTAACCCAAACTTCCTCCTGACAAAAAAAGATTCCTTTTGAACAAAACTACAATATMAGTTAAAAATAATATACTGGCCAACCTGGCCCAAACCAGACAAGTGTGCTGAGTGACTCCTTGTGCTTGAGACAGCAACGCAAATTCTCCATCTTCTCCAGTATCTTTGTCTTATCAATTAACACCAYAAGTTGAACAAACTAAAACTGTGTAGTTAAGCAACTAACTTTCCACTACTTAATCTTGTCTCTGAAGCCATGTGATAAATGAGCTAGGAAAAAAGGAAAGTGGAAACAATAGCCACTAACCTTGTAACAGTATCAATGCACAAAGACATCCAATAAACAGCACACACAGGAAATTAAATTGGGRAAAAGAAACAATGCAAGRGCTCACAAGCYCCAAACTAAAAGCAGATGAAASAAATGGGATGAACCAAGATGTTACRTGTACATGGGGGAGCAGAGGTGTCAAAGCAAACCAAAAGCTACTTAAGGTTATAATCTTTTGACAGCAGGTTCTTATCAGACAGAAAGAAGGAAGAACATGGGTAAGGCTGTTTGCCAGTAACTGGTGAACACAGTGTGGTGGTGCCTCTGCTCTAGTGCTATATATTTAAAAGAGCAATTTTAGAAAGATAACGGGACAATTCATCTTTATTACAAGCTTACAACAAGTAACTCAATGTAGGATAAAAAAAAAAAGAAACAAAAAAGTCAAACCCATTTTTAACCTTTTAATAAAATGTCCTAGGTTTTCTAGCTAGAGCAGTAGCTCAAAGATCCAAATSCTATTCGCTGCTGACTAACAAAGCTTTGTTTAGCAAAGGTAATTTCTTCTTATTATATAATATCAAATATGTTGTCCCTCCCCCATCTTAAATATTCTATTGATGTTTCATGAAGAATGTAAATTTTACATAATGGAAACAAATGTGATCCATGCAACAACATATGGGAATGAAGATGTCTTTTGTCAAAGTGATTTTCACATAATTATTTTTTTAATGATTCATGCTACTAAAATGAATTATAAAAAAAATAAGAAGAAATATTAAACAATATTAACTTTTGCTTTTACACTTATGCACTGAAAGTTAGAATACACTGCTTCTTTTCCTCAACAAATATGAAAACATCAGCAATGAAAATCTGACCAGGAAAAAATTGTAAGAGATACCTATGGATATAAGGATATAAGAAAATCTCTTAAGTATGACTAGATATACTAGAGATACAGCTTAGATTGACTGTAACTTAAATACTGCAAATGGTGATTATTTAAAGAGAAGATTTCAAAAGTTTGATGCTTTATTTTAAAAGAAATGTTTGTMATATTTGCTTCCATAACAGGGCTGTAAAGAAGGCAAGGGCTGCACAGCAAGAAGGACACTGCTCACACAGAGCACAGAATCTCCTCAACAAGGCTGACTCGTGTGAGAGCCAAGGTTACAGCAGTGGAGAATGGAAGGCAGAGAGAGGTACCCGAGCAGGCAGGGCCCACTTTACTCACAGAACTCCTCCTCCAGGAGGTTTGTGTGAATTTATCGGCACATGCGCGCACCGCTCCCRCAGGTCTGTGACTGTCCTTCTGGCAGTTACATCTAGTGGCCTGAAACACCCCCAGAAAGAGGAAAAGAAACAAGAATTAGTTAGAAATTAACCAGCTGAGCCTCCTGAAAAGTACAGCCAAGGCTCAGTGGCCAAACAGCAAGCATGACTTGACTGCAGAGCACAATACAATTAAACCACTATTTACAGTGCTGCACAACTGCTGCTTTTCCCAAGGGATATTGAGAAGTAACTCAGAATAAATGCTGACTTTTGGAAAAAGTTTTCTCACTTAAATTTCTGAAGCACTGGGTTCTTCAAGTCATCTTTCAGTCATTACAAATGTAAGTTTTACCCATCTCCACAGSAGAGCTCTTCAGCTGCACCAGTTACAGGTTACTCCAGCAATCAGGTACGTGACTGAGCAGGGAAGGAGAAACTTCCTTCAAGGACTTTTGGCTGATTTTAAAGAGTGAGACTTAAGTGTACCCAAAACCGAACATTCACTGCAACATACTAACAAACAAGGTAATTTAGTTTGATATTCTGTCATCTGAGATTCTGCTGTTTAAACAGCAGAGTAAACACCAAATCTTCACCTTTCAGTTTTGTTTTAGAGGGAATGTTCCCAAGCCAGAGAGGGAGAGGATGAAGGCCACAGCTCAGTTTTACTGCACATACCTACAAAGCACATGTTTAACATTTCATTAGAGATTATGGTGACASAAGTACTGTCTCCAGCTATGATAAATTTGTATGGTGTGCACCTCTTGGCATCTCATCTACCCTACTTGTAGGATCTTGCTGTGGCTTGAAATGTCTTGGAAATGTAGGGCTATTTTACAAGAATTGTCACARCAGGTGAATTTACAGAACCAAATGCAAAGATATACATGGCCAAATCCAAACTCAGAGCAAGAGCAAAAAGGTAAAAGGCACATGTGACTTTTGCTTGAGGCCTTGTGTCTCCCTGAACCTAATTTCTGATGAAGTGCCCCAATAACTTGTTCTTAGTTGCCAGGTTTAATCTGACTATTCAACTTGGTTTGTATTGTTTCCTAAAAAAACAATCAGCTTGGACTGCTATCTTGCTCAGCTTTAAATTTTATGGTGCAATTCTTTATTAAGATAATGGACAGCAGAGGAAAGGAGAGGGAGAAACAAAAACAGTAAAAAAAACTTTAAGCAGAATGATAGGCCCAATCCTTGCCCATTATTAAAATACTTTAGGTGTAGCCTTATCTTTTCCTCATTATTATTTTTGAGCAGCTTCTAGAATTTTACGTTCACAGYTTTTGGAAATTACACACTTTCAACAGCATTATAAACCTCCTTGCTTAGTGCCACACAAAATCATGACCAGATTATGGAATTAAAGATCCCAGGAGCACAACTGGGAACCCAAACCTACCTTTGTTACAGTGAAAGTAAGRAGGAAGAAAATAGCTGTCTAAGCTCTCTTAAAGCCTTCATCAGTACTGCCTATTGAAGTTGCAATCTGCAGTGCACACCCGGGATTTTGTCAAACATTTTGGATTATACTTACAAGCTGCTGCTCTAATTGGTTGATTGTTTCATCCTTTTTCCTCAGTTCATCTTTCAGCTGCCTGATCTCGTTCAGCAGATCATCCATCTGCAACAGARCAGTGGTTTTCTGTAAGGACTGCACGATCTAAAGCAACACCTGTACAGGATGTGTGAGATCAGACATGCCTGGCAGGGACACAGCATGTGCCTCCTCCTCCCATTCACACAGACAGAGGGGAAAAAAGAGTGAAGAAACTTGACTAAAAGTCCATTGAAGAGGCCAAATTCAGCTGACCCACTGGATTTCCAGGCTAAGTAAATCAGCTGTATT
The DNA here is from genome assembly GCA_003546035.1 of Mixornis gularis. Classification (NCBI taxonomy): domain Eukaryota; kingdom Metazoa; phylum Chordata; class Aves; order Passeriformes; family Timaliidae; genus Mixornis; species Mixornis gularis. The sequence goes on along the minus strand of QVAJ01000271.1, from coordinate 928,069 downwards.
TTTGAGGMAGTAATTCATCTGTTGTGCAAACAAGTGACATGATGTAGACGAACATGCCTAGTCAGCAAACACTACCTGAAGTCCTCTTTATCAACAACAGAAATCACTAAACTCACAACAAGCATTAGATTTTAAATGTTCTTCAACTTCATGAAGTATTTATAGCCTTGTTATATTTCCAGTAAGCACTGTTYCCCTCACATAAATACAGAATTAGTGATCTTTGTAAAGTGATTTTACAWTTAGAGCCAAGCAATACTACAAAACCTTACCACYACAGAAAACACAACGTTACAAGTCKGKGACTATAAAAGATGAACCCATTTGCAACACCTATTTTGATTTCTTCTGCCTTTACTACCCATTCTAAAACAATAAACTTGTCACTGACTGTGGGGTTCACCTCGGTTAGCACTCAAACAAAGGAGCAAGCAGCAGTAYTTCAGTAACACACAAGCTTTGGGTGTGTCTTCTAAACATAAACAGGTTTGCATCTCTTATTCCTTAGAGTCAATCCCTRTTGTTTACCTTAAAAGTTGACTCAGGTTCTTGTGGTTCTGGACTCGATGGAACTGAGAATGTGATGTCCTGGAGTGACACATTTTCATCATTCTACCAGGAGACAAAAACAAGAACACAAGTTTGAAYTACCTGTTGAAACAGCAAGTTTCCTTTTTTCCCCCATAGGGAGGCCTCCCTCGCTGCAGCCTGTGTACAATGCCCAAGTAAGGGCCATGCTACAGACACTTATATTTAATGTCCATAACTTGACAGAACTTTACACATCTCACGGGTTTTTTTTGTTTGGTTCTGGTTTGGTTGGTTCTTGGTTTGTTTTTTTGGTTTGTTTTTGTTTGGGGTTTTTTTTGGTTGGTTGGTTGGTTTGGGTTATTTGGGGTTTTTTTTGTTTGTTTGTTTTTGTTTTGTTTCTCAGGCTTTTAGACTGTTAATTTTGAGAACAGTCAAGTTTACTGTGTCCAGCACTCAGCTGTATTCAGTTCTCAAGTAACTGCTTGTCCCTTCCAGGCCCATGGCCAGCAGGTGAAAGACTGATGAAGCAGCAGTTTATACTCCATGTAATGGACAAGTTCTAGCACAGTGCTTTGAAATAATTTGCACGGTAATACCATAAAAACACAAAYGTTATTTAGTTCAAAATATTTCTAAAATGCTAGAGGAAAAGTGCAGCAATTAGAATCCCAGAATTACTTACTGTTTAACAAATTATTTTCTGCATATTTATACTGTATTTTATATTTATCTTATATGCCCCAATTAACAAATTTCACCAACATTTTATTTTAAGCAATGATACAAACAAGTACACACACTCAGAAGTGAAGCTACAGATGGTCACAGTTACAATTGTGAAAGAGTCATCATGGGAATGGAACAAAATACAAAACAAGACAAAACTATTTCAAGCAAAAGTACCTTGCATGGCATTTCAAAGCTCTGTACCTCCAATACACCTTTTACTGCTATTAAAATGCAGGGAAGTGGAACAATAAGACACTCCSCAACAGCAGATTAAGACCTAATTGCAAAGAAGGTTAGTATGTCACACACTCCCTGGTGGTTTGAATCAGTACTCCAGGCCTGTGCTACACCTGACTCATTCACCAGCAAAGCAGRGACAAAGGTCATCTGCAGCAATTCCCTCACCACTGTCGTAATTATCTCAGGACACAYGTAGAGAACACAGCACAACTGGAAATGAAACTGCTCTAACACTGTCAGTAGGAACTCAAACCCCATTTGAACACATGCTAGGATTAATCTGTGAAATCTGTCTTGTTGTGCTTTTTGCTTCTTGCTCATTATATTGCTAAAACGAAACAGGGGAAATCAGCAAAATAGAGCCATCCTTGTACAAAAAAAAAGAAGATATCAGAATTACCAAAAATGATAGAATTAGCAAAGAAAATGCACCTGGCTATATGCATATGCTATTTTTGGTAGGCTGGAAATAATACTAAGAAGATCATCATCAAATTTRAAATTTGGAGAGAACATATGTTTTAAATCTTTTGGTAAAGATACAACAAACTTTATAAAGGTATCACCACATTGCACATCACACTACAACAGGCAATATAAAAAMCTGCTACCTCTAACATTTTTATAGCAGCAGAATACATTATTTATTTTGGTATAATCACTTATCCAGAGCAGTGGCAACTGAATTTTTACCAAGGTCTAAGTTTTCATTCCCAACTCCAAGCTTTATTCAGTACAAATCTGAAGAGACTCCTTTGCTAATGGCATTTCCATAATGATGCAAGCAGAAGCTGTGTTAAGTGGCCGTCAAGCAGAGGGTGCTGTTCACCTGCTGCCTGCTTGGCACTCTGAGCGCAGCTTCATCCAGGCCATGTCAGCCTCACAGCCCACTGTCAAACACTGYCACAGCAACAGTCTGACAGCTAAACAACAGCTTAAACCTAAAATTTCCCAGTTTGATTTGTTCCTCTCTTTTGGTTCTGTTTCTTTCAAGCACAATTAAGTCACTGAGGTGCACTATTTTGTAGCTAGCAAAAAAATAGTAATTGTAGGGGCAATTTATACAACTTAATACATGATACAGAAATGTCTTTTTATTTTGTAAGTCTGTTTCTTTCTCAACTTCAGGCTTCTCATAAACAAAGATGAATCTCTCTTGTGGATCTCACCAGATGCAAAAAGAAAAGAACACAATGAATATGTATTTCAAAGGTAYACAGGTGACTTATTGATCTAAAGCCTCAGCAAAATGTACCGATGCATTTAACAACTTTGCACTACATGGTTCACGTTTTCATTCACATCTCTTCATACAAATAGGCCATAGCTGATAAGTTACAGTGAAGATCTGTGCTTGAAAAATAGAATTTCATTTCCATTCACAAAAGATAAGTTGAAATGATCACAAAAGCTAAGTTGAAATGAAGCATTTTTTAAAAAACCTGCCTCCCACAGAAAAGAGAGCTTCACAGATCTCACAGCTCTGTGAACAACTCCATGTTTCAGTCCTCCCTACAGGAGCAGAAAGTGCTGATCAGAGGTAAGAGAGAGTGTTTGCAAGCCATTGCTGGGTTACTACAGAGGATGGTCAACCCTCGCCAAGATCAAAAGCTCCAGGGCAACAGAAATAGAACCACCTTATTTCAAATTGTATTAACACATTAGCCTCCACCCAGAGCAGCAAGTTTATGAAATTAATTGAGGAGGAGGAAGAAATTGTTAAGATCACAAGAAAACTTATTTCTTAATAAGCATGCAAATGAAGTACCTTAGTCAATGTTTAAGAGACATTTACATGTCAATTATTACTAGAATTAGACTTCCAAAACATTTTCTTCTTACAACACAGTCAGCACTCCAGTTAGGCATTAAAGAGAGAATGCTCYCCAGCAGTACAGCTGCCTGTAAATATGGCTGCATTTAGTACAAGAACAAGCTACATTTTCCATATAAGTTAGTATTAACACTACTGAGGAGTCAGAGAAGGTTATACACAGTACTGTGAAAATTTCCTAAACTCTGTATGAGAGAGACTCCTGTTGCTGATTTCACTGTGTGAAGGCACAGGAAGATGGCAGTGTGTGAGGAGCAAGCAGCCAGCACCTGTACTGCTGCCACTGCTCTCCTGGTCACACAGAGCTCAGCCAAGGCTCTGGTACTCAAATAACTATTTATTTTTCCAAGCTGAAGTGGGAATGCAGCACCAGCCCCATGCTGCTGCAGCTATGTTGCTAGCAATRCTCCAGCTAATTTATATCCAGTTATGTGAGCTCCAGTCACAGCAATGAATCCAGCACAGCACATTAAGTCTCCCCAGGAATCTGCTAGGTATACGTTCATTATGTGTTGTGCTCTACACCAAGTCATGTACAGCTGATTAGATAATTGTAAAAAACTGAATTTAATTACTAACTCTTCCTATTTTACTGTAACTGTTCCTCTCAGACCTCATGCCTAAGTCCTGACTACAACTCTRCTTCTACCTATCCAAATTAAATATTATTGCTGAATGTCACAACTGGAGAAAGGGACACATACACTTAAATGTGTAATATTGGTAGAGAAGAACTTCTGCTTCCATAATAAAACTAGAGCTTGAAAACAATTGGCTTTGTACCTTGATTTTTTATATTTTGCAAGAAATTTTCGGTGATCCAGTCCTAGTTCAGRGTTCAGAATGCTAAAGTTCAACTAATTGTTTTCAAAACTACATTCCTGTTCAAGAAGTAAAAAAGAATTGTGGTATTCTAACTCATTCCTGTTACCATGAAGCTCAATGTTTACAGTAAAGGCTTAACACCTTAATGTAATGAAAAAATATTTCATACAAGTTTAGCCCTAATTGTTTAGCAAATTAAGGTAGCAAAAGTCTGAAGCTTCCCCCCCTGTAGCAGGCTAATTTACTTTTACATTACTATTCATGTTCTTTGATTAAAAGACTGGATAATACACAGCAGAGTAGAATAAATATTCAGAAGTCCAGTGATGAGTTTTGGAACTAGTGAGTCAAAACAGGGTTGGTTTAGGTCATGAAAATACASCCAAGTATGTCAGACAAGGTTTGAAGGGAAGAATAATACCTGTTACCACTAAACTCACTGTTACAGGGAAGAAGGATCAGGCATTTGTAAAGACAAGGAGCAAATTTTGAAAAAYGGGCATATTAAGAGTAACTGCTTCATTGTGTGTATTTAAGTTCTTTTAAAAAAGTTAATCTGAGCTACTTGAGGCAATGTTTTTATTCTGCAACCTGGCTATTATAAACTAGATCAACRTTTTACACATGATACTCTGCAGGGCCATGCACTACTTGGCTGTAACGTGCAAGCCTTTACACCATGAACCACACACATAGATCATCCATCAAGCTGCCAAACTGCCCTTGTGTTAAAGGCATTAAAATCCCTGGATAAAGGTTCCCTGCTATCTCTGTATTGATGCCTGGGGCTGTTGGGGGGCACAGTTTATGCAGCCCTCTCAGACATCAGGTTCTAGGAACACACCTTCCCCTTCTGACACTGCATTATTTTTGTTACAATTGTTTTTYCCCTGACAAAATCAGGAACACAACACAGGAAGCAAATGCTCTCATTTCTAAAAGACACAATCACACCCTTGAACTAGCCTCGAGGCTGATTTGCTTTTTCTTCTGTTGTGTTTTGTTTTAGTGCCTTACTTTTAAGGCACAAAGTTATTTTCATTACAATATCCTACTAGAAAAGAACGGCAATGAGTCTGGTATTAAAAGACAACATCACACAAACACTTTTCAATGCTAATCTGTATATGCCTCCAAAGAAAGCCTCGTGGAGTGTTCTTTATTATGATAACAAAGGAATTTTTGTAGTTGAAATGCCATACTTCTGCTGAGTCATTTAGCAGTTTACCAACTCCCACAACTTGCCAAGTTTTGAGGTGCATTGAAAAAGCTCCTTAAAAGCTTATGACAATTTCATAACATAGGAAGGTTAAWTCTGAACACTTCCAATAGAGATAACCCAGTAGGATTTGCTAAGCTTCTTGTCAAAACACACAGAAAAGATGAAAAGAATGAGGAAAAMAAAGCCTTAAGTAAAGGCTATTAGCACTGACTTGCTGAACACAACTTTGATCAATGGGATCAATTTTAATATCTTTTAATTTTTCTTAACTCCCAGCTTTTCTGAATCGTATTGGATAAAAGCTGGTTTTCACATCCACTGATTTTGTTTTTTAATTCAACATTTCCTCAGAGAAGTAAAATTTAATATTGAATAAACATGAAAAATGTTAGCATTTAGCAATTCTGACAAGGCAGAGAAGGAACTGYTGGAAACAGCTATCAGAGGTATAGTCACTTTCTGGAACTCTGTAATTCGATGTACAAATAAAATGCCAATATCCTAATAAGGCCAAACAGAACACAAGCCCATAAAGGCCCCATCCCCAGTTGATTTTACTGCTTTGTTCCCTGTGGACAGCTGACCTGGTGCAGCAGCCTCTTGAGCCTGAGGAGCTGGGTTTTGACAGCAGTGCAGTCCTGCACCATGTGCCTCAGGGTCATCTCGTCCAGCATCACCGTGTTCTCGGCCAGCGCCCGYGGCGCCGCCAAACTGCTGCCCGCTCTGCAGCTCTCCAGGGCACCCACTGCAGCCTCCAGGTAGTTTGAACCCCTAAGAAAACACCCAAAACAGAAAATCACAGAGATGAAAAATTGCTGCCCACTCTGTAGCTCTCCAGGGCACCCACTGCAGCCTCCAGGTAGTTTAAACCCCTAGAAACACACCCAAAACAGATGACAAACTGGAGTTGGGCAGCATTTGGTAAAAAGGAAAGTTTCATGCAACGTGGGCTATACTTGCATACAGCAGCACACAGCTGAAAATAAATTAATAAATCAGAAAAATGTCCACACTATTTCACTTTAACACAGAGTTTTCCCTTCCACTCCCAGACCTTTCTCAGACTATAAACTACAGCATCCTAAAATCAGTTAGTTCAGCAGMATTTCTATAAACAGTCATTCAACCCTTCAAGGAGTATAAGGTTACCTTTACTYTACCAACAAATTAAACTGCAAAAAGCTGCCCAAACTTACAAAATGCAAGCAGTAAGACATTGCAATGGTTTTCCACGGAACACAAGGTATTTTAATCAATATGTACAATACTGTATCAACATGAGCAACAGGTACTTGGAATGAAAACAGAAGCAGAAGTTTTGAAAAGAAATTGTTATAACCCTCAGTGGTGCTTCCCCTCAGACACACAACTATCCTGAAAATGCTGYATTGGTATCACTTGAGACCCTTAGTGCCAAAACAGAACCGCTGCCTGGTGTTCTGAATGTTTGTGAGGATATAGGAAAGTGCTTTACCTGTTCAAATCGTTTTTACCATGGATATAATGGTCAGTATGGCCAAGATGATAGTGCTCCTGTGTATTCCATCGCTGTTGTGGTGCTCTTTTCCAGAATCCCTCTTGATGTTGTCTCGCATTTCTGTCTTGTCTGTCATAGCGGCTCATATTTTCACATTCCTCTACAGAGAGCATCATGATAAAAAAAAAAAWTTGTAAGACTTGTTCCCAGGACCTTGCAAATAAAATATTAACTCTGTGCTGCTACAACAGATGCAGTGTAAAGTCTGTGGRGTTTGTTTTGTTTTGTTTTCTTTAACTGATCCAGAACAGTATGCATTTTAGAAGTGYCAAGCAGATTGCTTGACAATGTCACATTTTTATTAAAATATAAACTTGTTACAAGAATAAGCAACCTGTAGCAGAAACTAAAGAATCCAGCTTTAACAGTATTTCCAGTTTAAACAGAAAATCGTTTGAAGGAGMTAGAGATTATGGAAAAATAGAAATTTAAAAGTAACAATTTCCTGTCTTTCTTACTGATGGTACCCCCAGGCCTTTAACAAGTTCTAACAACACACAAACACAGAAAGACAGCACAGTAAAAAAAGGCCAGTATTGCATTGCATAAGAAAACAGTTTAATTACTTTAAACACAGATATACTTATTCACCTTGTTTGGTTTTCAGATTCAGAAACGTTTAATCTGTATTCACCTGGACAACCAGCATGACTTAAAACAAGGAAACCAACTAATCTCTTTAAAACACCAACTTCTGCAAAGCCACAGGAATTCCACAAATGTCTTAAGGGAACAAACGCTAAATTTGGCAACAGCCCGGAAACGACTGAGAGAAAGCCAAAACAACTCCTACCCGGGCACTCAGACCCGGCAAAAACAGTCCTGAACTGCTGTTCTGCCGCCACACTCGGTCCTTCACTTACCCAAGGAGTTTTCCCTCACATTGTGAGTGTTTTCCAGGAGCAGGAGCACACAGGGGAGCGGTGTTTGCCCGCTGCCCCGCAGYGCACAGGGCTCCGGGACAGGCCCTCCTCCCTGCTGCCTTCCCAGCCCAGCGTCACCCCGTGATTTACACTGCCTCCTCACTCCCTGCGTGCTTGTGCAGCTAGAGCTGCTGCTATAAATAGTGGCTCCAAAGTGAAACCAGGAGAGTTTCTGAGGACCTGGGAAGTCTTTGGAGGATGACGTCAGCGAAGCCGCACGTAAATATGGAAAAAGCGTCGGCAAAAAGTGCTGTTAAACATTACTAGAACAAGTACTCAGTTTTTATCACCTAGCAAATAACAAAAAAATTGCATAATAAAATAAACTTATTGACATTAACTAACAGAAGATTTATTTTTCTTTAGCGGCATCTTTCTACAGGTCACAACACATGAAAATTAACAACAAAATAAGCCCTTGGTAAGTTTACAAGCAATTATGATTTTCAGCTTTGGAAAAGTAAATATTGAGACACTGAGTAAAGACAGGTGGAGATTAACCAAGGAGAAGTTTTGCTTTTTCAGGCGGTCATGTTTACATAAGGGAAGACCTGGAGGCACTTTTGAATTCTTCTTTTCAGATCCTCCTTGCTGAAAATACAGAATTTTCAAGATAAGAAGCAGATAGCCAGTTTATGCCAGATTAATTTTATAAGGGAACCCAACCTCTAAAAAATGTCAAGAGTAGCAGTAATTAGCTTTTAATATTTTTGTGGCAAACATTTACCTTGAWAAACATGCCCTTCTAGCAGTTTTTAAATTAAAAATTTATAATGGAATTACTGATGCAAATGCAGTGCATGTTTCATATAAACAAGGAAACTTAGGAGAAACTGATCTACCCTTTAAAATTGTTTCTTAATTTTTCACCAACAGAATTAAATTATCCCTATTGAAAGAATATGCCTTAGGCCTGCATTGTTACCCATTCTGGAAAATTAACAAGGTTGCACTTTTATTCAAGKCAGTACATTTCTACATTCAGAATTTTTCAAATGTAAGAGTTGTTCTTGGGAAAAACAGAAATATTTCCCATCCTGTATTTCACGAAAGAAAAAGTTGTTGCTTTAAAAAAACACCCAGATTTGAAGAGTGCATYGACTTACTAAGTCAGGAGTCAGAAGAAAGCAACTCAAAAGTCTCTTAAGCCAGTGAAGTTTCACAGTGAGATTGCTTGGCTGCCTCACTTACCTTTGTCATGAGGTGGGTCCTCGGGCAGGTCCACATCGAGCATGAGATCATCATCTTCAAGATCACATGAATCAAGATTATTCAAGATATCCTGCAAGAAAGGAAACATGAGATACAGCTGGTTCCATGATACTCCATTTACCCTAGGGTCACAAAAAGCTTCGTTACATTTTTACTGTGCACGCATCCAATGTTACCAGCAGCCTCCTCTCCTCTGCAGCGAAGATCAGCCTCATTTGAGATCATCTATATATACAAACCAGAATCATCACAACTCTGCTAATATCACACAGTAACAGTGCTAGATGAAACAAAGATAGATTGTAACATTTTTCTGCCTGATGTCAAGACTTTTTTATTCATTAATATTCTCTCCACAGCTGGAAGCATTTTGAAACTTGACTACTTTGTTTACTTGGAATTCAAAAATAGCTTTATGAAGAGATGATGTTAAATCCCCTTATTTCAGCTCTCATATTATCATGAAATCACTGAAAGAAAGTGAGGGAAAGCAATGTCATCTTGACTTTTTGCAACAAAAAAAGCTTCAAACATGCTAATATGAGCACCAAACTCTGTTTTTTTTTTGCCTCTCAGACTGTGGTTCATATAAAGCTGTTCCTAAAGGGACTAACAAACCATCACATTGCACAGGTATGCTAATGGCATGAGAAAAATGCCACGGAGTGTTAGTGCTAAATGAATGATACTTATTAAATATAGTCAGGTATATTAAAGGACTGCAATGAGGGCAAGCCCAGCCAGTGTTTCAAAGACAGAGACTGACCCCTCGTGCTTTAAGAACACCAAGAGGAGGAGGAACTGAGGAGGTCAAGGCTGTGGGACACCCAGCTCACGGCACAGCCAGACCCTGCCAGCCCTGCTGGAYAGCCCAGCAGCCTGGGCAGAGAACCCAGACACCCTTTCACTCCRTTACTCCAAGAAATCTAAACTTACAAACACCAAGTGGCTGTCACACAAAGCAGGCCTGAGGAAATCCTATGGATACCCAGCTCCAACTCCTGAGTTCCCAGTAAAAGTCACACCTTTAAGGTCTGAGACCAGACTCAGGCACTTCACATTGGCCTCTTTCCTAACAGCAGAAACACAGATTTTTCTTAGGTTTATCAGCTACCCCTAAAGGTGATGCCTGACAYCAATATTGAATAATTTACCACATATTAAGTCAAATAAACATTTTATAATTATTTCTCATAATAACCTGATCATTAAATACTTAAGTGGATACTGGCATACAGGCTATAAACACACTGCACAACAATATTCCCTTGCAAAGCCACCCTTTTGCTGGCTATCATTTGTTAGATTTGCYTTGTCATAGATGCACAGGTGAAAAGGAAGAACAATAAAAGGCATTTGTCTGAAATGTTGCTCCAGCTGTTCTTCAGCAGCCTTCCTACAGCACTCACAAAGCACTAGTGTATTTTATTATAAATGGTGACAAGAGCTAAGTATATTTTAAGATTTTTGGGGGGGTTGGGCTGTGACATAGAACATTAAACATTTCACATTTCTGCAGGGCAAGTTATTTATTGAGGAAGAGTGTGAGATGAAAATAGTTAATGTACACATTATAAAACATGAGCAATATAAAGGAAAGATGGAATGCTTGAGACAAAACCACCTGTTCTTGTCATAGCTCAAAGTCCTATCTGAATTACTTTGTCAACAAATAACATTCTATGCATTGATAGGACAAAACAGGAAAACCTACACAGCAAGGCATTGGGAATAATAATAAATCCAACTATGGAAAAGCTTCACAAAAAAATGGAAGCCATTTGAAGGAAACGTGGATTTAATATTTGGGACAGCAAAATGCCTGTATATTTTTTGCTCCTTTTGCTTCCATTTATTTACATTTTYCCAGGAACCAGGAGCTTTTAAATTAATGCATATTTTTTCAAACAATTCTGCAAAATACAGGCATGCTTGAGAGGCAGTTTTGGTTTGCTAGTTGATAAATTATTTCTATGCCATGCTTTCATCTTGCAAATTAGTGTGAACAAGCATTATTTTCTTCTACTGCAAGAACTTCAATAAGCATGACAAATAAAATAGAAACAGTGGCCACAAACACAAAAGAAAGTGGATAAGCTTTGCCACTGCCATGCAAATGCATTTAAAAATGCACAATATAAAAACACAATATGCCAGAATGTTTACAAATAAACCTAGATAAGCCACCTTACTATCTTTGAATCAGAACTTTGAAAGTCTAATGGTGTCACAGAAGGTCAGTATTTGAGATTCCAGACATACTTTCCTGTCAACAGCACATTTCATTATGCTTCCCTAATTACACATTCTTCACCACACTGAGGAAAGGAAACTCCATGCTACAAAAAAACCCCTCCACAACTGCAAATACCAAGACTTTGTAATCACTGGGCCATGTGTGAATGCACTTTGAGCATTTCAGCCTGTGAGCTTCTTGAGAAACACAATATCCAAATAGATGTCAGCAATGTCATCCTGAAATAGCCATAAGATAAAATACAAGTTTCATCAGTACATTAGTGCATTAAAGGAAAAAAAAATTAGATACTTCCACTGCTATTCTCTCCACTGCATAAGGAACTGCAGGTAATTACATGGCAATAACATAGTTAATAATGTGTGCTTAACASCAATTAGCATCATGAAGTGATTCAGGGCAATGAGCTCAAACAGAAAAGGAAATAAAAAAATTCTTTCAAAGTGCATCAGCTTCAAGCCTACAGAATATTACATGTTTCAGCAATTATTACAAGTTACAGAAAAGGAAGAATCCCATTCTGTTTGTATAGGTGAAAAGAGTAAGGTATGTTAAAAGCAGTATGATTTTCACAAGGCTGATTCAGCACTAGATCTTCAAGCTGGTACAACCTAGGAGGAGATTGAGTTTGGGACTGTGAAATCCCAGGTTCAGCTACAGTGCTGTCCCCAAGCTCTCTCTCCACAAAGCTTTTCCACTGGACACAGGCAGTGGTGCTTTGCTGCCTTCCTGCAATAGAACAGGGAAAGCATGAGGTGAGACAGACGACCTGTCAGTCCTGGTGTAAGAACTGAGTAACTCRAGCACCCCAGCAGCAGGGAACCCCCATATTGCATAAGGAGAAGGGAAAAGGCTGAAAGGGCAAGGCACACCTCATATGTGTCATACCACTTTCAGCAAGTTCACTTCAATGTTCTGCAAATCCCTTCTGGAGTGACTGTCCTCAGACACTGTGTTTTACCACAGGTTCAGCAAGCACACATCAATAGCTCACCCACAACAGATTGGGATTTAACCCAATTTGCTGGAGGCATGGAGCCCAGCACCTCTTTCTGGAGAGGCATAACAATACCAAGACCACTGCTTTGAAGACTGGGGAACTCTATGCAGAAGAGCTGCTTTTGCTGAAGCAAAACTTCAAATTTCATTTCACCATAATGAACTAGAATGCAAAATATTCTCTCCAAAAATTCCTCATGCAACATGCATCATAAGCTTTCTCTTAAACTAAAGAGCACTATTTTTCAGTCCACCAACCAACCAGAGTTCAATTTAGCTTAACAGCTGGACCTAGGCAAGAGGCCTGATTCTCAGCTTCCCCACTTTTTGCACTAAGTATTGTAAGGMTATAATGCAACCAAAGTAAAGCATGAAGTGCTCAGAATAGAAGACAGAYAGATATTTGCATTTTCTCCTTACTAAACATAAAAATGTTGACCAAWAAAAGTTTATAACACAGTGTATATTACAGTGGAATAAAAAAAATTATGTCAGGCATTGAGGTTAGTGCAGAAATGCAAAGCCCTCAAACAACGTTACCAGAATTGAGAAGAGTCTGAGCTCAAAGTAAAAATGGCAGGTTAGGATATTCTGCAGGAAAAGTAATTGCCTTGAGGGAGTGATGAACTGGTGGTGAGTATTAGGAACATTCTACCTGTTTCCATAACTCACAATCTCAGAGCTCATTTGTTTATTCCACCTTTAGGAAGCAGACAGCTAAAGGAAAATAACTAAATGTTTTTATTACTGATTTATTGACTTAGATCTTGCTTTTGATGAGGATGAAAAAAGACCACAGTAGAAGGTAAGTGTGAGTAAAGGGAGAGAACTACAGGAGAATCTGGCCAAAAAAAACTCAAGTGAAGCATTCCAGAGTAGCACAGAAACTAACAAACCATCATTTCAAGGTGCTCGAGGAATGAAAATAAGGAAGTGGCTTTTAAAAACAAACACAAAACAGACTGGGTAAATCAGTCATCTGAAGGGCAGCTRAAGGATAACTGCCAAAGTCAAACACAAGTCAAGGCTGACAGAAGAAAAGAGGGAAATCTCCAGGGTCTTTTTCAATGCTATTTTCAGCATTTRACAGCATCCAAGAAAGAGATAAATAAAAAAATAGGAACTCTCCAAAAAGGCAACGTTATATAGGAACTGRACAGAACTCTTAAGTGAAGGCAGAAAACACAGACAGAGGAAAAGCACATACTGAACTAYAGGGCTGAAGAGAAAAATCCACTGTAAAGGAAGTCCTTAAAACAGAGAAAACCACTCAGGGAAGAGGTGGGATAAAACTGCAGGTTACCAAAGACAGGATAGGAAAGGAGTACACTGTACAAGTCACATTAAAGACAATTAGGCCACGCAGCCAAACAAGTATTTTGTAATTTTGCCCATGCTCCATAACTGAAGGTTGCTGTGACAACACATGTAACAAGAACTTGGTTTGGAAAATTCAAAACATTTTTGGTTTAACGGCTAAGTAGAGCTGTCTGAAACATTTACTGTTCTTGAAAACGTTTTTTTAGAGACATTGTGTGTTCTACTTAAGTTCACTGAAGGCATAGAGGAATTCATTGTTAGCTTAAGTTATTACATGCTATATCTAAAGCATCTATACTTGCTCTTTTTTAAATTATTTTAAAATATAAAATCAGCTGTCAGACTGTGTAAAAAATCTGAAACTCAGTAACACAACGAAAGAAGAGAAAGAGGAAAAGCAGAAACATTAGCCATTYTGTTGAGACTTCACCAATTCATAAGCAACAGCACTTTGAAACACAGGGCCCAAACTACACCCACTGCCACAAGCAGCATTCCTTGACTGCCATCTAGCCTCCAGCAACGAGGAAAGCTGAAAGGGGGAAGCATTGTAACCATCTTTCTACAGAATTCCAACAACATTTAAGAAGATTTTCTATTTTGGGTTTGTTTTTTTTTTTCTTTAATAGGTTGGTGCCTTTAAATAGAGTGTTTCCTGTTTATTTTTAAGCCAAATCACAGCAAGCAGTCAGCAGTGAGCATAAACAGTGACAGAGGAAGAGCAGGGGAGGAGGAAAAGCAGCTCTTCCTACTCACTGCTTCCAGTCTGTTTGCACAAAAAGGCTACCAATAGCAGAGGTTCAGCATTGCCCTTACAGTTTATCTAACCAACAACGGGGCATTTTACCCTATTAAGCAATGTGTCATTCCTACAGCTACTCTGAACAGGCAGAAATGATTGTGAATGATTCTCACTCCACTGACTTGCTCTTGTATTTAAACGTACAATGTTCAGTTTAAGGAAAACATAGATGCTTCAAATAATTCCCAGCTGAGAAAGGAAGCAAGCAATAACCTCAGAGGAACAGCATGGGCGTGGCTGTACCAGAAGCTCAGTTGTTTCCTCTGTGCAAGAGTTTCAATTCTACCCTAGTGAGACTTTTGGAGTAACCTAAATATTACACAGCATTAATGTGTTCTATTCTTACACAGCCAGCTTAATATACTAATTAAAACCAAAACAATCCTCAAATACCTCCAAACTACTTTGGGGTGAGTCTATTTTGACCAATCTCTCCAGGAGCTGCTAACAACACACTAACTCCCTCACTGCGCCACTGCAAAAATGTATTTATGCCACATTATCCTGATACATTTGCACAGCATGAGCCAAGAGCACAAAAGCTCAGAACCAGCTCRCTGGTGRATATGCAGTAACCAGCTCACACAGRAAATGTCCCTTACAAGCCTAGGAAATGAACCAAGTGCTCACTTTTACCAGTGTTTGCTCTCACATTTTACACACCATCACAGCAGCTGCCAYGCTCTCTCCCTCTCTCCACAACACAAATCCAAAGGTGTAATTAATGGATGCCACAAACAGAACACATAAGTACAAGTGAAGTTGCCTTCCTTGGTTTTTCCAGCCAAAACAGCATGAGAAGATTCACTGTGTCAGTTCTGAAGTAAGCAGCTCTCAAAGGCATATAAGCTTTCCCATCCCAAAGGAAAAAAGGTAATTTGCCATAAAAGGTTGTTCACAAAATGTCACGCCTCTCAGACCAGTATCACAAGAGGTTTGTGAACTGCAATACAGCCATATAACCTCCTAATAATGTTTGACAGCAGGGACACCTACATAACACAGGACAGACAGAAGTGCCATCTCATTAATTCACCTTCTCACCACCTCCCCTTGCTGTTAAACTCTGAAGACTGGAGGAGAGGTGGGACAGTAGATGGTGGCTATTTTCACTCTAAAATCAGTCTCTAATTCACTGACATTTCCTTTCTCTGCCATGAGCAGAAAACTGCCTGCCAGCAAACTCCACCAAAGGAATGGCTGAAGAGCTGCCAGAACACACTGAAATGAGTTTGTGCTCTTGGTTCTGTATTGACAAGCAGCAATACAGACTGAATTTTTCACAGGAGTTGCAGTTTACWAAAAACTTAACAGTGGACATACTACTCGAGAATGTTCTCCCATTACTTCAGTATATCCATAAACATTATCTGTTCATAATGAAGATTAAAGGCAAAAAGATGAAACTGACTTTTGAGCCTTTGAAATCAGAACCATGCACTCTAGTGGTTTTCCAAAGATAAATTTTTAAGCATAGGCTTCTTAGAAATTAAGAAGATGAAAAACAAATGGCACAGATTTCTATACCTGTGTTATTGGAAAAATGGAAACTATGAAGTTAGAACAGTACAATTTAAGTAAATCARAATAATTTTCCTCAGATTCTGGAACATGACATGAAGATATTGGGACAAAAGAGCCTGGAACTTGGGCATGAATTTAGGAGCTTAAAAAGGGGTTACCAACTACACCAACTTCCAATAAGAAGCTTTCAATGAAAAACAGCTTTCAAGGCTGACACCTGTATTAGATTCCAATCCCAGAATCACTACATATACACCTGAGCAGGAAGTCTAACCACAGAAATGGCAGCTTCCCAGATAATGTATTKCCAAGAAATCTTTCTGGATCCCAAGTAAAAATTCACACATTGCCATTTTTTAGAATGCATCAGTTAAAGCTAAAATCTCACAGAAGATTTCCTGTGCTCCTGTGGTATCTCTTGCCAAGAGATGTATTGGCCTAACCCAAAAGTCAGACTTTCAGGACCAATGAGTTATTCAGTTTGTCCTACAGGACAGAATTTCTTTGGTGGTAAAGGTAAATAATGAAAATTCTCTGAGCAGAAGCAGCAAACAGAACTCCATGCTACCATTGCACATTAGTGRTGCTCTGTGTGCTCTATCCATAAAAGGTGTTCTCCACTATGCCTGGCATGGAGGGAAACATTGAAGGAGGGACAACACAAACTGCAGAGTGTGTTACTCTCTCAGGGTTTGCTGTCAGTCCCAGGAAGTTCACAGACACTTTGAACACTGCAGTCACATGTGCATTCTCCCAGTCTCATTCCTTTGACACACTGGGCAATCCCGGTATCCCCTCACACACCCAAAAGGAGAGGTTGCCCAGGATCCTCCTCCATGGTCCTGTTCTGTCACAACAGTGGCCAGATAAAACTTGGCAGCTGCAAGACAGACTGAAATAGAGATTTTACAGGCTTGGTAGGCAGCAAAAAGGCAACAGCTACTTCAAAATCCAAATCACCCCCACACAGGTATATAACAAGATTCCCTAAGACTAGAACAACTATACTTCGTTAAATAATTATACCACAGGAATAATGTCTTSTCTCTTTCCAACCTCACACCCTCACTAGAGTATTGGGCATCTAATAGTGTCATCAGYTCTCACTGTATCACATTCGCTAGCAAAAAAAATTAAAAAATCTCTAACCACATACAAAATTGGAAGTGTGCATTTATTAATGCCATAATGAATTTCAGTCCAAAAGGCACTGACTGAGGTGAAATCATCCTTTGCTTTCAGGCACAGAACAAACTCAGACACTTCTCAGAAGAAATGCTCAACTGAAGTACATAAATTACTTTTAGGAAGCATCATGGGAGCACAAAATGCAATTAATTCTCTTTATTAACCTCACCTTTTGTATTCTAAGAAGGGAGGAAATGCAGTAAGTCAACACTGTTCATTTGAGTACAGCCTGTCAAGAAATATGTGTCTTTTTAATGCTCTTCTCTGCTTTGAGTAAGATCTTCATTGTTCTTTGCAAGATGAAAAGAGAAAAAAGAACTGAATTTTCAACTGGCTCATTATATGAAAGGTTTTTAATGTGTGCTTCTTGTGACTAGCTTGCACCTGAAAGACTCCTTTCATGACTACTCTTTTAGAAAGTTATAGCAAAAAAAGAAAAGTTTGTGTTGAGAAAAATTGTATACTTTTTACATTATCTTAAGCTTACTCGCTCTTTTATTTTCATTAATGTAATGAAAATAAAAAGCAAGATTTTAAAACAAAAAGATTTTTTACAAAATTTAGAAAGCCTATCTTCTCACAGAACAAGAATTAGTTTTAATTTGGCATTAACCTCTTGAAAAAAGAGTTCAGCCAAAGAAAGGAAGATGGGTAGAAGGCAACACAGAGAACATTTAGCTCTAAGGAAATAAATGTATTAGAACTACACATACTACAAGTCTAAATTCACATTAATAAATCACTCATTTGATAAATCAGACTGGCAATTTAAACATGACTATAGTAATTTTGAGACGTGAATTATTTACAAAATGAAGGTAATTAACACTAAATTGCTTGTAAATAACTACTGAAAGAAATTAATAACTGAGCTAAACAATTCTATGTTGGCAATTCCATTTTCTCTAAGAAGAAGAGCATACTTCACTGAGTACCARTGCTTCAGGAATCAGAAAGCATTCTGCCCAGCCTCAAAAACTAATTCAGAACTGCCCTTACCCAAGTTACAGTCACAAAGGGGAAAAAAATACAACAAAGAACAACAACAAAAAGCTTTTAAGATTTCAAAAATTGCCTGGAAGAAGAGAAAAACGTAACTATTTTATACTCCAGCTAAAATTCTGGCCATGTGTCAAACTGATTCATTCCAGTGAGATCCAGATTTCATCCCAAGAGCAATTAAATTCTCAGCAAAGCAGTTAAAACCCATCTGTCTCCTCAAGCCAGATTTCAATTATTATTCCATAATCCTATGCCCTTATAATTACACTGATGTTCATTCTGCATATACCCAAAAAACACTGGCTTTATTTACTTCAGGAAAAATGAAGACAGCGCAAAGATTCACATTGCTACTGAAGCCTATAGGAAAAAGAGGGCAGAGGACTCAATCTGACATTACAGGGAACACTCTGAAAGTTTCCTGTCCAAACCTATTGGCCCAAATGAAATTGCTTGAAAAGAAATGAAAAAAAAAACCCTGAATTACATCACAAGAACTTCTCCTCTYGAGAATACTAGAGAAAGAAGTCAAAATTATTGGAATGCTTCCAGTTTACGGTTTTACTTCTTGCAGACTTTGAGCASTAGAATATTGTAGCATCTTTAAAAACAAGCAGATACCTCAGAACAATAACAGCTGTACTACCAATCCCTCTGAATGTAAATRAGGACTTGCACTTGCCAAAAACATTCCAAGCTTCACTCTGAACAAACACATATTAAAACTTCTGTTTCTCACGTGTCTACTTAATGTTTTGGAGATGAGGAAACATCTCAAACCTTGCTACAACAAGAGAGGGCAAGCAAAGGAGCCATGAAACTGTTAGAGGTTACATTGCTTACACACACGTGTTTTGTATTTTCAGACAAAAATCAATGAAAACAAAAATCTAGCAAGACTAAAGTACAACCAGGAGCTGTACCTTACACTGCTGAGCAGCTTTCTGCCATGAAGCAGTAAGGGAACTGGGCATTGCTGTCAGCAACTAAAGCCCAGGACAGGAGCAAACAGCTCAGCTAAAATCAAGTGAGAGCACCTATAGATAAATACTGCCCTTCCTGGTGGTTTACAGAGCCATCAACTGCTCTGCTAAGCATCAGTCTGCTCTCACAGAACTGAACTTGATGCTCAGTAGCAAAGACCAGCTGGTGAAAAGACTATAAAGAGCACCACCAAAATTAGTGCTTAGAAACTGGAAAGGAGCTCAGCATTTAGAAAGTTATCCAAGTGACTTCTTGACTTTGAAAGTAGAAATGGAACAACAACAGGGATAGTGGAACTAGTTATTTTCTGTTTTGCAATTAGCCAATAAAAATACTTTCATCCTTACAAAAGCCCCACACATTTCCTACCAAGCACTAAGTCCCCCTATGACACTATTTAGATCTGTACGACTCTTAAACCTCCAACACTGAATTACACATTTTCTTTATAGCTGTTCACTCAGTTAGTAAAGAACAGAAGGACTCTACTAAAAGAGGCCAAATTAATTTTAYTCCTCGTCCCCATGTCTTTAAAACCAAGATGTACTGCGAATAGCAAAAATACTGGCTTTTCTGCTCCCCAAAAAGGAACAGTGAGCTTCAGAGGCCATCAAGTTCCTGCTGTTGCCTTCCTATGCTGGCTCTCATGTCAGAAGCCCAGTCAAAATCCCCTTTGCAAAAGCTGCCCTTCCAAAGACGGTCCAAACACTCCTAATCTAACATCACCCAATGGGAGCTGCACTGCCATCTATGGAAAAGCTTAGGAAAAGCATTTAGCATTTAGTGTTTGTTGATACTAAGAAGGAAGCAGCTTAAAAGACTAACAAAACAACAGCAGGATGGAAATGAGGAAGAAAAAAAGCGAATTGTGCACCAAACACGACCAATTACTCAGCACAAAGTTACTCACCCTGAATTTTTACTCAGCTGCATAGCTTCTACTCACCCCAGGCTGGTGCCACAGGAACTCCAGAACTACTGCTCTGGTGACTGCCCTGGAAATACTAAATCCAAGGGGCAGGCAGGCTGGCATCAGCCCAAGCACTCCAGATTCTTAAATCTGACTCTCATCAATTGGATTTTGACACACAGATAGAAACTGCTTTTAACTCACCACACTAGAGGATAGAAACTGCGTAATTTGATCACGCATCTCCCAGCAATCAAAACATCTGACGTGTTGACTAATCACAATTATTATTCTCAATGCCTTCACTTTTTTGTCTTTATACTTGCTGCTAGCAGACAAAAGGAAAAACATGGAACAAAAGCTTAAAGTAACCTACTCAAGAGCACCCTTTATATCATTGTTTAACCTTTAGGCTAAAGAAATCAAATATATCATAATTTCTACCAAAACCAACAACTACAGGAACAAAAAAACACCAAAAAAAATTCCACTACTAAGCGTCAATTCAACACTTCAGAACTACATTTTCCCCCTCAAAACCCAAGCCATTGAAAATACATTTCTGCCTTGCAAAAATAAAACACATTTTYCTCATTCAGATAAAGGTCACAGTACAGTAAGCACTGAAATTATGGAAAAGCACTAACAGGACAAAAAATCAAAATGTGTAGAAACACCACATGTTCTTTTAGATTCAACATCAAGTATTAAAATCTCCTCCTTTCTCCACTTCCTCAAAAACCAGTAAATACATTCTCCCATTTTTAAGACGTCTCTAAAAACCTTTACTTTCAAAAAACAAATAATCCAGAATAGTGAACAAGAATATCAAAGGCTTCTCATGTACCTCGGCTCCACATGGCTTACAACAGTTTCTGTCAATCAGCACATYGACTCAATAGCAACTCATACCCATGCACAAATTAATTCACAGGGGCTACATGTATCAAAACCTAGATATATACTTCGAAAGCACAGAAAAAGAAGTATCTTCCATTTGTTTGTTACATTTCAGAGTATSTATCAAAATATCTGTATTTAAAACTTACCAAGCACAAGGTTTAAAAACTTCCCTCTTTTCTTGGCATGTGCATGCATGTGTCTGGGGACAAGGGTGYTTGTTTTTGCAGTGGCCTCCATGAAACTTGGGTTTTCCCCATAAACACCAATAAAACTACAAAACTCATACTACAAAAATCTCTGAYGGTTTTTCCAAGCTGGCCACAATTGCCACAAAAAGTTAATAACYACTGCTAAACTCTTTCAAGCACTAGATCCCAACGGCATAATTTAAGACAGAGAGCAAACAACACCACAAGCAGCTGAAAATATATCAGGAATTCATATTTAGCTACACAYAAATAATGTAATTACAGAACAGTGCCCAAGTCTGAAAGTGGTATCTGCACTACTAAATTGGCAGTGGTGACACAGTACCTAACACRCCTTAAACACACAAAGCATGACACATGGATTAAACCAAATCGGTTTTGTCAAATGTTCTGATTGTTAACATCATGTTAATAAAACCCAAGTTGACTAATTCAGAAGTCTGTGCAGATAAAGGAATACGAACAGGACAGACAGACAGAATTTTCTTCAGGCCCACTAAAATTCCACGGTTGGCTCACAGCACAGCCAACAACTCTCCTTTCAGTCTCCTCATATTTAATGATGCTTCTTGCAGATCAGTTTGAGTTTAGCAGCAAGAAAAAGGTTGTGCTGCATYTGTGTATCCCACTGGAGATGTGCAAAGAGCCCTGCTACAGTGAGCTACAGCCAGGTCTCTACCTCAAGAGATACTGTGATTGAATGAAGAGAGAAACCATATATCTGCTTCACCTCACAAGGGCCCTATGAGCACCCAGTACAGAAACAACACATGCAAGAAGCCACAGAGCCAATAGCTGTTTTCTGGCTTTTTCACTCCTAGGTTTAGAGATTAGTAGGAGGTATTGAACCTATCCTTTATTCTTTGTGAGCACTGCTAAGAGATGGCATAAGGAAGGACCTGTTTTGTCCTGACTTAAGAGTAAGGAAAGAAAAAAATRTGTGCAAACAGCCTGATCAAGGTCACCTGTCCAGAAACACAACTTCCTAAACAAGAAGTTTCACAAAGCTATCAACTACAGAGGAAAGAGGAAACAATTATAAATTTTTTAACGCGCTAATATTTAAAAAACACACTTAATAAGCAATAAACTCACCACATATAGTAACACAAGTTCTGAATACAGATACATACTATGCTGTTCATTTCTGAAGAGTCATAACTTCCACATGGATGGACACTTCCTATAGGTTCCAGCCCTTCTTCATCCCACATGTACGTGCCGTCAGAGCTGTCAGATGGAGAGAGCTCAAAGGAGGAGCCAGCTCTGTAGTTCATCTCTGAAGAGATGACATTCTCAGTCGTGTGTTTTGTGCTTTCACTGTTGTCATCCACTGCTTAAAGAAAACAGCATCAGTTACGATCCCAAAAACCATCCAATATACAAAAAATAAATAAATCAAATATTCAAAAAATAAAATGCCTATTACTGGTGGTGCTACCTTTGCTGGAGCTGTACTGTAACAGAAATATCTGAAAACTTTCTCCAGTACCGTTCCCTCATCCCAGAAGGGGAAAAAGCTCAAGCTCGTTTGGCAGCTACAACCAAGGAATCTTCCAACCTACATCTGTGCTAACCTTTTACACTGCCCTAATTCCTCCACTGTACAAGCTACTTTCTAGAAATCTGCATCTCTTTAACAYATTAGAAGGTGGGTCCAAAAATATATTCTTTGGATCTAGTCTTTCAATTGCAACATCTCTCAAACAAGCTTTTATCATGAGAAGCCCATGAAAGATTTGAAAAAGTGGCTTTCAAAAGCATCTTCTTGTGTCTTCAACTAATTTTTAAAGAATTAGTATGCATCAGAAAACAAAAAAGACCTAGTAACAATCCTGTTTATAACTGAAGTAATTCAATTACACATTCTACATTTATTTCCACTACTTAGAAGCAGTTACAGCTGTTCTCTGCCGACAGAGGTGGAGGGAGCACGAGGTGAAATTTTCTTAAAATATCATCAACCCAGAAAATGAATGGCAAAGCAAGGATATGAGGAATCCCACAACCACAACACAAATGTGTTTAAAGGARGTCACCTTCATTTTCATCACAAAGAGCTCTTCAAAGTAATGCTTGGGAAAAAACTATAATGCAGAAAAGGCAAACTAATATGCCAGCACAGAGCAGCTCCATTCTGAAACAATTGATAAGCAATGGGCAATTACATTAAATAACTTAATTACCATTACAGGATTTTGAATCAGCACCTAAAATTTCAAACAGAACATAAAAAAGGTATTTACCAGACACATTTATATCAAGCCAGTCATCAGCATTACAGCAAGATCCTCCACTTTCCTTGAGAGATGTGAACGRCTCGATGGACGTTCTGCTCCCATGCTCTAATTCCTGAAGGCAGCTCTCCTTCTGCTGGATTTGAACAGTTCTGTTTGCCTCCTCTATATCTATGAAATCATCACTGAAGTCTTCGCTCAAATCGTTCTTCTCAGAGGAYGACAAAGAAGATATAGATATTTCATCTCCATCATCGCTCATGCACATCCCCTTTGACCCATGTTTTCCCAGACTTTCATGCAGGCCCTGGGCAGGTTCTGTTCTCTGAGCCCTGCTCTCTAGGATACTGTTTTTATCCACGGCTCTGTTGATGTTTGCTGAAATCTCCGCGTTCTCCGCGGCCACGCTTTTGCTGCCATCCACAGCGGTATTCCCAGCAAAGCGCTGCCTGGTGGGCTTCAGCAGAGAAGGCCGACTCAATCTGTATCCATAGGAAGGTGCTGACCCAGATCCATTTGACAGCGGGGGTTTCTTGGAAGAAGGAGCTGACACAACCGAGTACGGTCTGGTAAATCCATACTTCATCGGTTCATTTCCATTGGGTACATCCAACTGACACGTGTTCCTTGACAGCAGAGTAGACCTCTGAGACGTCCTGGCAGAGAGATTCTGACTGTGATAAGGCCTTGTAAGATCCACAGCTTTATTAAAGGAATGTGACCTGGTTAGAGATGCAGCGGGGAGGAAAGAATTCTGAATGGAATGTGAAAAACTTTGTGATCTTACCATTTTGTCACAGGAAAAAGCCTTGCTATTGTCCGTAGATTGTGCCAGGCTTTCTCCTGAACTTGTCCTTGTGGCACTGGAATTAGCTCTAGGTCTCTGCAAACCTACCACCGGCCGATTTCCATAAAATCCATTTAAATTTGATCTTGGAGCATTGAGCCCAGAGTATGTCCTTCCTGACAGGGTACCTTTGGTGAATTTAGCTGAACTAGAGAGTCCAGGTATAGACTTTGGGTTTAATTCCTCGGTAGAAGACACAAACATATTGGTTTGCTTTGCTGCTTTTGAGGCAACCGAAGCAGTACTGCTCAAACCCACCCTGAGCTCATCGTTGCCCAATGCTCCTTGAGACTGAGGATACCTCTCCGAATCAATTAATTTTTCGTTAGAGTTGCGTTTGGCGTTGGCCTCTYTCCCGTTCTGATCGTTAAGCTGATATTTATTTGATTTTTTCCAGTTGTAAGCAAAGGAAGACATTCCAACAGTGCCATTGTGCTTGCCGAAATTTTTGCCACCATTACTCCCTGCCAAGTTCACAGCCGTCCCGTTTGGCATAGGTTGCAAAACACTCCCTAAAGTTTTCRTTCCATATTTCGGTAGCCTGGAAACCAAGGATGTCCTGTTTTGATTTTTTTCTTCCATGAGCTATTGGGTTCATTGGTCCTTAAAGGGTGCTTGAGTCTAAGGAAGAAAAATAAAACAACATTAAACCTGATTCAACCACACATTAAACACAGTTTTCTATACATTTGCAGCTTRTGCTTCCTAGATTTCTGTGCCTAACTCCGCCATGCTGAGCAAAAGTAACCCAGACACATTTTGTAAACTCCAGAGTTCCAGCAGTTATTTGGCAGTAATATGTTCTTCAGATCACAGCTCCCTCCCCCAACTTTCATTCTCTACATAAACCATCTCTTTTTTCCCTTTTCCTTTTGTAATCTCTAAAATAAACTTGAGAAGAGGTCGGATATTTTTTTGTTTGGGTTTTTTCTTTTCATCTACCCATTTTCAGCAACAAACTGAACTTTTCAACTGTGTTACAATTAAGTTACAAACTTAAGATTTAGTATTTTTTTACAAAGCCACAAATATGACATAGCAAAAACCTGTGGGCAGCAACACAAACCTGCAAAAACTGTAACGTAAAATCTGACTAAAAGCTAATTTTTTGAGATTGCTTTCAGTTTCCTCAATGCCTAAAACCTATAGGAAATAACAACTCATCATGCATCTCACTACAATATTTTTTTGTTCCTAGACGTTATGGATATCCCCAAATCAAGATTCACATTCCTAGTTATTGTTTCCTCTTTGTATGGAGATTGTAGTCTATCTTGGAAATCATCTTATTCACCTACAAGACCTGAAGTACTGTGCAACAGTTGCATAAGTTCAKTGTTAGTAAGTGAATTCAAAAGTTCTACTTATTCAAAGTACAGAAAATATCTTGTGTAACCACAGCAAGCATTACCCTAAAGTGAGTCACGCCCCAGGCTGCAAGACCTCACTAAGAACATTTAGTTTCTTAGTGATACAATCGAAGATACAATCAGAGATAAAATCGAGGTGGCAATAAATTCATGCAAACTGAAATACCCTTAGGATTTGTCAGTGAATAGGATGCCCCAGAGCAGTACTTCTGGAAGCCAATCTACACTACAAAGACAGAAAGAGAAAGGTACTGCAGACASGGCATTTAGGGGCTCCTAACTTGTGAAAACATCAAAATCCACATTCTGCAACTGGTGTGTGCATTTCCATTTTGAAAAACACAAATCTTTTCAAAGACTCAGTGAATTCTTGCACACCAGAGACACTGGCCTCACCCAGGTGTGCAAAGAAGGACAAAAGTATTTCCCCCTGGGACCAGCAGAACATTTCATTCACCGTGTATAATACCTGTCTGCATGTGGATTGAAGTGTCCAATGTCAAACTTCTTGCCTACAGTGCACCTGCACACCTTGCACAGGAAAATATCATCAGGCTTTAACAGCGACATCAAAGATCTTCACTTTATGTCAAATACATCCAACAAAGTACACCTTTTTTTTTAATAACTCCATGAATAAAAAATGGCCTTTTACATGCTGATGAATTCATTCCCAGCAAGCATCATACTGCAGATCCCTCAGAAGATAACCTAACTCTAAAGAAAAGGCAAGTCCTGTGAAATCTTCCAAATTGAAAAAGTTAAATTAGAAAGCTGCTAATTTAACTTGCATGCTTTATGGATAATTCCCTTTTCACATCTGTCTACCATCTCTTAGGTGACTGCAAAATTTAAATGAGGCCATTTAATTAGATTACTTTAATCCTTCACCAAGTGCTGCAAAYTAAACTTGAAAAGGAGACCTTTCAGTTCTCTAGGAAGGGTTCCTGCTCATTTATCCTTGATTAGGCAAAGACAACACATTAYCTTCAAGAAAACCATACTGATAGCCTAGAACACTTCAGATAATTAAATTAAAAGCCAAACAATACTTMTCTGTATTTTATTAGCTACGTAACTGTAATTACTGTGCCACCTCCTCAAGTCCAGGTTTCATTTGTTTCCTTGATACATGACATCATCAAAAAAACCCCACTAAAACTTAGAGTGATGTCTGGCAGATGTTTCCCAGAAAATGGGGAATTTTCTTATTAAGTTCTCTACAACTTCCTTAATCTTTACACATGTTTACTAGGAAAGATTGCACTAGCCTAACAATGAAACTCCCTTATCCAGCAGCACTGTAGCTACCAGAATATAATTTCTGCATCCCAGCAGATTCAAGTTCAATACAATTTAAAYTGTAGCCTGATGTACTATAAAGAAATTCAAAGTATTTTTAGACTAAAGCAATTTATGGATTTTTAAAAAACTGACATTTGGGCAAACAAGTTTTATAYTCTTTGCCTTGGGAAATACATTATCTAGTGCACGCAAGCCTAATCGGGAATTAAGCTAATTATAAAGAGCCTAGCCTTACATAATGATCCAGGGAAAAGGAGTTAAAATCCACAGATCCCCTCTGAAGTATAATCTGAATTAACTGAAAAGCTGCTACATCCTTACCTTCAAGGATATTCAAGATCCTGGTGATAAGCACAAGGATATTCATTCTCACCCTCCTTGGTACTTCCTCTACAGGATTATTTACACCATAATAAAATCCGGCCCAGGGAGTTTGAACTGGCAAGCACAACATTCACTCTAATTTCATTCCCAGTTTGTTTCAGCATCACCAGGAGGGCAGTTTTCTATACACTGTCTTCTCAGCAAGTCCAGCTTTGAATCTGAGACTCTGCCCTACAGAAGAAGACAGCTTAAAAATGCACACATTTGAAAGCTTAAGCACCTTAATAAAATACAGCAAGCCTTATAATCGCTGCCACCAGGAARATAACAGCATTTTCCAGTTCCAGATTCCTGAATGGGACCGAATTCCCCTGCTGTTGTCACAGCAGTGTGGAATACCCAGCTGAGGAGTGAAACACATCTGACAGCCCAGTGACAGGCCAGAGCAATTCCCCTCAGCAGAYCCACTGCCATGCCAGCACTTCCACATCTGTGTCTCATCCACAGAAATTTAAGTGTTTGTGTACTACAACTCTGTCCTGTGCACAGCTTATAAAAACACCTCTGGGTTATTAAAAATGCCTTAGATCAGTTATGTGAAAATATCTTATTTCCATCAATGTAGGGAGGTACTGAATGTCATCAAAGAAAAATCTGGGAGATCCCTGCAACAGAAGCAGCAAAAGGCTTCCTTAGCACTCACTCAAGAACATTGCAAGACAGGCACCATGACTGTAAGTCAATTTTCAGCTTTAAGAGGACTATGGGAGCTTAATAGAATGGAAGAAACTGGCAAGAGATCCAGCTGGCAAACACCTGCTTCGAGCATGACAAGACCTGGGGAATTCAAGATCATGAATCCTGAGGAAATTGTGCATGCTGTATGAATTAAAATAAACCAGAATGCAACTAGAAATTCTGATATYTTCAAAATTGAATTTTGAGTATTTACTTTACAATTTTTTGTGTTGTTTACTCAGCACAGAGTGGTTTCAGTTCAACCAAAAGTGCCACCTTCGCTCCAAGATTTATCAGCTCTGCAGTAAATCCTCCAAGCCTGCCTTCCTCCTCCTGTCTTCCACTTCTCTAAAACACCTGTTCTTGAATCAATTCCCAATGCTTTACGAAGGCATCCATGAATTTTAGCCACTCTCCCTTTCCTATGTCCAAAGTGCAGTGATTAACACCAGCTTCCCTGACGCTCTGCCTTAGTACCATAGGCAGGAAATATGGCAAGAAATTCCAAGACAGTGAGGGCTTATTGTTCTATTTTTCTGAAACCACCTTGCTTTTCTGTGGCCCACGTTGTGAGATTCTGTTTTCAGATCTCAAGACAGTTTAGAGACACATCCTTTTCTGGTTTTCCTCCCTCATACTAACCAGGTTCTACCTACTTTGTAGGGTTGATCTATCAAACACCAAAAAACCAGTTATCCAAGCTGCTCTTGTGCTCWATTTACTGTCAAAATACACTAGGTCAAAGAACATGAGCAAAACATGATAATGAATAAATGGAGAAGGAAGCAAGAAATACATCATAAAGAGACTGGAGCTTCAGTATWTCCAACCTTGAGCAATATCTTTAGTCAATACAGCAGAAAATGTGACAACCCTTGCCATCTCTAAAASCATTCTTGCTATTCATCAGAATTCTTAATGTTTGATAAGGCAAGAGGACATAAGCACTTACTGGAGAAAAAGAAATAGGGAAATGCAGGTCTATTTTGTAGAACAAAGCTACCACAATACCTCCCTTTGCATCCCTCAGGGCCACACTGTCAATTCACTTTGCCATTAATGCTGTTTACACAGAGCATCCTGCACCTCAAGGAAGCAAAAAAGGGCTAAGTGTTATCTGCCCAGACAAGAATACCTTGTAACCGTTGCCYACTCCTGCTTTTCATATTAGTAAAACAGAAACTACACACTTTAAACTCCAAATTTTTACATCAAATCTAACCAAACCATGGAAACRAAACAGGGTGTGAGTTATCACAAGCCCCTTCAGATTTTATTGAAAAAAAGTCATACCAATTTTAACTACAAGAAAAACTTTTGCTAAAAACCTCTTTGTCAAACAAAAGTTTCACTGATTGCACTGATTTTTGGCATTCTTACCCAACTAACAAGGTGGAAGGCAGTCAAGGTCCAGATGTTTAGCCAGCTGCAGCAAGGAACAGCTTCAGCACAAAGAAAAGAAGATGGAAGAGGGTAACTGAGGGTACAGATAAATTACTCCCAGTAAAGGAGAATATCAGGGTCTGTGAACAAGAAGAAAAGACTTGACAGTGCAATTTCAAGTTCCTCTTAAGTGTTAATGCAGGTTATTATGGTTTGTTCATGAGATGTGAAGTACAATGATAGTTACTCTTTCCTGCATTAGTGCTGACAGCCTAACTGCTGGCAGGAACAGAGGTCAGCCATAAATTGGAATAAAGCACTGGAGATGCATGACTCCTCTCTGAGCCTGATGTTCATCTGATGCATCCTCTTGGAGGGAGTCATCAATTCCTTTCTTCAGCAGATCTTGTTAAACCCGGATGAGCAATGTCAAGCCTGTACCTGCAGATATAAACACCAGGCAGCCCTTGCATAACCAACTCCAAAACCCAATTCCCAGAGCACAGTGGCTTTCACTGGCATGCAAGGAACACAAGGCCCAGATGATAACAGCACTACATCAGGTGTGCTGACCCCAAGAACACTGCAAGAGGTGGGAGGGATATAATGCCATATATCAGAAACAATGAACATAATCATCTGGCTCCAGGGCAGAAACACTCCTGCTAGAAGGAGTTAAATGATGTGGATTACTTCACTCGTTACTTTATGCAAGGAATGGCCTCCTGTGAACTGAACCAATCCAAGAGGTTCAACCTCAGTGAGCTTCTTCACTAGAGTTGCTTAATAGCTTCTAAACAGCAAAAGATGCAGATGTTTTTAACATCTTTGCGGGAGAAACAAAGAGCCTTTACTTGTTTCTCTCTCTGATGACACTTTAAATTGTTACCAAATTTGCAGGAATAACAAACAGAAAGGGGAAAAACTGAAGTAAGAAAAGACAGACACTGTCTGTTTGCCTTACAGATCCAATGCCCTGCAACCTAAAGACAAAATCACACAGCTACAAAGAAGCCAAAACCTGTTAATCATTCACCAGCACCACCTCCCAAGCCCTTCCAAAACCACCCCAAACAAACATACTGTGACTATAAAAGCACATTTATATTCAGGTTCCTAYGCTGTCTTAATCCTTCCTTGCATTTAGCAAGATTTCTGTCCTGGAAGGTAAGCTATAATTGTGTATATGCTTGTGTGCAAGTACATGGATTTTGGAAAGACTCTCCTCTTTCCCATCAGAGTCCTTTTTTCCAAGGTTTCTCAAACACATAAATTTTTGGCATTCTTACATGATGAGTAAGGCAGCAGGTAATCATCAGGTAACCTGCCTTTCAGAAGAGTTTAAAAGGTGGCATCACTGTTTACTTCATAAAGGCAATTTAAATTTTATGCTGTGGCTAAGACTGACTGAAAAAATCCCAAATATCAGTTGCAGTCTAGAGTTAGAGCTCTCTACCAGTGAAATGTCAGATCTTGATCTCYCCTTAAAACATTCTGTGATTATGTCAGCATCAAAGCAACCGACAGCAGAAACAGGCCCTTGCTTCTGCTGATGGTTTTAGTCCTTCAGCAACAGCATTTCACATGGGTAATTTAATCTGTCTTGTAAAAACAAATCCAGAAAGATTGCATCTGTCTCAAAAGCAATGTCCTACTGCAAACCAGCAGGAACTACCTGCTATTCTCTAGAAAATACTTCACTTAAAAACAGAGGAATAACCCGTTTTTCCTCAGCACTATCCACTGCCACCAAGTGATTCAAACACACTATTTCCAGCTCTAACTCTTCTAGGAAAGATTTACTTCACCACTGACTCAGTAAGAAACTCCAAGAGTTGGTTACCAGTTACTGTTTTCTATTTCTTACACAGTAATACATGTTAGCTGRAGCAGGATTTTCTTGCTGATAAGAATAGGCAGGCTGAAAGCCAAGTGGAATCTGGTATACAACTAATTATAACTGGAAATATCCCTTTTTAGACTGCCATGTTGTCCATCCTACTCCTCTGGTTTGTTTATTCAACTGATGCATGTTCTCCATGTAAAAACACTGAGCTGTCTTGAGCTGGAAGCCTCTCACACTGGCACTAACATATTTTTCAACATATACTTTGTAATGATTAAAAAATGACTAATAATAGAAACAATACTTCCTGTCTGAACTGCTRCTGAACAGTTTATCTATGTGGGCATCTTAAAATTAAGAATACCCATGGGTTTAAATCTTCAATGAGGCTGTGCTTTCAACCAATATGCAAGTTGGTTTTTTCCCCCCTCCAGCCACATACACTCATTCTTTCTTTCTCCTGCTGCCCAAGTAAGAATTCTAGTTATAAGTTAAGCTGAATGGCAAGCAGAGATAATTGGAAGAGACTGCATGTAATTCATAGACTCACTGGTAGTGGGATATCTTCAATAAGCCTGAAGAGGTTCACAAGTGATAACTGAGCAAGATTAGACAAGATGAAGCAGAAAGAAGATAGAAAAAAAATAGTTCTGAGATTTTCTTTTCTACATATTGCCAATGCTATTTCAGCATAGTTCAGTTTTCCACAGAAGATCGTGATCTTGAAACAAGAACATGTCAGCACATTGCTAAAAAAAAATCATATTGTTAAGTCAGCCACTGCTGGATTAAACAAAAAAATACTAGAAAAAGGACTGACAAG
Organism: Mixornis gularis; assembly: GCA_003546035.1. Lineage (NCBI taxonomy): Eukaryota > Metazoa > Chordata > Aves > Passeriformes > Timaliidae > Mixornis > Mixornis gularis. The sequence goes on along the minus strand of QVAJ01000271.1, from coordinate 896,045 downwards.
GAAAATCCTTAACACTGCTATCATGAAAGACAGACAGTGAACTCTGGATAAGCCAGAAACATTATATAAATCGTGGTATTTCACTGGGTGTGGATCATGGCACTTCAATGCCCAGTTCAGTTCTCCATATAGTTCTGCCAGGCAATTTTATTTTAGAGGTGAGGAGTACAAAAATCTCATTAACTCCTATGGTTGCCTTAAAATAAAAATGCACCAGGGAAGGGATGATCAGGGCAAACACAGAATGTGACTTCCTGAACCATCAACTGTTCTCAATTCATAGAATTTCTCAAATTTGATGCAGTTTGTTTAGGAACCCTCCACAGATCTCTTGTCCACTATTTTGTGTAACCTGTCCTTGAGCCCACAAACATTTTGCATCCTTGACTGCCTTAAGGAAGGACTTCCAGAGCCCCAATAACAATTCTTTCAACGTTATTGCATTTTCTTGCACAGATTCCCAAGGAAAACTACTTCTAAACTCCCTAAATTGCTAGAAGAGGCTACTGATACCTGCTCTCCTAGCTACAAAACCCACCAGTTTGTTTCACATCTATGTGCTTTCATGAAGATACTGTATTATTTGAAGTTTGACTTCTCTTTAACATCCACCCTTAACCAAAAATACTGCAGCCACAAACGGGTTTATTACAGCTTTCAGCTGAAACTTGCTTTTTTGTAAACCACATCTCCAAAGTATCGCTTTCTTGCTACTGAGTTTCATTTCACTAGTGCTGGACTCAATACAGCTTCTGTCTACAATTCCACTGATATAAATCAGATCCCAGTTTCAAAACCAGACTCCCTGAAAATGTTTGAGCACCAAACAACTTTGCAAGTTTGCCACAGCATAACAAATACCAAGATGTTTTTGACAACAGTATTTTAATGTGTGTTTTGTGTTTTCCTACCAGCTCTCTGATACACCAGCAGCTATATTGGAATGTACTTCTCAAGGTCAGTTTCCTACAGTGTGGAAGACAGATATTTGTTATGTCCTCAGAGGTTTGCAACTGAAGGAAAAAAAAAAAAGGATTCTCCAAGAAACAGACGTAACTTCAGTTACAACTGACAGTTTGTCACAGGATCAGTTTCAGAGTTAGTGACAGAGTTGTATTTTATTGAAATATACAGGAAGGTGATACATATTGTTCCTTTTGCTTAATCAGGATCTCCATTTAGTCACAGTAAAGCTATACTTATCCACATTACCTTTTCAGAAAGCTTTCATAATTAAAAGATTTACACAGGAAAGATTTTTTTTTTTCTGTTTTTAACTGTTTACTGATGGACAAGGCTATGCAGGTTGACAGATTGTGCTCCTCCCCTCAAGTCTCCTGCTACCGACAGCAGCAGCCTGGGCCTTGCCAAGTTTCTACCTATGCAAGTTTGCTTTACTGAGATGAAGGTTACTCCAAAGCCACAGCRTCTCTCAACTCATCAAAAATACATATCAACCTGGCTATGTCATAATTTTAACATATAAGATCAAAAAAAATAGCATTTAAGTAAAGCCAGTCTTTAAAACAACTTACAGAAAGACTGTGGATCGAATTATCGTCCAAATCCACATTGCAGTGACGAACTCTGCATCCATCTAGAAGAGGAGATTGTTGAATCTCCAGCTTAAAGTAGACATATTATTGAGTCAAGAGAAGCTGGGACAATCAGTTCTCCCTGRATGCTTCTCTTGTGCTGTGTGTGTCACAAGCCATCTGGGCTGATTAGCCTAAAAGCASAGAATTTCTTAGGCTTCAGGGAATAATTGCAGAAATTATTTGCAATTGAAGGGTTACTCCTGATGCATAAGTTGTTCAGCCACCTCATCAAAGCAAATCCTTATCAGYCATTTCCTCTGGCTAAGAAGCCAGGCCTCCTAGCAGTGAGGACATTGCCAGCACTTCTTCAATAAAGGCCATTAAAATGCACTCTGCAGAACAGGACCTCAACTCAGCACAGACTTAAGTGCTCATGAAAAACCCAACAATTTGCAGTGAAACAGGCATTTTAGCAAGAACTTGTGACACCAGCTCCCCATGTGACCAGGGATAAGCAAAAAAACCCCACCCTGAGGAGCTTTCTTCCATTCCTATAGGATATTGTCAGCAGAACTGCTGCAGCTGAATCCTCCTTTTAGAACAGAGAATGACTGCTGAGCAAAGTCCAGATCTCTGCAAAACCAGCTGCTTTTGATTAAGGAGGAAACAACCTTCTCACAATATCTTCCAAATTGCACCTACTTGGTAGCAGTTAAGASTGAGCTGGGGTGTGTCTCCAAGAGCTATGAAGAAATGCAAAGACCTTTCCTGACCAGCCAAACTTCAACTTTGGSATAACGATTTAATGCTGTTGGGATTTTACTGAAACATACATGTGTGCAGGTATCCAGAGATTCACATAATCTGTTTTTACTGCTCCAACTGAAACACAATACAGGATTTTCAACCTAATTAACAAAAGCACCATTAGTATTTTGATCTCCTTAGCATCCCTGTTGGCATGGGACTTAACCCTGGCTGAAAGCTTCTAATTAAGAAGATGGTGCTGCTGTTTACAGTGAATAGTGGCTAAAAGAGAACACCATAACCACTGTTGATATATTTTATCATATTACTTTCTGTAATCTTACATTCCTTCTTCTCCATTTTGAGAGATCCACACTGTCTAAAGATTCCAGGCAAGCAAGGCTCATCTCAAGATTGATGGCATGATGGCTTTTTATCTAAAGAGCTCGTGCCAACACTTCCTACTAACTGGTTTATTCCAAATAACCAATCCCTCTTAAAGGATGATCAGGTCCAAAAGTAATGGATTTTACTCCAATGAGCTTTTACAAGAACAGTTCCATTAAACAGGATTACTCATTAGTATAACAATACATTAAATGAGATCATTATGTTAATTGAGACTATTTCTACAGTTTCAACAGCTTTGCAGTTAAAAGACAATACTGGGCAGTTTTTGGAACCCAAACAATTATATTTTTATAATGAAAAATACTATCCATGAGCAGGAATTAAACCTCATCTTCAAAACCAACTYTTCTACTCTAAGCTGTATATTGACATAGATCCTTGGTTGACATTTGGTTGTTACTCATGTCCTCTTTGTWAGACCATCACCTCTTCAGTTTGGATGCATGTAATTCAAAATGGGCCCACAGAATTTAGAGGTATGTGATCATTACATGCAGGAGAAAAAATTTTGCCAATTTCATTCATTATCAGCAAACAATGTAAATATTYACTACCTCAAGCTAACCCAAGAGTTTTGTATATTTCTCTGGAAGAGAGGAATTTAGTAAAGTCTCGGTAAATATGTGAAACGGCTCTCAATTATAAAAATGTAACAAAATGAGAACTTAGATTCAACTTCATTTCACTTTTAACACCTTCATAAAAAAAAAAAAAATCTGTTCTCCACCAAATCAAGGCTCAAAGACCACAGACAACAAGAACAAACCTGCTACACACATGAAGTTGTAACCCTGCAAGATGCACCAATTCCCCTGGAAAGTGCTTAACATCTTTACACAACATACCAGATGGAGTACCAGATCGACAATCCTTACCTTAATTTGATGTCTGGCCTGGACACTAACGCTCTGCTACAGCATAAAGTTCCCATGCAGTTTTGCTTTCTTAAACAGAAGGTAAACAGCTCGACCTCCTCCAGCTCAAAGTTAAAGGCTGAGGTTGCCTACGTTTCATTGTGTGCCAAAGTACATTTGACAGAACGCGAAGTGAACAGCAGGCTCTGGGTGACGAAAGCAAAGTCTCAGTGTCATTAAAGTGAAATCACCACAACGTACAGCACATCCCCTCGGTATAAATCTCAACAGATCATTGCTAAAGTAGAAATGCCACCGTTATCACTTTTTTCCACCGTTACTAATTTTTTTTTTTTAAACTGCTGTCTTTGAACACACACTGGGTGCTTTTGCTTCTTCCCCTTTTCGAGGATTAAAACCCTCGAGACACGAAACCTCACGCCACACGACCTCTGCCGCCGGGGCTCGCAGCAGCTGCTCCCYCGGCACCTGCAGGTGCGCGTCCCCGCACACCGAATGACAGGACGCACGAACCACCGCAKCGCCGGCACCGGGGCGCTCCCGCCGTGCCCGTGGCACCGCGGGCGGCTCGCCCGTGACATTCAGCCGGCCCGGAGGTGAGCGCTGCGCCCGCCGGGGCCGCGCAGGAGGCCGCCCCGCCCGTCCAGCCCCGCCGCCCGTCCCCGGCCTCCCGCGGCCCGCGCGGCCCCCGCTGCCGCAGCATCCCCGGCCCAGCGGCGACCCCCGCCCCGGCAAAGGGCGGCGGCGCTGGGAGGAGGGCAGCTCGCTGCCGGCAAAGAGCCCCACGGTGAGGGGGCCGGGGGCGGCGCGGGGGTGGCAGCGGCGCGGCCGCCCCGCACTCACCGGCGGACGGCGCGGGCCGCTGTCGCCTCCCGGGGCAGGGCAGGGCAGGGCWGGGCAGGGCCGCTCCGCGCCCTCGGGTCCCGCCGCCCGGCCCGCGCAGGGAGGGGCGGAGGGCGGGAACACGCAGCCGCCCCGCGCCCCTCCGCCCGCCCTGACGTCAGCGCGCCCGCCCCGCCCTGCCCGTGAGGGCGGCGCGGCCGGGACTCATCTCTGGATGTGCCCCGTCTGCTCTATCGCCCTCATCGCCGCCATCGCCGCCATCGCCCCTATCGCCCCCATCGCCCCCGCCGCCGTGCCCCGGGAGACACCGGGCGCCTGGCCCAGCGCGGCCGCCGCAGCTCGGCCGTGTGACGGTGCCAYAGAGCGGGCAAGGCCCGCCGCCGCCTCTGCCAGCCTGCCCCAGCAATCGTCGCGCTCGCTGGCAGAAGCAAGGGCAAATGGGAGTTGTTCAAAGCATTGCAGGAATGGGCCTGCGGGTATCCCGGCCCTGCGGGTATCCCGGCCCTGCGGCATGGAAGGGTTGGATCATAGCATCGTTGGGGGTGGAAGAGACCTTTAGGATCACCCAGTGCAGGCATCCGCCCGACACTGCCGCTGTAACCTCTGAACCATACCCAGCGCCAGATCCCGGTGACAAACACCTCCAGGGGCGGTGGCCATACCACCTCTCTGCGCAACCTGGTCCAGTGCCCAACCACCCRAACAGTGAAAAAATTGTCTTCGAGTATCTAATCTGAATCTCTCCTGTTGAAGGCCATTTCTTCCTGTCCTCTCTGTCTGCAGACATGGCAGAAGAGACCGGCCCCACCTCAGTACAACCTGCTTTTGCCACAGAGCGATGATGTCCCCCACCCCAAGCCTCCTCAAAACTAAACAACCCCAGCTCCCTCAGCTGTTCCTCACAAGACATGTTTTCCAAACCTTTCACAAGCCTTGTTGCCTGCTCTCTGGACACACTCCAGGCCCYTAATGTCCTTTGTAAAGTGGGGGCCCTGAACTGAAGACAGCACTCAAGGTGCAGCCCCAGCACAGGGATTGGGATGCTCCCTGCATCCTGGTCCTGCTGCCCACACCACGACACTCGCAGGAGAAGGTGGTGACACAACTATACAAAAATCCTGAAGGACTTTTGCAGTCGACCACAGGAGACCAGGCATTCTCCATGCCGGTGCTCACAGAATTAATTGAGAGTTTAATTTCCTCAAATTTTCTGCCTMTGCTAGGAATTAGAAGGCACCGACAGAAGCTTCAGGGAGTTCCTTGCCAGTGAGGTGGATCCTGAGTCATTATTTACACCTCAGTGCTCTGCCTTGGGCCTTGTGTTTCTGCATCTCTCCTGGTGTGGAGCCTTCGTGTTTGTGTTGTCACAGCTTTTCACCATCTCATATTGCTGTGCTTCAGCATCAGGTGTTCAAAGTTTCTTTTCTCTCAAAAGTTTTGATAGCCAATTTTCCTAAACTTTTGCCTACCTGTTTTGCCAGGCCTCCCAGAGAGAGGAAGCAGCACAGTTGCCTCAGGCTATGTTTGTGCAGGAATAAAACCAACACCCTGTAATTGATAAGCCTTGTTCACCTCTTGACTAGAAGCTGGGCGTGCCCAGATGTCAGCCCAGGAACTGCAAGTGCATCCTCACCTTTCCAGGCCATGAAGACTTTGCTACATTTGCCCTATAGRCAGCAGAAAGGCCTTTTTAAAAAAAGAAGGAAGGACAACTGAAGCTTTTATATGTTGGGATTTTTCGTTGGTTGTTATTTTGGGGKKTTTTTTTGCTTAAACTTAAATGTAAAATGTACCAGCCACATTAATGCATKTATTCTTAGAACAATCTGACGTGTAATGACTCTCCTGTGGTACAGGAAGGAGAAAAAAAAAAGGCAAGCAGAGAGATTAAATCTCTTGCTCAAGCTGAAGAGAGAGCAAAGCCAGGAAATGAGCTCAGATTTCCTCGGTCAGGCATTGGTGCTTTAACCACACAATCATCCTTTCCTGCCAGTCATTCTCAGCTTCTGAGCATCAGCTGCATTAGCATAGATTAAATTTTTTCTACTTTGTTCATCAAAACAACTTCCCCATTCCCACTGAAATTTCTTCCTAATAGCTTTCTTCTCCATTTCCTTCCCCCAAATTAAAGAAATTCTATTAGAGACTCACTGGGAGAGTTCTGTTTCCCACTGCCTTTCTGCAGGCACTGGCGGGTGTTACTTGAAGTCCTCTCTCACAAAGCCATTGTGGAGCTCCCCTGGTGCATCTCTGAGGCACAGTGGGTGAGATCAAGGAACAGAGATCTGAGAGCCAGGAACACTTGTAACCAGCACGAAGGAGGCACWTACGCTGTGTGTGCTGACCTGGAAGTGGTGGTATAACCACATTTTTTAACTCCAGCTCATGCTTTTATAATCTGGAAATAATTATGAAACAGAACTCTGAAAGAAAACCTTATATGTAAAAGAAGAAAGCAACCTAGAGGTATTTTAGGACAGATTTGAGAACCTCCACTGTCTGTTTAGGCATTTAACAGATTTTCATATGCTTATGTAGGCTAAAGATTAAGATCCAGTCTTGAAGCAGAATTCAGAGTTTTTGAAAAAGGAAACGTTACATACAAAACTCCAGCTTCTCACTGCTTGCCTCCAAAAATGGTGTTAACCCTCCTACAGACAGACTGCAGACTGAGGTCCAGCTATGAGCAACTGCAGTATCTTTTCCTACCAGTTTATTATCAGATGTTTTCAGCTTGAGGTCTTCACCTTGAATTGATTTTCTATTACATTGATTTAAATGGACATCAAATTACACTGGGAGATGGACTAAAAGCTTGTTATTATCCCCTTTGCTCACTGACCTGGCAGTGTGCYGCCTCCAAAACCAGAGACACAGCAGTGGGTGACACCAACCACCCCAAGAAGAGCTGGATGTGCCAGTAGTGATATTCACACAMATGTTCTCCCAGCCCCAAGGGTTCACAGGCCAGGGACTCCACTCGAGTGGAAAAGAAGGATTTCTCAAATTTGACCATGTTGCAGAGCCCTACACTCTAGAAAATCTGAACTACATATTCCTAATTCTCTGCATTACAATGAAGCTGAGTGAGTCTGCTTGAGTTAAAATTATCCTCAAAGCAAGGACAGACTGCTTCCTGCATCACTTCATAAAAATCATCTTTGCCATGATGTCCATTTAAAAAAATCCTTGCTCCATAGCTCATATGCTGTGACTGCTGCAAACGAATGTGTTCATAATAATTTCACTTTTACTTTGTGCCTCCACTTTCTGTTGCTGCATTCAAACACATTCTGCTTGTACTTAGATTTTATGCTGTCTGATAGATGAGCTGTATTTTCTTGGTTTGCATTCTTTCAAGTTCAAAAGGGCTAAGCACCCAGGTTCTTCCCCCCACATATAAGTAATAATGCATTTGTTGTGGGCATTTTACTTTTACAAAATACTGCAGCATAAATTCTCACTAACTCGCCAACATTCAAGAAAAGGAAAACAGATGTTAAAATTAGAGACCATAAGTTTCTTGGGTGGACTTTTGATTAAATATATGACAGTGCATGCAGTTGGATGGTTAGGGGTTGAAATTCTTAATTTCAAAATGTCTCATGATTCTGTAAAATGTATTCATCAACAGGCATCAAAAATGAAATTTCAGCTGTCTTCATAATCTGTGACTCTACAAATAATTTTTTTTTCATTAAAGAATATATCCCTTATATTTTCCATATTTTCTTTTAACACTAAGGAGTCACTGTCTCCAAACTTACCTATTTACTTTTCAATTTCTTATACTTTTTACACTACACAGGTAATTTCATTTTTGTACTACCTTAAAAATATGTACTAAAATGGATATTTCAAGTTTATGAACTTGTTYGCTGAGATAATAAGGAAAGCAACGGGCTAACACATAAAGAAATACTTAACATGAGCGTGDTCATATGTGTGTATACGTATTATTTCCACGTATAGTGCCCACAAGTAATGACACTTTGTACCATTCTGCAATTAATAATTGTATAAGAATAAAAGAATTGCATTTGGTGCAAGTTGAGGTCTTTATAGTGGTTCCCCATCGATGCATCTTCTTCCCTTTTTGCTTAAGGGAAAACAGAGGTGAGCTCAAACTCATTCTGCTGAAATACACATTTACCTTGTCACATTTAAGACCAAGTCCTTTGTTTTTCTTAGCTTTGGAAAAGAATTCAAATTAAGTAATTGAAGATTTGATATCTCTTCAGGCCTTAGTGTTCTCTACCACTTTCTAAATAATACTTAGTTAATAGGACAATATTGAAATGAAGACCTGTTCATTGCAGTTTCAACTGCTTTGTTATTTAAATAATTGTCTCAGATGTCTACCTTGCAAAGACAGTATTGCTGTATTTAAGGGTTTGGTGAGCTTTCATACCCTTTTTTCAGAAAAGTGTTTTTTTGGTCAAACTCTTCTTCTGAACATTGCTGAAAGAATACTCAAGCATCAGTCCAGGATGTGCTTTTAAAACTCTGTCATGTGTTATTCTGTGGCCAGCCCTGCTGACGTCCAGAGAGGCTCAGGATGAATAACACTGTCTGTTTATGCTGGGAAAAACAGTGAATTTACACGGGCTTAAACTGCTCTTATTTTCCAGTGGTGCTGGAGTAGAAGTAGCCTGGACCAGTTCAGTAAAATCTGCCACTGAAATCCACCTCAGGAATCTTTACACCTTGCTGCTGCTGTGCTCTTTCTTCTAAAGGCTGACCATGCATGATGTTTCAAAACACTACATTAGTCTAAATAATTCAGAGCTACTTATGTCTAAATTATTTAAACAGACTGGTTAAACAATTTAAGAAGCCTAGTTAAAGCTGCTTCTAAAATACAGTCTTTGTTTTCTGTTTCCGTCTTCGGCAGCCACATTCCAACCRTCCACACATCCACTTTTACAAACACAGGGAAGCATTTCTGGGCAGTCATTAAAATGGTGTGGCACATTTCCAAAATCCAAGTGTGCTGTCTTTCATTTCTTCCTACAGAAGATACTGCTTCTCAGCATCTGACTGTTAAAACACATTAGTGTATAATGTATTTCATTTAAATCTGATAGTTTCTTCCTTATTTTTCATTGCAATTTAATTTGTATTCATGTAAGCTGAAAGGCCAAGGAATCCAAATGCCTCATGTTTCCATTATTCACTGGGACTTTGGAGGATTCTGGAACATAAATAAAACTCMTTATTTCAGCTTGATGTACAGCTATGGAAATTATTCCCTTTTGGGTAATTAAAAATTTTTCTAAATCAGGACAGATTAATGTTTTTGTTGCTTTTTATAACTGAAAGGTTGACTGATAATCCCAGAACTCAAAAAATAGCCTTTTACTAATGACATTGTTAAGGGACTTTATCTCGTGTGTTTGGGATTCTTTATCTGTTAAGTCATTCAGTTACACAACAGAAAAGACAACAGTCATGGTTCTGATAATGGCTTTCAAATTTAACAAAATGAGAAAAGTTAACTGGAATTCAATGAAATCTCAGCAGAAATCAGTAATAAAGATGAAAATTTATTTTCACTGGTATGGCTTATCTTTATGTAAACACTGTTACAAAGAAGCCTGCTTTTAATTAATGCTGATCCTGAACTGATTGATGTGGATAATTTGTGGGTTTGCTAATTTTGTTATTTAATAACATTTTAAATTCTACAATCCTAAAAATGTTTAATAAAGATGAGATGATGGCTTTTGTGTTTGTATAGGCAGTGTCCTCCATTTTAGGATATCATTACAGTTTTTAATCCTGCGATTTGCAGAAGCAGTAATCTACTTATAATCAGCACACAAGAGTGGATAATGGACCAACAGAGCTGGACTTATTAAGGAATACAAGAGGAAAGAAAGCCTCTAGGAGAAGAACAGAGCAAGAGCATCATATTTATGTGTTTTCATTTGACTGCTCAAAGAGCAGCATTCCTGCTAACATGCATCCACAGGGAAGACTCACAGCTGGAAGTGAACTAAACATGATTCTTCTGGGTCTTGTCCAAATAATACACAGAAAGGACAAGACACCTTGGTGGTGTGGTGACCAACTGTTAACACACAGTTAAATGTGATCTACAGAGAGCAGCTTGAGTCTTTGCAAACTCAGTATCACCCTCTCTTCTAGGACTCCCAATCATCTCACCAGCCCTAACAATAGCTTGATTATGATGTTCTCCCAAACCTTTTTTAAAATAAGATACCTGCATTATCCCCTCATCTGTTTCACTGTAACATTTTCTATTTTGCTACAGAGGTTTAAGGAGTGCCCAGGATTACCTTTATGAGCTATAATTTCTGTTTCTTTAGATACTGATATTCTGTAATCCATGAGAGGCTACATAAGAATGATAGAGTGATGTAAAAGAATGGTTTGGATGGGAAGAGACCTTAAAGGTCATCTTGTTCCAGCCCCCCTGCCGTTGGCAGGAACATTTTCCACTAGACCAGGTTGCTCCAAGCACCATCCAGCCTGGCCAAGAATACTCCCAGGACTAGAGCATTCTCTGGGCAGCCTGTTCCAGTGCCTTACCTGTCTCACAGTAAAGAACTTCCTTATGTATAATCTAAGCCTGCCCTCTTTCAGTGTAAGAATCCTAAACCAGGCAGATTTATAGATTAATCCCACCATCCTTTCTTAGGGAAAAGTCCCACTCACTGATTTACTGAGGAAAGTGTTACATGATATGCTTTTGCATATTATGAGGAGGCACTGATGATTAAAATATGTCCTCTGATCAATGTAATTATCTACTTCTTATTGCAGATAGATAAGAGAGATCACAGGAAAGAAAACAGATCCTGCACTGTTGCTGTACTTCACAGGGATTCTGGCCACAGCAAGCTGAAATGATGAGGCTACAAATCCTCCTGGAGAGCAAAGTCACAGCTCAGTCTGGCCTGATGGTTGCAGATCATGTTCCACCTCCCTGAGCCTGGCTCCTGTCTCAGCCCACTGAGGAGCCCCTGCTGCCTGTGCACCACAGGCCAGTCCTTGGCTGAGCACTTGGGTTTTGAGCAGTCATGCCCTGTGCAGGATTCCAGCTCACTGGAAGCTGGCGCAGGGAATACTTCCTGCCTGCTCAGATGAAACATGAAGATGTTTCAAGAGGATTCATGTATTTTTCAAGTCTTGATTCATAGCTGAATCAGACTGCAGAAAAGAATTGACTCTCAGTGATGTTGTTTCCATGAATACTACTTCAATCATGCTATCTTTTTTGTATGCATCTAATTAGTTTCAATTAACTTAAGGAAAAATACAAGCAGACTGCTCCAGTGGCACACAGAGGTTCCAAAATACAGATCAGGACTTTAAAAATAGTTTTATTCCATGTATATATTTGATTCTAATCTTTCTTGTCTGAACATGTCGAAGCATCAGAAGATAAAAAATGAAAGCTGAAATTCCATTACATTTGCAGTATTAAATGGCAACGAAAACCAAAGATCAGATTAAAAGATGCAATTGCTTTTCCTCTAGGCACGTGGCAGTAACATGTGCACTGAGAAGTGAGCTGACCTTATCCCAAATCATGTGTGACCAAGCAGTAATTAACTGAATAACAGTGTTTCAGAGCTCCACAGGAACATAAAGAACAGTAGCATTATATGCCCAAAATCATAGTAGCTTGAAAAATCATGAGATATTATCTCACAAAATGTTTTATAGAAATTTTCTTCTTCTCTGATGTTTATTCCTATTTTATTAACCCTGGTTACTCAGGAAAACAGTGCTTATATTTGGACATGTATACAAATAAAAATATATTTCTGTAAAATGTAACTTTTATATATATATCTTCATTTACGTACATGTGTATATGTATATATATACATATACATCTCTGTGTGTACATATATAGAGATATAAAAATATAAAAATGATTTGAGGTATTGGGAATCATCTTGAGAATGGTAGTGGATGTTTAGATGACTGATAAATATGAACCCTGGGCAGCTGGAGATACAATTTACTTGATCATTAGTTGCTGTTCCTCTACATGGGGTTGGGTAGCCCAGCTYAGCATGGTGATGCCTTGGGAAGGCTGACCTGAAACAGAAACTGGACAGAGCTGGAGAATAAAGCAGATATTTATTGAAAGGCCTTTAGGGCACAGCTTGGGCAGGACAAGAGCCTGACAAGCCTACACCCAAGGTGGACCCAAAATGATCACAAAAATGGACAATCAGTCATGAGGTCTCACACTTTTACAAGTTTTGGTCCATTTGCTTATCAGGGTTTAATTGTCCAATTACAGCTTCAGGTTGTGAGGTCCCATCCTTCTTGTTTTCTCTCTTCAGTCCACTGTTGTTTGTGCTTTTGGGCCTGAAAACTTGTGCTCGTTGTCCTTGGCCTTCAGCAGGAGAAGGGTTTGTTTTGTCTCCTTGCTCTGTGAAGAGATTTCACTAACACTTAATGTGAGGTTCAGAACTACAGCCCTAGGCAGCACAGAATCTGAAAAACATTAAAGTTAAAACTTAAGGCATCAATGGGCCAGAGAATTAGCCYTCAGTCTGTCTCCAGGGTCCTTCTTAAACACTGAATCTTTCTGGACACAGTTTTCAAAGTCTGCCATAGTTCAGTTGCAGGGAGTGATAAGAGCTGGCTTTCCTTTCAAGAAAGMTGGATTCTCACAAAGACAAAACAGAAATTTTATTACTATACCTCCCTTTGATACATGAACTTCTGAAGGCATTTATCCCAAGAGATTCTGACAGCTTCCTGAAATACTGGCACCAGAGAATCAATCACTGCTCTGTCTAGGAAGGCACATAGCAAGGTTCTGCTGTGCTTTTAAATCAGGAAGGGTGGAAGGTGTTTTTCTCTGAGTTGATAATTTCTTACTGTAGATAATGCCAAGATGGAAAGAGACTGAACTATTTTACAAAAGTGTGCAACTAATAATAATATTTCCATGGTTGTCATAAGGCTCAAGGACAAATTCTTAACAGCATGACTCTGGCATTTTAATGGCTAAAAATATGTTTTCAGTCTACACCGAGAAATAGAAAATGCTGGCAGATGAAAAGTTACATGCAAAATCATGAGAAGAGCTGCTGCTCTTTCAGGCCTCACTATCAAGACAGTTGTGAGTAATATTTTGCACTCAAGATCTTCTGAAATCAAGGAATTCCTGGTGTACTACAAACTTGAGCGTACCCTCAGAATTTGCTTTGGCAGAGTTAGGGCTCCTTCTAGTTAACTGTAAATAAAATGAAGTAGAAGTGTGCCAGGATCAAGCTGGCAGAGCCAGAGCCAGAATCCACCATTCCTCCCTGTCACATCCATACATTTAGGACCGACCCATGCAGACCCTATATAGAACTATCCTGTAAAAAGAAAATCAAACCTGATACACCCAGTGTAAAAAAGCTTTCACAGGAACAGCTGCGAGTAAATAGAAGCAGTGTTTGTGGATTTTTGCCTAAATGTTGATGGTTAAATCCAAGGGTCCAGAAGTCCCAGGAGTGCTCCCAGAAGGAGAGGCCAATTCAAAGAAGCTGGGGGTTATCTCCTTACTGAGAGGGCACTTGAAGTACAGAACTTACTCACGCTGCAATGATGGACATATTGAGAGTATTAGTAGATAAGCACATAGAAAATTAAAAACCTACATAGAATGCCCAGATAAGTGGATAAACKTCTAGGGAATGCCTGGCTTTCTTCCATTTAATATCATTCTAAGCTGTTTATTTGATTGCAAACATGTTTTATGTGTCTGCTGGGGTTTTTTTAATGCTACATTTTTAWAATCCATCACCATCCTTTTTCAAGACTGGGATGGTACTCTGACAACCTGACTCTAAGTTGCAGGAAAAAGTGAGGACAAATATTTTAAAAAATGAAATCGGTAATATAATGGCAGCTGCTGGGTTTGAATACAGCATCCATGGGGAAAGAAGGATCATGGTGAAAGGGGAATGTTGTTCTACATGATTCCCTTACCACAGTGAGAATGGAACTACCTGAATTAGGACTTTCCCAGTGCATGCAGTGACAGACATCTTTGGATATTTGGAGTATTTAACTTCTGCTAAGATTTTGCTGGGGTGTGTATGACACTCAGCATCACACACCTTTGCATGGAACATAATCTTCTTGTGCTCATCAGAAAGCAGTTTAGGGAAAAAAACTCTTTTTGGAGCCAGGATGTCTAACCATAATTAGCTCAAGATGCACTGTGGTGTACAGAGGGAAAACGGGTTTGGAGCCATTTTCATTATAAAAGAGATACCTTATTAGTCTTGTGAAAACCTGCCAAGATGGCAATCCTCACTGATGTGAAAATTCAGCAACTGAAGTTCTCCTACTGATTCCAAAATACGTCACAAGAGAGAAATTAGATGGGGAAGAAAAACAGGGTTTATGATAATTTTCCTTAGGAAAGAATTCTTTACAGGTATAATCTCTTAAATAAGTAACTGCACCCTTCATCCTGGCAGAGACAGTRTGACAGTGTGCATTTAAAGTGACTTATTTCAATATTAAGGAAACAGTAACCTGTGCTGCTGATGCACCTAAATCAGGAGCAGTATTGCAGGCTCTAGCCAAGAAAAATGAGCCTTAATTTTCCCTGGAGCTGTGTTTCTTCTCCTGTAGTCCCARTGACAGGATTTTGCTTTGGAAAGCATTGAAGCAGCTGCAGATAGGAATATTAAGTGTCATTTCTCTAGATGCWGATGGCCCAAGGTGGTCCAAAGATGGGAGAAAACAGAGGGAAAGAAGAGATTAGGAAGAAAGGGAATCAGAAAATTACAAAATGAGTCACAAAACAGTTTTTCAAATCAGAAGGAGAAGATGACCTTGTTAATAAGAGAAGATCAGGTCTCATGAAATATTGAAGAGAGAAGTGAAAAAAACAGTCCCGTCATCTTCCCCTGGAGTGGTGGAAGCCCCTGCTTTGCATTTGCTCCATTTGCTTTTAATTCCTGGTGCTCCTTGGGGGGGCATCCCCTAATGACAGAGATACACAAGGGYATCACTGGGGAGACACAAATACTATCTGTAAAATTTTACACCTGAGGCCWATTTCAAGTACTTAGCTAAATATACATTTTGCATATTCAGTGAGCGAATTAAAATGTAAGCATGGGATAGAAACACGATCATCATCCTTAGATCTGCTGTCCAGATCGGTGTTTATGTGACTCTCCCTTTGTCACTGAATGAATAGATGAGTCCATGGGTCCTGGAAGGCCACTGTAGTTCTAAATGCAGAAATGCTTACTTGGCAATGCTGTATGTCACTAACCAAGGTTATTGGCTTTTTAAAAACAGCTTAAGCAAGAATCTGCAGTTCTCTGACTCTTCCTGTTCTGTCCTGCTYCTCCAGGTACAAACTGTACATCCAATATCAGCTGGGATAGTATTTTATTTCAAATATTTTATTTTTAAATATTTTTTAAATTAATTTATTCCAAACACGTATTTCCTGTAGGTGCATGATGGATGTGCAAGCATTTCCTCATAAGCTTTTGACTTAGGCAAGATGAACATACAGAATTATTGCTTAAAATAACATGCCCTCATAAATAAATGTTAAACATCAGGATTTTAATTAAGGGTATGTTGGATGACACAACCATTTTTTCTGCCACTCAACAGATCTTTATTTAAAAAACATATATRTACCTAATATCTCACTACTGTTAGGGATCATGAAAATCCCTGAGCTGTCTGCTTTCTTCCCCAAGATGTTGCCCAAAATTATGTTTATTCCATCTCTCTATCACCAACACTTACTACAGGGGTCCACAGCTGATGATAAATGTCAGCTCTTTCAGTAAAAGTTAATTTGGAAGAAAAGCAACCCACAGATATGTTGATGGATCTTTTCAGATATTTCCATGATTAATAATTCAACAGAGGATGATTTGAGCTTCTTACAAATTTAGAAAGCTGTGATGATAAATATACCAGATTAAGGAACTGGAAAACCATAATCCTCTATTTCTACAGGACTTTGAAACAGCTTTAGGGAATRTATGTTCCACTGCCAACATATCTCTCTTCAAAGCTAGGAAATCCTTTTCAGAGGAAAAGACACTTTGGGACCCATGTCTAATTAGTCTGTGGCCTTTTTGCCAAAATACATAACATTCAACCTTAGAGAATGAATAGCACATGGTCACAAGTCTGAAATGCTGATAACCACTGAGAAAACCATCCTTCAGTGGCACTTTGATCTCTGAGGACTAGCCTAGGACTAAAACTTACTCTGTTGCTCTTTTAATAGCCATCAGACCATATTGTCTGTCAGGAATAATACACTGCCTGCACTGAGATGTGACCCAGTTGGTGACAGCGAATTAAATCTCACTATGTTCCCTTTTACAGCTCCTTTGAGATAAAGATCTTATTATCCATTACCTCTGTCTTTGTAGAGCATGTAATTTCATATGAAATTTACCATTTAAAGGCTAATAATATGCTTAAAGCTCTGTATTAGATGGTCTTTGGTCACTGCCAAGAGGGAATGAAGCTGGTGCTGAAAGTTCATCCATGTGGATAGTAAACAGAAAGAGTAAAACCAGAGTAGTGAGAATGGGGTTTATATTTGCTCTGCAAAACTGAGTTCTGCRAAATAATATATACAAGTGAGAATACATTTCTGTATCATAATGCAGACAACACCAGGAGACTGTATTTTCAATAAATAGCATAGTAAATTCTGCATTRTTCAGCTTATAGATAAACTGGGGGRAAGGATAAAAAGGAAGAATRTACTGGAGACCTTCGTCTACAAAGGTGTTTCTTTTCTTGCTGAAGGGGCAAAAATCCTCATTATGACACATCTGGTTCTTCCTTATTTGCACTTAAGAATAAAAACTAGATACACATATTGTGCTTATTTTTATGATTGATTTTCCTACCTCCATTTTGTACATCTATTTATATCTGTAAGAATATACATCAGATATATATGTCTCTATATGATAGCTTTGGCAGCTTGTTCTTAGAGGAATGAACTGAAGCACTCAGTYCCATTGGCTGCTAGGAGACTTGGCAACGGGACCCCACTGCTGAGCCATCTCAGGCATTGCTCTCAGATGCTTCTCAGGCCAGCAGCTCATGGAAATACTGAGACASAGTCTCTCATGGCTTGCTAATGCCCAGTTTTTAAAAGAAAGAGCTGGGAGACGTAAAATAAGGCAGAGAGCAAGGAAGAGGTGGTGCCAGATTTTGTTTGCTGGTGGAGATGAGACCACAATCTCAACATTCCTTATCTAATCGATGCACATCCCTGGGCCGGGCCCAATAATGATGCAGTTTTGAGGAGGGTGTGGGGGAAGCAGGTGTGCTTCTCCAAATCCCAGGGATACTACAGATGGCAGAGATGACAGCAAAATTCCTTCCATCCTCCCAGCCTTTCCCAACAGCCACTTCCCACACTTTTTAATCACTTCAGGAAACGTAAGGAGCAGAGTCACACCCCCCCCCCTCCCCCCCAGTTAGTTCTAATTGCCAGCACATCAATTAGGATGCATTAATTTTTGGTTCCATTCCTCCCTTGTTTACCAGACATGATGTCAACCCAGTGCTTGGGTTGTACCAGTAGCTGTTTTTTGTTTCCTGGCCTTCAGCAGGCACCCTGTCCACCCTCTCTCACAGACCATTGGTAACAGGCAAATAGGACATTCTGTGAAATGTCTCTCATGTAAAAATCCAGCTTATGGTCTGGTTCTAGTATGAGAGTGTCTCCTATGAACTGCCCATCTTTATTTAAACGTTAAAGCTAATGCCATTACAAAGTCAGATTGGTCTGCCCTCTAGACCTGTAATAACGTTTAAGTAGGAAAAGTATAATGCTCTGTGTTCGCCCTGACAACTCCTGAGTGCTCCTGGTACCAAGAGTGTTTCCATGAGGGCAAAATTGGTTTTATTCACCCACTGTGTGCAGCATGCCAAGTCATTCTTTTCACATTTTGCACTAATTAAAAAATAAACATGCAATATGACAAGTTAGGTTCAGAAATCTCTGAAGGACAGACCTGCATACAGCACATCAGCTGATACTTTGTGCCCTCAGCTATGACTTATCCCTATTCTTTTAAATTACATTCGACTGGCTGATCAGTTCATAAAGTAAATGGACAGCTGCAGCAGAGAGCAGACATTTTAATAGCAGAGTGCTGTAGACATGGCTG
This sequence comes from Mixornis gularis, assembly GCA_003546035.1. Classification (NCBI taxonomy): domain Eukaryota; kingdom Metazoa; phylum Chordata; class Aves; order Passeriformes; family Timaliidae; genus Mixornis; species Mixornis gularis. Next base: position 877,457 of record QVAJ01000271.1, on the reverse strand, counting down.
CCTGCCAAAGAACACATTGTTAAAGCAAGCAGCAGAAAATGAAAAATTAAGATATTGGCACCACGACCTGCTGGTAAGAGCTGAGGGTCGGTAAAGGACACAGCTATAATCTAAAAGATTTCTTCCAGTAGATTAAACTTAGGACAGGCAAGGCATCTTTGCTTTGGAGAAGCGTTCTGCAGTGCTGGGAACTGAGGCGAGTCTCCAAACAAACATAGAAGCCCCTGTTGCTGTCCTGGCCACCTCAGCTGCTCTGCTTGGTAACTGCCAACTTGGTACAATCTCTCTTTATAGCACAGCTGTCACAGCTGGACATAACAGCACTCACATCAGGTCTGAAATGCACATTCTCAGTAATCAATACTTATTTTAAAGTATGTGCTTCATTTAATACCCTGCTTTGGCTATTGTTTATTTATTTGGAAAAAAAATCAACTTTTTTTTGAAATTGCCTTTTGACTGAAACAGATGCAGAATAACAGCAGCAAGAGAAAAGCATGTATTCTGATGCTCCCTCCTCAGTGTCTGCCAGTGTTATCACCAGTTAACAAACTGCATAAAAAAAAATATGGTTTGGAGAAACTCTCTASTTAAACGGCTCAGCATTCATTATTCAGGAACTCCAAGCATGAGTGCACATCCCTTGCTCTGGGTGCATACATTGTGCYCCAGTCTTTGCTTACTTATCATCATGTGCTGTTAATAGAGTTGTGGTTTTTTTTTTTATTGCTGTCCTATACAATGACTACAGTATAGCCTGTGATGTGTCTTTATTCCCCTCAGTAATTCTTCTGTCACTGTGACCTACTGCCTCTTCTTTGACTCTGATTTCTTTGCAGAAGCTGTGTTTTACTCCACAGACATATTTAAATAACATGTCAGCATCTCTATGCCATCCCATTTATTTCTGTGCCTGAGAATACTCTTTCTTTTGGAGCAAGTGGGACCTCAACAATTGAGCAAACAGCTAAAATTGAGATGGTAGGACTCTTCAATAACGTCTTATAGGACCTGTGACAACATTACAGTATAAATCAAAATAATTTTTTGCTTGTTTGTTTATATGGAGTCTGTCTAGGTGTATTCCCAGTGATCCCTGGAGAGCACAGCTAAGGATTGGAAGTCTTCTCAACCTGTGGCTTCTCAAAAGCAACRGGCAAAAGTACCTACAGATTTCATCATTTGCCATCACTTAGCCAAAACCAAAGGTTTGAAATACAGCCTGTGTGTGTGCCAGGAAATCTTGTCAGCTCAGTGCAGCGAGATTTTCCTCCACGATGCAGAACAGCTCAGAAATTTCTAAGGTGAATCATCAAGAGTGTCCTTCRGTGAATTTTTATCATAAAGCAGGAGCATTGCTAATGCTTTCGGTGATTTACAGGGTGTGCAGGAACTGAGCCTGAACATCTCCAGCAYGGTATTCATTATTCATCTGTGTAAGTCGAGCAGAGCTCAGCTTTCCCCRCGCTGCACTGGGCAGGAAAGCAGTGTGTGATTATCCAGAAAGCCAGAGSCAGCCCTGCCATGTGAGGTGATGAGAACAGGGAGAGGGAAGGGCAGCTCTGCTCAACCACGTGGTGCCAAACACCTCCCAAAATGTGGGAGTTCTTTTGCCACATCCCACTGTGCTCACCTGGGAGAGCAGGAGGTGTAGACCTCCCCTGGGATTTTTTTCTTTCCTGTTCACCTAAATCTAGCACACTTACCTGTGGGTTCAGCCCATCTCATTACAATTCCTACACTTTAAGGTTAGGATTTTAATGTGAGGTGTTTTTCTGACCTTGCTCCACATTATTTTTACACACCAGGAATGAATTACTGTATRAATAAGGGTGCTTTCAGATATTTTGGGTTAGGAAGCCATTCAGAAGACCTTGGGAAGCTGACTTCTTTTCAGTGGCTTAATAGAAGCAGATGAAAACAGGAAAAAAATAGCCTTTTTCACACTATACCTTTTAACAGGAAAGCATGTGATGTTTGTACCATTATCTAAATTTTCTTATGCAAATCATCTCAACAGGGTGTGAAGAGTCATAGTTTCATTCTCCTAAGCTTTCTCCATGAAAATTTCAGCTTGGATCCCACCCTGATCAAAAGGTGTTTAAAAATGCAAGTGTCTAACATATATAATCAGATATAGATGTTTTATAACTGCATCYGCAGGGATTTTTTGGCCTTATCCACATCGGCCCTAATTGATTGTGWCTGTCCACTCACTTTATTTTAAAGCAGCCAGATAGGCTGGGTCAATTTCTTGCTAGAAAGTTGAATAATATTTGCATTATGTTAGCACAGGGTGAAAAAACAGGCTGGATGTAAGGAAAGGTTAAAACCTGATACAGAAAAATCAGTCTGACCCTGCTTACACACATCTTCACTGTCCTGGGCTGTACCACTCAGGACTACTACAGACACACACAGTAAGATTCCTTCCATTCTGAGCAGCATTATTAAGTTGACCTGAAGAAGTGGGACAACTGAGCGGCTTAATATCACTCCCACAATGTGGAGGCTATYGTGGAGGCTAATCTCTCCTATCTTTATTCAGGATGCTCCTTCTCAGGGACACCTCTCCCTCTGCCCTGTCTGGGTCCTGCAGTGATTTGGGTCACTGGGACACAAACCCTGCTGCAGCCCAGACACAGCCCCATGGGCACAGGGACATCTGCAGATGAGCCACACATCCCCACGGATGCCCCAAGGCCACAGAGTTTCTCTTTTTAAGCACCATTTGTCACTAGGATCTCTGAACAGAGAAACCCCCCTACCCGTGGTTAGGTGGCCACATTAAACAGGCTACAGCACCACATTCCTCGCTGAGGGCTGTGTGGAACAGGGTGAGTCTAATCCGGGGTTGAAGATTGAAGGAGAATAGGAATAATCTTCATCCCAGTGTCTSCTACACAGCAGACTCCAATCAGCATTTTTTGCTGATAAAATTGAGCAATAAATATGAAAGGCAATTTTCAGGGGGAAAACTTAAAACGCAGTTGTAAATTAGCGAAGCTGGAGTCAAATGTAACAGTAATGAGTGCAATAAAAGAAAAAATGCCAATTTGTTGCATCTTCTGGAGATGAGAGTCTCRGAGTAATAAAAGCAATGTACATGCTAAGTATGATCAAGGTTAAAGTGACACCAAGGCTCATTTGTTTCAGTTCCTCTGCCTTATGAAATCCTCTCTTAAATCTTAAGGCTTCAGTGACATCTGCTGTCAAAGACCTATTTAATTAATTAGTTGTAATTTAACAGATATTCCTTCTCAGTGAATTCTTCTTCCATGGAGCTTCTACTATTCAACTATATTTGCAAAATTCCTACTGCAACTTTTTAATCTGATCAAAAAGCCTCTGCAACTGAGCTCTTTTGTTGTCCTGTCCATCCCACAAGGTGTTAAATCACTCTTGCCTTTTTAAAGCAACAGAATTTTTCCCCCTGCCTTGCTCTTGCCCTCCCTCCCAATTTTAACACATGGAGATTGCACGAGCACGTGTTTAACTACCAATAAAGCTATTCCCAATTTGTGCTCAAATCCATTGGTGTAATACCAAGATGGAGTTTGTGATCAAAAAGTAGCCGTGACAAGAGGAAACAYGATCCCAAAGCTTTGTAAACTAATGCTTCTGTGCTCTCACAGTAGCCTTTAAAGAGCAGAAAARAGGGATTAATCTGTGCTTCCCTTTCATGTGCGACTATAATGCTTCCAAGAGCAGAACAGAAAGCCTTTAGTCCAAGCAGTTCAAGAAATGCTTAAAGTTAAGCTAAAAGTCTGATTCTTCACCTCAGGGCAGAGACTGAATTGTTCAGAATTGAACTCCCTGTACTGCAGGTCACACCTCCAGTTACGTGACATGATGATTTCTATGCTGGATAAAAGGTGTTGTGTCAAGGTAATACTCCAATGGCCTAGCAGTAGACAGGATGCTGCTGTTTAGTTGCATCTTTTTCCTGTTGTCACTCTGACAAAGAACCCTTTGTCACATTAAAATTGGTGGCCTGTGATGCCCTGGAGTTAAGGCCACGAAGTTGGGCTCCAGAATTTTCCATCCTGCTTCTGCTGTAGAATTTGCTGCATTAACCTGAGTGAGGTACACAGTGAAACCTTCAGAAGCATGCRGCATTTCTGGATGTTCACTTTAGAYAGCAGATTTGTCTTGCAGAGGGGTCCCCAGAGYAGCAACACGAGTGACTGGAGTCACAACAGAAGCACATGGGAGTGCTTTGCACCCAGGAGGCCTTTTAGACCCAGGTTTGCCAAGCTGCTGACCCAAAAATGGGAGTGCTCAGCTTTAAAGAGCCACTTGGCAATACAAACCTCCTATCCCTCAMAGAGGTGATGTACTTCCCCTTGTCAATACAAACCTCCTGTCCCTCGCAGAGGGGGTGTGCTTGATTCAGGAATTCCCCACTCTTTGGGCCCTGTCTGTTGGTGTTACAACAATCCTTGGTTTGTTGGTATTGAGCTGTCAGTAATACGGAATAAAACGTGATGTAAAATCTGAACTACCACAGCCCAAAGCAGAAAGGGACTTTTGAATTTTAATTCATCAAAGCATTCCACAGGTTAGAAGTGACACTTGAAGGAGTGAAATCAAGCAGCCAAGGGGAAACCTGGCACTGCCCCACCAGACTCTCAGTCCTCCACATCACTGTAAGCCAGTGGGGTTTAAACAGTTATTAAACATAGGATTGTGTTATTTATTTCTGATCTTTTTTAAACCATGGCTGTGAGGGAAACATCCTTTCCCTTGAGCATTTTGACCTTGGATACAGCTGCAGTAAACAGAACTAGGTGAATTTAATTTTTTTCCCTCACTGGAAGGGATCCAGGTCGAACTTCAGCACCATTTGGAAATGCTTAATTGTTCCTGTACAGCTGCCTAGGCAGAGCAGGATCCAAGGGTGTGCAAAGTAATTCACTGAGGAAGAGAGACCTCGCTACCAAAGAGGTAACCATCAGCAATCCATAAATGTAAACAACTGAACTAAGTGGGGTAGAGAATCTAAACTCCACTTTAGCTAATCCTTTTAGGAAAAATTTGATGAACAGTGTAGAATTACATAGAAAAAAAAGTAAAAGGGAAAAAAAAAAAAAAGAATCCTCTGTCTTCCCCAACTGTATTTMCAATGTACTTGAAAGTTGGCTACATTATGCATTGCTATATACTATTTCATTTAAAAGCTGCATTTTTCATAAGACTTTTTGCCAATATTTATCAACTGAAAAAAGCTGCTTTGGTATGGAAAGCTTACTCCAAGGCTATTTCCCTATTTTTGGGAACAAGTGTTGTACCAGTGTGAGGTTTCTCTTGCACAGAATAAGCAAATATTTCTCAGTTTATATTTTGGACCTTGTCTCTTCTTTAATGAAGTGCTGATCGTATTTTTACTTATTTGTATTTCTGTTAGGTTTCTTAAGCCAAAAAGTACAAAAAATACAAACTTTTATTTTTAATAATGAGTAGTATTTCTTATTCTTTAATTAAACATTTATTCTTATTCTCAATTAAATATTATATTCCAATATACAAGGAATTAACAATATTCTATTAGCATTATTTAACATTCTGCTAAGTCATATGATACAGTAGCTAAGAAATTTTCTTCTACATTTGGACTGTATGAAAAAGTCTTCCCTAACTGATCTATTTTTCCACTTCAACAGAAGTGGAATATGGATAATAATATATACATTTTCTAAAATTCCTGATACTCCAAAATAGCATACAGATCCCAAAAAACCCCATATTTCAGCTTATATGGCAGTAGATTTTCATTATCAAATAATTTACAATGAGTTTAAGTGAGACTTTTTGATACGTTCTTCCTTAAACTTTCATTAGCAATTAAAGACTTCATCCATAAGTGGAATACTTAAACACAAAGTCTCTGATTATCACCAAGACCTTGACTGCTGATTGCACGTTTTCATACTAGTGAAACGTTCCAAGGTTGACTTGCAAAAGCCACTGCAAGACTGCAACACTTCCTTGCTTTCGTTTTTTCAGGACCCCGTGGGACTCCAGCTGGGAGTACCTGGTGACAGTTCTTCACCACATCCCTGGTTTCGTGTCCCCCACAGCCAGGCACAAAGGAACCTGGGCTGCTTTAGTCCTGCTAAGAGCTCAGMGTGCAACAGGGCACTGTCCCCTGAAAGCTGGGAAAGGGCTGAATGCAGAGGTGGGCAAAACTTGAAATACCCTYTTTTCTCTCAGGTTTTGCACTTATTTACCCAGCTGGTTTAAACATCCCTACCCCATTTCTGCACCCGCTGCAGTTGATGTGAAAAGCCTCCATTCGCTTTTCCATTCCCTTGCAGTTATGCCCCGAAGTTATCATCTCCTTTGAAATGGCTGAAACACTCTATTTCAGTCCTCTGACTTGCAAAAATGACCAGAAATATGAGATCAGAGGGGAACCTACYATGGCAATACCTGTTCAAACCCAAGAGCACCCAAACCAATCCATGAATTTGAGCAATGAAGACTGGCGTTTCCATCTGAATGAACTGTTGGTTCTATCACTTGCAAGTGAATATGRAATAACACTTAGCTGAAGTTGCCAGCTAATGCATTTATGATAATTCTGAGCTAAAATTTATCCAAACATTACAATGACCTAAATGAATATTTAAAAGATTGCCTTGCAGAAGCCCAGCTCACTCCCATTTGTGTGACAGACTGAAGTTTGAAACACCACAGTCCTAGAAACACCCTTGAGAACAGTTTTTTAGAAGGCTGGAAGAAACAGATGGCTTTTGAACCCTGATGCTATTGGTGCTGTCGGCATGATGGAGCACTGTACCCTCAWTTGTACTGACTGGGGTCAAATCAGCTCTACCCTGTAATTTACCCTAAGCACTGAGTCCTTTTTTCTAATTAGAATATCTGTCATTACCTATTCCGACAGCAATGATAACCTACTGAACTCTAATGAATCAATCCCATCTGCCTTGCTGTGCATATCCTCGGCCCTTTCGCTGCTCAGAACCAAAAGGATTCACCGTGGCCCCAAAACCAGCGATCACAAGCGCTGCTCCTTGTATTGGGATGCAAATGGAGCAGTTATCCTGGGCTGAGCTGTGATTTTCTGCAGGATTTTATTACTGGAGGGTTTGTAAGGTCATTCCCATGAGAACCTTTAACAGTCTGCAAAGCTAAACACGAAATACAAAAGCACGGGYGCTGTTCTTCAGCTGAGAATTGATGGTCCTGTGTGAAGGAGAGAGGTGAAGGGCATCCAACAGCTGCAGCCCATCTAACCCCAAACTTCAGACTTCACTCAATTCATACATTCCAGCTGAAATCTCCCAGCTTTAACACCTGGGTTAGATCAGAGGCATGTGAGCATCACCCCAACAGGTAACAGATGTGACCCTGGCAGCTCTTACACGGTGATGTTCAGAGCCCTCACAGTGCAATTATGTGCTGGAACGCTGCTGGAATAGTTCATTTTATCCTACCAAAGACGCCTTCCAGGCAGGAAAGCTGTGGAAGGCCCACGTGCCATGTGTTAAGCTCAAAAACAATTTGGAAACTGCTGCTTATTTAAAGAGGATTTAACTACTGATTCCAGCTCATTCTGCCATGAATRAGAGGAAGCATTTTGCAGGATAAAGAGGACAACAGCAGCTAGATTACTAACCTTGCATCWGGTTTAAAAACAGTTCTCACAGGTCTACATTTTGGGGGAGAAGAGATTTGCTGTATTCCCCCACCCTACCCCCTCTAATTCTGCATATTCAATGTACTTTATTGCCTTACATGTTTTCCCTTCATGCTTTTCTTCTTGCTTTSATGCACAACTTGCTGTTTCTTTCTGTGTTGAAAAAGGCTCATGAATTWGCCAAATGGATTCAAAAATTTCTAGAAACTGTTGTGTATTTGATACCTGCACCGGCTACAGTGCAGGAGGCTGCATTTTTCTGGAAGAGGTCTGCTCTTCCCCATTGTTTTGCTATAGAACATTATCGGCAGCCACAAAGAGAGAGTTTTAGGGACTCTGGAGACCATGGCCACGTTTCTTGAACCCAAACCACTGGCCATGCATTTGCCTCCTAAAAGGATGGTAAAGAAAGCACATGCACCTTCCTAAATKATGCTTTTAAGTTTTTCCCTGTTAGTAAAACTGTAAAGCAGCTATAGTGGAGCAGGGAGGCAACTTGAACTGGGAAAATTATTTATAGATTGGGAAAATTTAGAAATAATCCTTATCCTTTACATTTTCCATTAACTCAGAAAAGAAAATCCTTATCCATTAGCTCAGAGAAGATCCCAGGTGTCTGAATGAGTTACAACAGTGCAGCAGAGCTGCACAGAAGTTGCTTACTTGTGCATATCAGTAGTGGCAGAAAAAATCTGCTTCCATCAGCCTCACAAGACCTTCATGGGAATATTCTCTTTCCTCATGAGGGTGTTCTGTGACACACAGCCTAGTTATGCTGGCAGGAAGATTTGAAGGACTGGCTGCTCTGCACTGGCCTGCAATTACACTGGGGGCTGAGAGGGTGGATTGATTGAATTGTTACATTCTTTTGGCTAAAACACAGTTGGGCTGACTTTATGTGCAGCTCAAGAGTGAAAAGAGATGCTTCTAGTTTTCAAATTCATCATAATCCACCCTAAATTAATCACCTCTACCATTGCCCAAGGGAAAGGCTTAGAAACATTCAGCTTGACAGGTGAGAAGTTTTCTGACCAACTCTGTCCTGGCTAGATCTTGGCAAGAAACTCAGATTTGATTTCCAGGTTCAGATATTTGGTTCTGGAGCGTGAAGAACAAAAGGCTTGTTTCTGGATTTCTCCACTGGCAGTTGGTGATCTGCCAATAAAACACACRTGCAGCAACAACCCCCAGATACTTTGTCAGGATCAGAGTGATGAACAACTGGAATTCTGTAGTGACAGATTCCATACCAAGTTCTCCAGGGATGCATTTTTGTAGAGAAGGGTATTAGATAAATGCTGTCCAGCTGGCCTGAGGCTCTCCTGGGTTCCACAAGCCCAGTGGCAGCAGGAACACCAATGTCCCATTAGTATTAATTATGAAAAGAACAAGTTGCTTTCTAACAGCTTGGTATRTTGTTTTCTTTCTAATCTTTCTAATCTGGAGTTAGCAAAGGAATAGATGGCAACTGCCAGCTCTGMTACAACCTCAGGACAGGATCTGCTGATGTCCGTTGGCTTCTTACACAACTGCACCAAGCAGCCAGAGCTCAGGAAGTGTTTGTACAGTGATCTAAGGCACAGGGTGTGACTATTGGGGCTGTCCAATAGTCCTGTGCAGGGCCAGGAGCTGGACTTGATGGTCCTTGTGGTTCCCTTCCAGCTCAGGATATTCTGTGCTTCTCTGAACTGAACAGCAGGCTTTCAGATTTTCATTTCACTTTTTCATTTCTTGGCTTCGCTGAGATTTTAAAATTCAAAAGCTGTGCTTAACTATTACTTATAATAGAATCCAGTTCTGTTAACTGTACTGTAAGGAAATACATTCATGTTCACAGGATAATTATCATATGACTTAAAATAAAACTTGACCTATGCKTAGTTAATCATATAATGGAAATCTCATTGTTCTTGTACATGATGTATTTATACTTCTCAAACGTCTACATAAAATCAACATTTTATGTAGGGCTGAACTATTTTACATATCGACTATTTGATAACATAACTGGGACAAATTCAGAGAGAGAATTGCCACACTGTACACCCTCTACAACAAACAAACAAACCTAAACAAAAACTAACCAAAAAAGCCCCAAAAAACCCATCTGGGTTTCTCTGGTGGGTTGACCARGACTGGAGATGAGGGGCCCACCCAAGCCCTTATTTGAAAAATATTAATTAGTTATTTCACCATAACTGTTATTGCTATTAYTACACATATTATTCTCCCTTGTTTACCTATGCTTATAATATTTCTGTTTCACTTTGACAAATACATAGATACTAACTTAATATTTTTGCATTACCTTATTATTGTGCAGTTTGTAATCACTAAACACTTTTCAGTCAGTGGGGTCCTTGTCAGCAATGCCAGGTAGCATGGAGTAAATCCAATTCAACCAGTCACTCTGGAGAAAAAGCTTCAGGTGGCTCCTGGCAAGTATTCTGGCACCAGTAATGAAACAGGACAAATTCAGTGCTGTCTGGAGGTACAGATTTGCATAATCTGCATGTTCAGTTTCAAGCTGCCCAAGCAGAAGTGGGAGAGCTTTCAGGGTCTGTCCTCCTGGTGTCAGAATGGCAGTAACAGGAGTTGCTCCAATGTTTTATCTAAAGCCACTGAGCTACAGGTTTCAAAGGAGTCCATGAAAACAAAGCACAGTAGAACATACCTATGGACACTCGCTGAAATCCCTCGCAACCCCAAAGCTTTAGATAACGAATAAGATCAGGAAAACCGTCCTGCAGAAGCAAGAAATCCTATCCCAGTTCCTCCCCTGCTAATTTGCAGGSAGTTTGATATATAATCTCAGAAAGGAAGCACTATTAGAATACTGTGGAGATGCAAGTGTTAGCAGTTACTTCCAGTAGGAGCATGGACAAACATTTTGCCAGCAAACCCAAGGGCACACTTACACTGCAAAAGCTTTTACCTCCCATCAGCTTCAGGAATACTCCTGATGTTTCCCACAATGTCAGTTCCAGTAAGACTCTTTGTTTTCACACTTTTCAATTATCGTAACAGCATATTAAAGTGCAGAACACAAACTTTTCTTTCCAGGCCACGGTAATGAATGTTTATGGAGAGTCTAAACTATTATTTACAGTAGTATTTGCTTATGAATGTGAAAACAGAGTTTAAGTACACCAACTCAAGCTCTGCAGTGCTGCCTTTGTGTTGTTCCCCATCGGTACATTCTGTCCTTGGCAGGGAGCTCCTCTTGTACCATCAAAAGAACAGGAAAAGCTTCTCCATGTGCTRAGGAAGCACCAGGTCCCAGAGCCACAGGGGTTAATGGAATGGGCCAGGGAATTGATTTGTCTGCAGTGATACAGCAGAACGATGCACCACAGGATGACACTGCACAATGAGGGACTTGCACCCCAAGGGATCCAAGAGGAATTTTTCTGGTATCTGAGCACTCTGTATAGCTATCTAAAATAGATTTTAATGTGCTTRTAAATGGACCTGTATAAGGGCATCCAGCAAGTTCTGCATCAACAAAATGTTTGCCGCACAGAAGTTTAACTTGCAAATGCTACAGAATTTTCCTTGTATTTAATACAAGGGACARCAACTACAGGGCATTGATAGAAGATTAATCAAAGTTCCCCCCCTCCCCAGTTTGTAACAGCCCTACTGGCTGCAGGCTGGAATAGACACAGCTCAAACACTGCCTGATCCAATTTCATAAACCAGCTTCTCTTTCTTTCTCTTTTGTCCATTGTATGTAAATAGCTTGAAAATTCGAGAAGCTACCTCAAATTGGATCAATGGGCTAATCCCTTGGGCTTTGGGCTCTTACCATCATCATAATTATGGCAGTAATAACAACAATCAGAACAGTAATAACAGTCATTTCTGCAAAGCCTTTACCCTGTGGTATCCTAAAATCCCCGTGGTCTCAAATAGGAGCACTCCCAAGGCCGGCTGCAGAAAGGAGAGGTCACAGCTGTCTTCCAGGGACCWGGCCAGCTGCATGAGGGTCGTTATATTTTTTGTTTTCGTCATCTGTTATCAGTCTGGGAGTTTCTGAGCCAGCAGAGAAACAGGCTGCCTGTGCTAGAAGCCTGACCCTAGCCACTYCACAGTATTACATGTGTTACTTTCTTCTTCTGGCTGTGGGGGCTCTCCTTTCTGAGACACCACGTTCAGAAAGAACACAGTGGGCCCTCAAATGACCATCCAAAGAAAGAGCAAGGAGGGCAGTTTCTGCCCAGCAGCCTCGGGAGCTGCGTGTACATCGAGTGTATTRTCACCCTGTGAAGGCACTTCCCAAGGGCACCGTGCAGGGCTGGAGGAGAGCAGAGCATTAGTGCTGCCTCACCCCGGGCTACAAAGGAGATTAAAGCTCCCTCTAGTTCTCCAAAGCACCCTTCTTTAGTTTAAGCCTGGCTACACAATGTGCGAGGAACACACTGCAGGGTTAACCCTTCCATGTGTGTGACAGCTCATTGGAAGCGTTTGAAAGTACCCAAACAACAAATCCAGCCTGAACAAAAGGGGAGAGAAAGTTCGAGGAGGAAAGGGAAAAAAGTTTCAGCAGTTAACACATGAACAGAGCACTCTGTGCATCTGCTCTCGAGTTACTGCAATGACATTTGTAGCTAAATTACCAGACCTAAATGGTGAKGCAGTAATTCCAGTTTAGGAGCTTTTTCTATTCAGAATAGCCATTTTCTTCCTTGTATAACTGTCTCAAGCTGTACAATAGCCTGAAGTAGGTCATGTAAGTTCTAGCCCAGAAATGCTAAATKAACAGCATAGCCATTTTTAATTAGGTGAGTAAAAAAAGTTTAATTTTAAAGTACTCTTGCCACATGCTCCAGCAATTGGTATGTCCATCTACCTAACCCAGTCCATAGGCCTGCTCATGGCAGTGCCTAGGGATGGGAAATTCATACTCCCCACTGCATCCAAGCYCTTTTCTCTTGTATAGACAGTCTTTAATGACCACCCTAATCACAAACAGGAATCAGTGCAGGACATTTATATGGACTGCCCTACAAACATGGGCTACTGGTGGGACCTGCAGGTTTTGGAGATTTCTGGATGAGTCATCTTCTTTCTATTCCAGTCACAAGCACCTCAAGGACAGAGATTTTTTTCCTCAACTGACAGATAAGCTGCATCAATATCTGGTGCTGTGATGGGGTTTCTGTACAGAGGGATGATAGGAYGTATAAATCCTTGGCACTCAGAGACATTAGAGCACCAAAGAGCTCTTGCAATCTGCATACCCTGAGACAGAGACTGCACCTGCARCAGTGGGGACACAACCTGGGCTACATTTGCTGGACACTTCACAGTTGAGGGTGCTTTTCACAGAGTTCACAGAATGACTGGGTTGGAGGAGACCTCCAAGATCATCGAGTCCAACCCAGCCCTAACTAAATCATGGCACCCAGGGCCACATCCAGTCTGTTTTTAAACACATCCAGGGATGGTGACTCCACCGCCTCTCTGGGCAGAGCATTCCAGTACTTTATCACTCTTTCTGTAAAAAACKTTTTCCTAACATCCAACCTATGTTTCCCTTGGCACAGCTTAAGACTGTGTCCTCTCATTCTGTGAGTTGCTGCCTGGAGAAAGAGACCACAACCACCTCTCAGGGAGTTGTAGAGGGTGGTCAGGTCACCTCTGAGTCTCCTTTTCTCCAGGCTAAACAGCCCCAGCTACCCCAGGAGCTTTTCCCCACAGGAGGTGGGGAAGCCCTGGGGTCAGGCCAGTTGGCCCCAGAACAGCTCAGTGCCTGCCAAGCCCCTGCTCAATCCAAGCCTCTCCTGMCACTGCTAAGGCCTGTAATTTATACCTGCTGCTGTACAGGCTTCCAGTCAATCCCCTTCCAGCCCAGGTGATTAACCCCAATTCCTTGAGCTGGAAGCTGCTGTGGRGCTCAGTGCAGAGCCCTTGTGCTGGGAGCCTTGCTGAGCTGCTGGTGCAGCCCCTGCATGGGGAGAACAGCTGGGAACCATTCCCACATCAGCTCCAGGAAACCTGTTCACTGACACCTGCACACGGATGGAACTCCTTCACTGCTTGGCTCTTTTCAGTCCTTCCTTCCAGCTCTGCTACAATCAAAGCCCTACCCAGACCTTCTGAAGTCAATGGAAGATTCCCATTGAAGCAGTAACTTTGAAGGGGTTTTTTTTCCCTCATAGTCAATTTATATTTGAATTAACATTATACATTTTCTACTGTATTAATTCAATCATTTAAGTCCTTTTATGCAGTTCAGTAATTAATTTCAATTCTCAAATAAGGGCTTTCATTAAAGCATTTCTACTGTTGAAACCTTATTTCTACAAAAGAATGGGGTGTTCTCTGGAAAGATATTTAAATGGTTCCTCAATTTTAGATAAAGTTACAGTGTGATTGCAATTACTCACTCTATACTGCTCAATTTAGTTTTTATGGTGTTTCCAGGCCCATATCTAAAATTAAAATGACTGGCTCCTTTCACAAGCTCATACAGGAACTGTTTTGTTGCTGGCTCCTTAGTAGCCAGTTGTTTTGATTTGAATTCACATTGCACACAGATAGCTATAACAAAATAATTTAACCAACTGGTATGTGCCACTTAATAATTTCACATTTTAAAATAAACAACATAAGGGTGACTGTCAACATTTTTTTTTTATTTTTATATTGCCTCAGCAGCATGGGATTTAATTATTCTGTTGAGCTTTATASATAACTGAAATATTTTATTTCCCTTTTTCTTACGTGCCTATGAAGCACTGACCAGCCCTACAGCATTTTATGCACATGTATCAAAAGCTGTGGAAAACCAGCATGTGAGATCCCAATTCTCYAGGCTCCACGTGGGGAAAGGAGCAGGGAAAAGAGGTTGCCCTGTAAAACCTTTGAAGTTGTTTTAACAAACCTGGTCTTAATCCAGAYTCTGCACAGCCACTACAAACTGGAACTGGCTTGGGGCCTCTCAGTGTCTACTCTGCTCCCTGTGTGCTCTGAGGGGGTGAAGAACAGCAGTTCAATGTGCTGACTTCCACCCTCCCTCCTGCATCTTCCCCCTGCCTGCCCAAGGCTGGGCTCAGAGATGCTCACTCAGTGCCTTAATTGCAGCTCCAGGCTTTCTCTGTTCTCCCAAAATCCTCTACTACCTCCCATAAGAGATCAATGAGAGGGAGCCATTAAAAAAAAAAAAAAAAAAGTAAAAAAGAAAGCAACAACTCTACCCTAAGGTTTGGAACAGAAGAAAAGGAGCCCCATTCCTAAGGGGCAGTGCTGACCTGAGCTGGGTCCCTCTCATGGGCCTGCTCTCCCTGCTGGCCCTGCCCAAGCACCCTCAGAGCCCAGGGCTGGATGGTGTTGTGGGGGTTCTGGGTGAGGTTGTGGGGGTTCTGGATGGTGTTTGTGGAGGTTCTGGATGGTGTTGTGGGGGTTCTGGATGGTGGTGTGGGGGTTCTGGGTGAGGTTGTGGAGGTTCTGGATGGTGTTGTGGGGGTTCTGGATGGTGTTGTGGGGGTTCTGGGTGAGGTTGTGGGGGTTCTGGATGGTGTTGTGGGGGTTCTGGGTGAGGTTGTGGGGGTTCTGGGTGAGGTTGTGTGGATTCTGGATGGTGTTTGTGGGGGTTATGGGTGAGGTTGTGTGGATTCTGGATGGTGTTTGTGGGGGTTATGGGTGAGGTTGTGTGGATTCTGGATGGTGTTTGTGGAGGTTCTGGATGGTGTTGTGGGGGTTCTGGATGGTGTTGGGGAAGCAGTAAGTGTGGTGTGGGGAGCTGTGTGAAGTGATAGTGTCTGAGTATGAACTCCCTACCCTGAAGGCAAAGAATAGGCCTTGACCTCTCCCTRCACAGATGGTGGTTGCTCTGTGCAGGCTCTGAAAACCTGGGATAAATCYTCCTGCTTACTATTTAACTTCCTGTGTTGCTTTTCAAAAGCAAGCTTTTTTTGTTTTTTTCCTAGAGAAAGAGTGGACCAGGTATTTATTCTGTAAGAACAAACATAATTTTTTTTTTTTGGTCTATGTTTTAGGAAGGAATAAAAGGGCAGCAGTAAACAGCAAATCTTCAGATTCAATAAGCTACTTGAAGCAGCTGTGCTGCTGCCTCCAGCCAGCAATGTGCTCATTGCAGCAGCTGCATGGCATAAACAGGAGCTGCTCCCTCCTCTCCCCCAGCTAAATGCAGACCTGTGGGGTTTAACCCTGGAAAAATGCTGTACTGTCCCTTCAGGGGAAAGTGATTGTTTCCTCCCTGAAATGCCTCCAGCCACATAAACATCACCAGAACGTGCATGGATTCCTCTCCTGTGCATGCTGAGAGGAAGCTATGTCCCTCAGCAGGAGCTGTGGGACACAGGACGAGGAATCAAAGAATGCCTGCAATGAGGTTTTCTCCACAGAAGCCTCACATCAACAGCACCAGATTTAACGTTTGATGGAAAAGGATGGTGCCTTKATACTGCAGAAGCAACTAAAAATCCAGCCTAAGTTATTTTAGAGTCTTAAGCATTATATCAGCAAAATAAAATGCAAAACATTACTTCTAACACTCATCTATTAAAAGAAGTAAAATATTCYATCTGCAAAACAAAAAGTGTCCAGAACAATTCCCATTCCTTTATGCTAAATAAAATCTTTTTATACACTAGAATATGTATAAATTTTTTTTTCTAAATATAATTTACATAGTCATATCCCATGTCCCTCATAAATTGCTTTCCAGATTTTGTTAAATTAGATAGTTTATTGAATACCCAAATCTTGAATGGTTTCTGAGAGTTTCCTAGGGAGGTGTACAGAAAAGAAATAAAATGTAGAAGTGACTATTGGGGAGTCATTGCAATTTCTGCCTAATGAAGGGAGCTGTTTAACACCGTGCACTGGGATGGGGGTTTATGGCCTGTATGAACAGRGGTGTTAAGTCCCACTTCAAGAGGACAGAATCTGCAGTGCACCTGACACTACATCCTCAACACAGGAACAAGGTTACCCTAATCATACAAAAAATACTTTGTAAGATGTGGAATTTTACGTGAGAAAAATGAAAATGCAGTKGGAGGGGATTTTTTTCTCCTATCTGCTGAATGAATGACATTTCAGAGTATTGAATAATGCCTTGCAATCTAAAGTTGATGCAGAAACTGTGAAAGCTTCTTTTAATAGCAAAAATCCCAAGGGACTGTTCACACATTCTCTTCTCTCTGCTGCAACCTATTGCTTTAAAATCTGATGGTTTTTTTCAAAGTGGAAAACCATAGCAAAAAATAGAGGTTAGAAGGATTTCCAGATGCAGCCTTGTAATTAGCATAAACAGCTACTCAGAGCATTTTGGTAATTATGTCACCCAAGTACATTCAAATAATATGAAAAATGGTGGGGGGACACATTCTGAGCTGCCTTTACAGCACAGGGTGATTATCCAATTACACTAAGAGATGCCTCTGGGCTAATCCCTTCCCGGATGCTCAAGGCAGCCAGGCATTTTTAGAAACATTACTGATGGTCTGGAACTGTAATTTAGTTGTGAGGCTGCRTGGATTTTAAGGCCAGGGATGGGGACAACTCCCATCTAGCCAGGATGYGAAGGTAGTAGCCATTATAGAAAAAGCTTTCCCAGTACAGAGAGCTGGTGAMACAGGAGCTTCAGGGGATTTGTAACAGGATAGCAAACCTTTTACCTTTATGTCACTGGTTCAAAGCWGTCCAGATGGGAATTGCAAGTATCCAGAGGCCCTGACAGCTGGCTAAATGGGTTTGTATTCTTAGATTTGTGTTAATGGATGAAGCCTCTCCTCCAGACACTACTGCAGGCATGGGCACCTGCTCAGAGCAGGAGCTCCTCGGGGGTGYACTGCAGTTATGAGGTATTAGTTACTCTAATTACCAGAGCAAAGCCCTTTAAGAGACTGAAAAATGTTTTGCAGTGCATGGCATAGATGCTCCATAATCCTCACCACAGTAGGCAGCTCCTCGTGCTTTTCTTCACACGAGCTCACATCTGAGGCAAACTCACTAACTGCTGTCTTGGCCACTGTTCTGTTTGATTTTTAATGTGAGCAGGACAAGGCTGCTTCAAGTTTCAGCTCCTCCTCAGACAGCAAACCAGCTGTAAAGTCTGGCCCAAACTGAAAAAACCAAGCCTGGGGCAGCAGYATCAGTTCCAGGGCTCCCTGTGATTATGTGGCACTGTACAACACGATCCCCTGCTCCTCCTGTGCTCCTGGCACAYGAAAGCTCCCAGTGTTGGGAGCTGAACTTTGCTGACCTCCCAGGCACACAGCAGGGCCCTGGTTTGGGAGGGGTTTGCAGTGAATCTTTATTTTGTGTGTGGCTGTGTTAGGCTGCACAGGAGGATGAACGGCACAGCTGTGGGGATTTATGGCAGACTGCTGGGGCTGTGTGCTGAATGCACACACACACACAGGCAATTTCTGTCACAGCATAAGAATGAGTTGTTTTCACCAGCCTTATTAATTCTGAATAAATAATGATGATAATCACCCAGTAGAAAGCTTAGTTTATAGTTTAATTAACCTACAGCTGTTCCCAAGAATCAAAGGCAGAAAAATACTGTTGAAGTATTAAATAATAGCTACAGTTACTCTTTCAGGGCAATTACACAGAGCTGAAGACAYAGCTTTTACTGATTTTAGAGAGAATTGTATGGCTTAAATGCTATAAGGCTTTGAAAAAATCCAGGAATGAGAAAACTCCATCTAACTTGCTCAGCATGCTGAGCATCCAAGAGCAGGAGTTGACACTTGGTGCAAACATCTGAGGGAAAACAGGAGTAAAAATTATTGAAATTCCTAAACATCACTTAAATATTTGAGTTGCATACAGATCCCCAGACAAAGCTCTGAAAGAGGTAAATAAAACTAGGAAACTCAAGAATTAGTCTAGCAGTACAAGGAGGCAATATCAGTAAGGATTATGTCACAGCTCAATATATAAAACAGCAGTACTGTTAGGTGATGCCTGAATACCCTCAGGACTCAAAGCCCCACCTCTGGAAGCAGATTTGTGCACCAGCTGAGCATCTGATCTCAAAGTCACAACGTGGTGTCGTGGTGCTGTTTTCTAAATCAAGCACTCCACTTYTACTTTGCACGTTGCTAATCACCTCTCAAACACAGTAGGGCTGTTCCATCCCTGGCAGTGGAGGTAACCTTCCCAGCTCACACCTGGATGGAGTCTCTCCAGGGGGATTATGCTGCAGGCAAAGGCAGTTATGGCAATCCAGGCTTATAAAAGGTAAACTCTTCTAGTTTTTGTTTAGATGCTCATTTTAGAAATAGTAGTGGGGCTCATTTTGTCCACTAATCTTGGGTTTTCTATCAGTTAGAAGGAGATGTAACAGAGAGAAACCCTGAAGCCTTTCTGTCTGCCAGAGGTCCATGTCTAGTRCAGAACAAGACAGGCGTGGCAGGGGAAAGCACAGGAGTGCAAACCCAATAAACCAGCACTGATCATTGTGACAGGCAGCAATCCCAGCACACCACCAGCACTGCCTGACTCTTAAACCTCTTAATTTGTAGTTGAGACACAGGACAGTTTGAAAAAGATTCAGACAGAAATTCACATAGGTTTTTTCTTCAGTAGAACTTTTGCTAATATTTATTATGGAAAGCCCAGAGAAATTTAACAAATCTGTTGTACTGAAAGCAAACATAATGAGAACTTTGCCACAGCGAAAGGGCTGGTGAGAGTTGTTGTGGGCCAGTCAGAAGCAAGGTTTGACATCTCACTGCCCAGGGGTCAGGGGCACTAGACTGTAAAAACAGCCAAAGGGGAGGTCAATAACATCCCACGTGATACAACAGAGCAGGGGGGAGGCAGGAAACTCAAACCACACTTAAATCAAGACCAAGTCCTTGCCTCAGGCTGCCATGAGTGTCCAGGAAGGTTTGCTGAAGATGGTACAGTAACGGAGATGTGAAGGGCTTACAGCCTGAGCAGGAGGTTTAGTGCATGTGGAAAGGAAGGACTGCATCCTTTACAGATTTCCCTCAAGGTCAGCTAGTGAAATAAAGGCCSCTTTTGTACATAAGGGCATCTGCAGAGGTCTACACACAGCAGACACCACCCTGAGTCACGGCAGGATGTGGTGGTGCCCACAGCAGGCAGAAAGGAAAAGCTGTGTGTGCTAAGGTGGGCACTGGGATGGTGCCAGCAGGACTGGCCAAGGGAAGCAATCTGATTCTCTTAGATGAAGTGTCCACAAAAGACAGTGGTTACCTGGGGCTTTGCAGACAAGATTTCCAGCAGCCAAACTGCAGAGGAGGAAATCCAAACTCCTGTGATCTTGCCAGCAGCCTCTCAAGACCATTCCAGAAGAACCTTCCAGCAGACTTTGCTGAAGGGCAGACAGAGGGCCAGACAGTGACAGGGTCACAGACTGGGGGAGGAAGAAGAGTTTAGGGAGGGATGTTGAAGGCACCTGACTGGCCCAGAAGGATAAGAAGGCTGTGCTTGATATGAGCTCTGTGGTGTTCAAGAGGCTTTGGTGGCACGGGGAGGATCACTAGAGAAAAAAACAAGCCCCAGGACCAGGCTGGGAGGAAAGGGACTCCAGACAGCAGGGACAGACAGCAGCCACATCACAGCACTGAAGAGGAGAGCAGGCAGAAATTGGAGAGGCAGGAAGAGAGCATGGGAAGGTTTCTGAACATTCTTTCCCATTTTATTTTACCAGCCAGCAGACACACWCTTCACATCATCCAGGTCGAGTTCCAGCTCCCATCCTAACACCTCTTTCACACCCTCTCACTTTCTGAAACAAAACCCTTAAAAAGGTTGTAGCTTTCCACGGTTTTTTGCAGCTTAGGGGGTGAGAGGTGTAGAGTGCTGAGGCTCAGCAAAGGACTGGGGTTGTTCCACCCCTCTGTGCTACATTTCTGAGGGTGCCTCACACACACAGAGCTCTGATTTACCATGCTCCATATGCTGCTGGCAGTGTTTGTGTTACAATTAACATCCAATAGGGAGGTGGTGTCACAAGTCAGATGAGAAATGGGATTTGAACCTCAGTTCTCCATCTCCATCCCATTTGATTTCAATCCCAAATTGCATTTCCTGATAAATACTAGGTTGCCACTTTTACTATTCATATTATTATACAAAACAAGAAGACAAAAGGATAAACACATTTATATATGAAATATAAAAAATACCATTCTAATGCTAGATGAAAGAATTTCCCAGATGTAATACAAACYTGTATTAGAATTCAAGCTGAAAAATGCCACCATTATTTCTTTCTAGCCTGTTTTTCTAACAATGTATCCTGAAAGCTCTGKTTTTTTCCTGGCAAATGTTATATTTCACTCTTCCACATGTAGTTACTCCCAGATGGGAATACAAGGTTAGACTGGAGAAGTTATCAAAATGGCAATAACACATTTTAAAAAAAACAAACAAATATTAATGCAAGCCACAACTTTGCAGTGAAATATTACAGCATTAACCTTCGTTTTGCAGAGGTGGCAGGGCAGGGGGAGCTAAAACCCATGGAGATGTCACAGACTGAGCTAAAGCAGGGGGACTTGTTGCCTGCATCCCTGTGTCCCCATGTTCCAGCTGTCACCCAGGCCAGGCCATATCAGCTCTGGGGACACAGAGGGGACACGGTGCTGCTGGCACAGAGCATCCTCCCAGGGTTCAGCAGCTCTGGTCTGCATTTCCTCCCAGCCAGGAGGGAGCTGCATGTTGGAACAGGGACTGACAGGGTTGAGGCCGTGCCTGGGGCTCCCAGGAATGGRCAGACACGAGCAGGGAAAGGCAGAGCCTGGTCTTGGTCCAAGCTCCTGCAAAAAGCCTGGCTGGAAAGAGGCAGAGTTGGGGGGTGTAAGGCCCCTCCCAGTGCAGGACAGGCAACATCTGGCAATGAGAGATGGATTACACCAGCTCTGACACAAGAGCGAGTGAAGTGGCAAGAGGATAAAAACAGCGAGTGAAAATTCCATGTTAATCTTACAGSATAAACACTTCAGATTGATGCTTTCAAGCAACAGCTTGAAATATGCTTTCTTTAAAGTAAATTCTTTTTTTTTTTCTTTTTTCCCTAATGAAATCACTTCATGGCTGCTTTTATTGCTTCATTTTTACAAAAAGGCCTTCTTATTATCATTTATTAATTTCTACAAAGGATGTCATCAAGGACATGAAACAACATACACTGGTAATGGAATACCAAATAAAACCAGCATCCATTTACATGACTGACAATTTTTAAATTCAAATGTTTAAAATCATAAACCAAAGCAAATTTGCGTAGAAAGGCAATTGGAAGATATCAGCGTTTCTAACTGGGTTTTGTCTGTTAGAACCTCTCCATTATCAGAAGCACAGCTTTTATTCTAAACTTTGAGCCCGGCCTGACAGCACGAGAAAACTTTWTCCTTTATTAACCTTGCATTTAGTACCCTCTGCTGGCCAAAACAAGCACAGACAGGGAAGCCAAAACCCCAACCTCCAGCAAGGAAAAAGATGCTGGAAAGCCATGGGTGACCTTCAGCAGGGATGACCCAATCTGTCACGGGGGAAAAAGCTCACAGGCACACTCATCCCGCAGGAGGAAAATCAATACAAAGCAATGCAGTGCATCTCCCACAGCCTAAGCAGATTTTCACTGTGCAGGAAGTGACACTGGAGCTCTCAGATGTACCATCAGCTCTGTTCACCTGCCCAGCATTAGCTTTTGTTAAAAATAAAATTGCTGCTTAGTCACCTGGAAAGAGTGGTGAAAGCCTGAGGCGTTTGTCTGCTCCTTCCTCCTCCTTCCCATGGAGAAATGGACGTGAWTCACATCATAACCTCATCTTCCCTTCTTCCCCCTTTCTACAGCAAAGCCTTTGAGTGAGGAAATTTTCAGTAGCTATTRTGTACAAAGATTTCTTGCCATGAGCTGTACACTCCTGGAGCAGGAGCCCAGAAGATGAGTGAGCAGGCAGGGAGCACCTCCCTGCCCCTGCAGGCTCTGCAGGGTTTGGATTAGGGGACAGGGACAGTCCCCTCTATCCACAGGGACTGTGAGGAGACCCAAGGGTTACCCCTAACCCAGCAGCCTTTAATGTATCACAAATGTACGATCAAGGTAAAGTCCAAGACCTCTATCCCAGACTTTACCTGTCCCTTCAAACTGCCAGGACAGCTGGCTTGACTCATCAGAGGGTCACCAGCCAAGCAGAGAAAAATGTTTATCAGGCTCAGCTCCTGATCCAGGGCTCCAGTGCAACCTCCCAGCTGATGGTGCAGAAGTGTCTGCTTGCCCTTGAAATAACCATCCCTGGCACAGTGGGTGAAGGTAAAGGCAGACCCCTCCTCTTGCATTCTCTCTCCCATTTCAGGGAAAAGCTGTGTGGGCTCACAAAAAGCAGCCGAGCTGTTGGACAGTCATGTCAAACAATGATAGACAAGCACCAGTCTGAAGTGAATGTGTTCATTCCCAGCTTGCCCCAGGCCAGGGTGTGACACACAATCCAAACACTCTGGAGAAGCTGTGCAATGATCCCAAAAAGCTCTGTTTGCTCTATATGTGATATCTAAGTTAGTTTCATTTTTAAATGCACCTCCCAGGTTGTTGAGGACCAAATGTGGTATCAGGGTAAGAGCTCTCCCATGCTGTGGCACACACCCAGCCCCCTTTTCTGTCCTGCATGTGTTAGTTTTGACCTGTCACACAGTTTGCTGAGCAATGCACAGCAGCATTCAAACCTATTCCCAAGCCTTTCATTAATCAGTTAACAACCCTTCAGTGCTTCTGGTTTAAATTAATTCATTCTTTCCTTTGGCATTATATAGCATTTATTGATTCTGTGTTTAATTTGCCATTGGAAAGCACTRAGATCTGAAAGCTCCTTGGAGTTCCTATCATGTCCATCTCCCTTAACCTCAAAAAAACCAGAGTTCCTTGCATATTGTGCAATTTAACAGGGGTCTTAAGATCTTGAGGTATGTCATAGTTAATGCAGCTTTGTGATGGAATTTAACTAGAAAGCTTTTCATCATTTATCTTTTAACCTGTATGTAGACTAGGACATTGCTTTAATCCATAATAGCTTAGTACTTTGATAAGCTCTTAAAAGTGGTTTTGGCAACAGATGATCACAAGCAAAGTAWGCCTTTGTCCACTGTTTCAATGGTGTACTTGAAGTTCAGCAAATTAGAGGATCATAATTTCCTTTGAAGTAGCCATTATTCAACCAAGGTTGTAGAATCATTGAATTAGCTGAGCTGGAAAGGACCTTCAAGGATCACCAAGTCCAACTCCTGGCCCTGCACAGGACACCCCAGAAATCACACCATGTGCCTGAGAGGATTGTCCAAAAGCTCCTTGAACTCAGCCAGCCTTGTTGCTGTGACCACTGCCCTGGGGAGCCTGTTCCACTGCCCAGACACCCTCTGGGAAAGAAGAGCCTTTTCCTGATATCCAACCTCAGCCTCCCCTGGCACACCGTGAGGCCATTCCCTCGGCTCCTGCCACTGTCACCACAGAGCAGAGATCAGTGCCTGCCCCTCCTCTTCCCTCACCAGGGAGTTGTGACTGCAGTGAGGTCTCCCCTCAGTCTCCTCCTGTCCAGGCTGAGCACACCAAGGGACCTCAGTCACTCCTCACACAGCTTCCCCTCGAGCCTTCACCATCCTCATGGCCTCCCTTTGGACACTCTCTAGCAGCTTTATACCCTTCTCAAATGGTGACAACAGCCAAACCTGCCCCAGTTCTTGAGGTGAGGCTGCCCCAGTGCAGAGAAGAGCAGGACAATCCCCTCCCCTGCCCAGCTGATAATGCAGTGCCTGATGTACCCCAGGATATGGTTAAAAAAACTATTCAACYACTCCTTCAGGCAAAACAAATGGTGGCTGAAGTCAGACTTACAGCTCTGAACCTTTATATCACTCCTGTTTTCTCACATTCTTAAAAATACAGAGAGTATACCTGAACTGCCACTATTACTGCTTTGATTGCCCAAGTTGATTCCTTTCCTCCCTTTTRGAAATGGAGTCCACACCTCAGAGCAGAAGAGAAACCACACATGTGGCCAACAAGAGCTCAATAACCTCATAATTGACACCTTCCCCTGGCAGAGAACGCTGAAGCACCTTCCCTCTAAACCCTACTGTGAAAATCCCCTCCTGTTAAATAACAAACACATCATTTCTATAAATTGGGCTGGCAGAAAGTTCTCTTTCCTTTTCCAGATGTGCTTCTCTCCTCTTAAATGCAATGCCTTTCATTTCCAGGTGCGTTACCTGAGCCCCAGGGGATGGAAAGTCACCTCCCATAAGTGAAATCTCTGGAGATGTCCCCCATGCTTCTCTCAGGAGAGGTCAAGTCTGACACAAAGAGCTGCTGTGCTGAGTTCTCAGCAGACAGCAGCACCTCCTGGAGCTCCAAATTTCACAAGTACAACAGCAGGGACCTTACAGCAATACATTTACTCCCTAAAGGCTTTCCCACAGCCACYGGGGGAGGTGCACAGTGCTGGGGGACTGGATTCTGGTTACAGATATTCCAATAATAAAAAAAGTCAAAAGTGTCATGTTTAGCACCAATAACCTCCCATTTGGCCCTGTCAAGCCAAATTCACGAACTCTAAGACCAACTATTTTCTAGTAGCAGAAGAGCCAATATATTCTTGGCCGAATTTCCATGCTGGTAATCTATTTTAGTTACACAAATKCCAACCTAGAACAGGGGTGCCTTAAACTCTAATCTCTTCTATGAGTTTCTGCAGATAAAAAGTAGGAACAAATGTTTTCTATCAAATATTTGAACCTGAGCAGGTGAGAAGCAGAAAAGAAGAGCAGAGGAAGGAGTGGAAAAAGAATCAAGGAAACACATGAAAAAAAATACCAATTGAAACATATGAATGATATAAGAATAAGGTGATTTTCCTCCCTCCCATCTGTTTCTCCTCTGTCACTTACTTCCCTTCCAAACACCATTTCTCTGTTACTTTCTGCTCCATTCCTGGCACACTGGTAACCCTAAGGACTCCTAAATTGAAAGGCAGGCCCTCAGAATTGCTTCACTGACTTATGGATCACAGAGATCTTGGAAAGAGCCCCACAGACTTGTGCCTGCAGAGCTCAACTCTTCACACAGGGCACGTGCCCACCAAGAGCTGAGAGCCACAGCTGATACACTAAATCCTGTTRGGGAGGAGAGGGAACTCCTTGGTACCCTCACAGGTCCTGACAAAGCAGACCAAGGCCAACTATCCAAACCACAGTGTTCTACAGACTTTTGCATTTTAGCTCAGACCTTAAAAGACAGGCCTGCTTACCTATGCTAAACCCTTTACTCTGCTTTCTGACTTTGCAATTTTTAGGAGTTGCTCAGATCATGTTTCTCTGCAACCATATGGAATTCTCCGTCTCTTTTAATTTTTTTTTTAACACAGAAGCTGTAAATAAAACTCATGAGAATTCCAAAGAAAGCCCGAGTTAGCAATCCTCTGGCTTTCTTTCAAAAGTAAGGTTACTTTAACTGATATTTAGCTCAGAGGCATGCTGCAAACACTCGAGGCATTGCAGTGTTCCCACCATTCTTCAAAGAGAGCAAGTCTGTTATTTTCCTGTTACTCTCCAGCCTCTGGGTCCTGTGACACAGATGGAAACAAGAAGGTTAACCTGGATGAGTGGATCAGCTGTTTGGTAGATGGCTCAAAACCTGGTACGAGGATTTCACATCAGCAGCAAATCCCCAAAACGTTCTGTTGTCAGGGGAATTGAATAAATAACCCTTGCTGGGACCCCTGGGTCAACCAAGCACGTGCCTGGAGTTTCAGTCCACAGGGTGGATTTGTTATACATACATTTCATTATCTCACAGCCAGAAGGGGACAAAATCACCTGGTTGATGAGCTATTTAAAACACCTAGCAGTTCGTGGGCTGCCAGAAACCAGCCTTGCTAACTGCCAGCAGCACAAAGACACACCACAGGGAACAAAAGAGTTATTGAGTAGTCACGAAACAAAGCGGCCATTAAACATGTGAAGGAGACCTTTAGTTACTTGTAGCAGTTGTAGGAAACATTACCAGTTGCATCTTTATCACGGATTTGAATTTTACAATCATCACTGGAAGGCTCCAGTCAATCTTGAATTTGTTTTGCAAGCCAGTTCAAAGRAAAGTTTAGATATGGAAACAAATATTGTGTCTTTCCGTGGAAAGAAGAGAATATTTCTTTCTACCAGCTTCACTCTTCCCCCAGATTATCTTTAAAAAACAAAGCTTTTAAAATGCAGCTGCAGTCATCAGGCTTGAGAGGTATTACAGAATACGGAACCACGCAAAGGGATTAACTCCTAATATCATCCAGCTGAGCAGTGTGAGCTCATCTGGGCTTAACCTTCTGAATCCATTCCATTTGTAGGACCCAAGCAAAAACAATAAATCACAGCTAACAAGCAGGCAGGTTTTGTTTTAAGCATTGAGAAGGTTGGAGGAGTTCCCTTGCATCTCCATTAAGGAACCCAATTTTTACTGCAGAGGGCATATTTATTCATTCATGGCTGCTGTGCTCCCATTAGTGCCAGGCAAGGGATTCATGAGGAATTTTCTAGTGCATCACATCCCTTGGAGCCCCCAGACTGGCCATGAAGACACCACATTTCTCTCCAGCTCATCTGTGAGCACAGGGCTGGCAGGTGACACACGTGGCCCTTGAGCACATGGGGCTGGGGACACTGCCTGGCCCCAAGGACACACAACTTCAGCACATTCCTCACAGCATATGATGGAGAATGAGCCCCATCCCTCACTTGTACTTTGACTTTTTATTCATAAATGTGTTGCTGGAGCTGAAACCCCCAAGGAGACCTGCTCACAGCAGAGAAGTGGGGACAGCCATGAACCCCAAAGAGGGAGGAAGAGGGCCCAACAGGAATTAATCTCTGAGGATGAGCTGCTAGGGAAGGGAGAGCAGAACACAGCAGGTATCAGGCAATGCCAGTGGCTCAGGTATAAGTTTCCTCTGTGAATCTCTGACTAGAAAATCTGAGGAATTCAAAAAGACCCCAACTGTTTTCTTAACTACCTGCAACCAAGCTGATAAAGTGAATTAAAATTAGGACAGCAGGGCTTAAAAGTGCTTTGTGTTTGGTAGAGAAACAAGATGATACCAGTGGAACACCTAAAAAAGCTCTTTTCTGTTCTCCTGTGACGGCTGCCCTCCCCAGTGCCTGCAACATCTCAGYCCTCCATGTCCAACTGGAGTTAAGTGAAACCTTCACAGAACTGAGGCCCAGGATTCCAGTGAAGCTGGACCTGCCAGGACTCATTTCTGTGCACTGTGGGGCAGCTTTGGGTATCCCATCCCCTGAAGGAGCTGCACTGCCACCCAATGGGGAGGGCACAGGGGAAGACACTTCAAAACACTTTGCTGTCCATCCATCCTAGAGGAAAGGGTAACACAAGATGGACCCAGCAACATGGATCTCTCCCTGCCTCTTCCCCCATCTCCACATCTGAGAGCAGCCTCCTTGCCACACCCAAGTGTCCTCCAGCACTCCCTGCCTGCCCAAGCTCAGCAGTAAAGGCAAGCCCAGCCCTGGTTTCTTGTGCTGCTGTTCCAGCCCCTGGCACCAGCCCTGGCTGCCCCAGTGCCTGTGCAAGAGCTGGGAGGACTGGGAGAGAGGCCTGGAGCCCTCTTCTACCTCTTGGCCCTAAGAAGCTTTTAGGAAATGGGCATAATGCTGTCACTGGGGAAAGGGAATTAGTGCTCAAGGCTAAGGGCAGGCTTAGTGCACCACTGCATGGCTCTCAGGAGTGGAGAGGCAGCTGGCTGCCAGGCTCTGAAGGAACAAAACTACAAGGCTTTCCCTTTTGCCCTTTCAACAAGCTGGGTCTAGAAAAATAAGTGGCCAGTGGAGTGGGGCGCTGAGTGGAGGGCAGGCTGTCAGACAGACAGGATGCACCAGAGGCACCAAAGCAGACACTGAACCAAGGGTGTGGATAGAGCTGTGCAGTCTGAACTGCCCTGGCAGAGAATAGGACTCACTGCTTAAAATAAAGGAGGCAGAGAGACTCTCAACTCCCATTTCTAAGCTCCTCCAGCACGTTCCACTTTTGCACATTGRGGAAGGCTATAGGGGAAGGGCCAGGCAGGGCAGCCTCACTCCACACCCACCTTTTTCAAGTCTATCTGTGGGAAGGCTGCTTTTTGGCATAGATACCTAACCTCCCTTGATTATTTTTCTTGGCCCACCTTGAGTTATGTACTTCATGCATCCTGCCTGAACTTTTTTTGGAAATAAAGGCTCCCTGAGGAAGCACCATGGCACAGATGGATGTACAGATCCAGCCTGGGCCATCCAGGACAAACCCAGGCTAATTGAAGCTAATTAATCATTTACATCACATCTGACTTGCTGCAGAAGGCAGTTGAAAGGAAGCAAAATGCTAAGTGTGATGCACAGCATGGCACAGTAAATAAAAYATTCCCTGTTTTAGCAGCCTGCTCCCACACCCAGACTGGCTCAGGCTCCATCAGGGAGTCCACGCTCTCCACCCAGCACATCCATCCTCYTCCACCCTTCCTCTGCAGCGTTCCTCACCACAAGCTTCACACAGGAGCTTCTTTCAAGCATTTACCCTTAATTACAAACCACACTGAGTAATTATGCAATTTTTTACTGATTAAACCAATTTGGTTGTTTGGGATGATTCAAATAGCCCACATGACATTAGATCTCATGAGGGGTGAATGCACAAAGACTTTTAACATGAATATATCCGTCCCTGTGGCATTTGAACTGCAGATATTCAAGTGTGACTGACATTTTCTGGTTAAAAAACATTTTTCTAGAAAGAACAGCTTATAGAAGAAATCCCGGATCAGTCTGAACAAGCCTAAAAGGAAGGAGAAATTAACTTAAGAATGTGGTCCCTATTCAGAGGTGTTACTACATTCACAGCTGACATGGGGCAGTATTTTCCTCCCTTCCAAACAATACTAATAGCTCCATGAAGGAATAATATCCCACTCTGAGAAAATTTCAAAGGCAACAACCAAAATCGGTCTCCAGTTAAGAGCCAAGACTCTGGCCCTTCACTCCCAATTACAAAATACCCCAAATAAGAAGCATACAACCAGTAGAGTAAGGCAATTGAGAAATAAGATTCCCTAAACATAAAAGGTTGACAGAGACTTGCTGGGCACTTATCAAGTAATTCAAATTCACCTCCAGGACCACTGTCTGCTGTGYTTGTGCACAGTTGCTGCAAAATTATTTTCAGCTGAGGTAATTTGCCAAGTTGACTACCAAATTTAAGTGCTACTTTGCTCAGACCATAGCAGTGCATCTGCTCATGGAACTCCTCCTCACTGTTAGTTTTCCCTGTGGATCCCACTGGAAATGGTGTCTCAGACCAGAGGCTAGCCTCAGGCCTTTTGGGAAAACAGCCTGCCAAGGTCACTGTCCCGTCTGCATCCCCTCTGCCTGCTRTTTGGGTCCTGTGACAGCCTGACAGGGAGCACTGACACACAAAGGGCAAGCAGCACACTCCAGAGGAGATCTCACTGCCCACTCTCCGTGTGTGCCAAGTTCTGGTGACAGAGGGGACAAGCAGCACTCCCACAAGGCAGGGATGGCTCACAAGGCATAGGCAGGGATGCTGATGAACAGAAAGACTTTCAGGAATCAGCTGTAAAGACAGATTCACAATAGGTGTCTCCAGCTACTTCCAGACACGTTGTCCATGTCTGAGCTGAAAGGGAGCCCAGCAGAGCTGTAGTTGTGAGGGTTGATATAAAATTAGATTTTTGTTTTCTTGCTTCATTTAAAGAATGGTTAAATTCCTCTATTTTTCCTCACCTGTCAAACTGGGAGCCAGCAGTCAGCCAGATAACATGCAGCCAGCAATAAGAAGTTGTGAACCCACAGAAGCACAATCCATTTCCTCTTCTCCCCTTTAAGGAGTCAGATCAAAAGTGAACTACAACTGCTGAGATGTGGGTACAATGAGTACATCATAGAGCCTCATCTTTCCAGGCTCCATGTCAACAGCTGTCCAAAGTGGCCTGCAGCACTCCTGGACTGTGCCTGCCTCACTGCAAACACAGAGGATGCTGCTTTTGCAAACCTGGTTCTGCTCCACAAGCCCTGGGTTAAAGCAGAGCAAAACTCACCTTGCAGAGTGCAGAAACCCAAACATCCAGGCACAAGCAAGCCAAAGGCCAGCACCTCTGCCCCAGGGCTCTGTGCCAACACAAATCTGAGCCTAAACAGAGCACCTGGGCATGGCAGGGGCTGTGGGTGAGCCCCTGCTGAGGCTCATCTGGACCATTAATGCTGATTAGTGGGACTGGTAAGGATTAGCTTCCCTACAAAACTTAGCAGTTAGGTATCCAGCAGAAAGACAAGAGAACTCTCCAGAGACTTTGTGTGGGAGTCTCAGAACAGCATGGATAGAGAGATAACAGCAAAACATACCAAGCTAACTCACTGACTTGTCCTTATCTCCAGGTGCAGTGTGATTGCTCTCTAGCCTAAAAATTAGGTGAATATCATTGAGAGTTATTGACTGGCAGCTCTGCAGGTGGATATCCTATCCCCAGAGCAGACACTGCAGAGAAAGACATGACAAACACAATGGCATCAGACACAGCAAGACCATGACCATCCTCTTCCTGGGCTGCCAGGAGCAGACTGCTCTGGCTTCACCTCCACAGAGTGCAAGCAGTGTGCTTTGGTTTTACTCAATGCAATGAGAGTGCATAGCCCCACTGTCTAAAAAATAACTTTCAAAAGTATTTAAATTGTTTATGCAAGGTGATCCKTTCAGATTCCTCAGAATACTTCCATCCAGTTTGCAATAACCTCATTGTGCCCTTTTCCCCTGGCAGCAGGCTCTGCACAGCCCCTGACTGTGCTGATGGGGCATTTGTTACTGTCCTTATCACAAGTACCAAAACCTGACTGGAGTGAGAGTGGTACTGGGAGGAGAACAGAAGTACAGAGATCTCTCACCCAGAGAAGTGAWGAAGAAAGTGAATGAGCAGGAAGAATGAAGTACTGGGAACCCAAGGCCTGAATTTAAGGCTTGCAGTGAGATACGCACTCAGGCATGTCCAAAATAGAGATCTGATTTGTCATCAAGTTGCTTACCCGATGTCAGAAAAAAGATCAAAGAGCTGAGGACCTGTTTGGAAACACAGCACAGAAATTTAGGACTTCAGTGGAGGTCAGGAAGCTGAGGAACTATATTTTTTTAGGGCACTACYTGACTTCTGAGAAGCAGCAGTGTGGTGTAACAGTGAATCAATAAAGAGAATAAATAATAAAAACCTAATGGACTCTCAACATCAAGCTGTGCTGTACAAATCTGCCCACCAGTCCGTCTCAGATAACACTGCATCTCAGATAACACTGATAAATGTCCTGAGGCAGACCATAGGCAGCAGCAGATTAAGYGATTATCATTCATTTCAGAATGCATCCATCTACCTCTAAATGAAAGTCTTAAGCAAGCAGTCTTGCCTCCTACTCAATCTTCTCTCTCGTGAGGAGCAGATCAGTGACTCAGTTTTCCCAGCGGTGCCTCCCCACAGGAGAGCTCAGTTCCCAGTGTCTGGGTCCCCACCCTGCTCCAGGACAGAAAGGACAAGAGGTCCTGGCCTGCAATCAGACTTGACTCCATGGTAGGAGGAGCTGCAGTCACTGAAGTCTCAGGGCCAATCCATGAGGGACACAGGTAACCCGAGCTCTCATTTGCATCCACTCTGTGACACAAGTGATGTCACCAACTGTGCAAGTTCTCATCCCTGTCCAAAGAGTGGGATTTTTTGCCCTCAGTGTAGTGAAGAGAATGCTTCCCACAGGCTCTGTGGTTGGACACACAAGTATGAGGAATTCCTCCCCAAGCTCCTTAGTACACAATTAGATGTTACATGGTCTGCATTTTCTTAGGGCTGACTGGATGGGGCTGAGATCTCTGTTTAAACTGGAAGTACTATTATTTCATTCTACTACCTTTATTCTTTTACCATCATTCCTAGCACAGCTCCTTTACAGTGCTATAAATAAGCCCCATTCATCAGTCTGCAAAATCACACATGACAAATTAAATTTCCATTAATAAAAGTTCCCTCTTTCCACACACCTGTGACAGAGGAGACAAGAGTCATGCTRGCTGGTATTTTGTCCTTTGTATAACAGCAGCTCTGCAAGGAAGGAATCTCTTCTTTCTAAAATACAGAGACACAGCAGGTGAGGCAAGAATGCAGGCTGAATTCTTTTGAATGACAGGCTAGCAGGGAAAGTACCAAATTTGTCACCAAGTAGTACTGCCAGTGTTCAAAGAGCTTAAGTGCTCTTCTATTTTAGCTTAAAAAGCTGCTTTAGTTCAAAGGGTTTACAAAGCTTTCCCACACAGCAAGGGTCAGCCCTCTGTCTCACAGGGACTTCTCATGAGGAGTATCTCCATGGGTGGTGCTCCTCTGGGATAAGTCTCACTCACACCTGCCACTGCCCCCACCACCACATTGCATGTCCCACTCTTGCACAAAGAAGGTGCTTGTAAAGCTGTGCTGGGAGCTAAGGGAATGGTCCTGCTGCAAATAATCCCACTGGGAATGGCTCTGTCCGTGGGAGGGGAGAGATGGATGTGCATGAAGAAACATGCATGGCACAGAGTAAAAAGAAGCCATTCAAGCTGACACGGTGAGCAGATCTGACCACATCTTTACTGGATGCTGCAGTTCTCTAAATGCATGCTAAATACAAAGGCAGGCTCCCCAGAAAATATTGAGGGTGCTTTTTGTGGGCTCACCCTACACGGCCCAAAGCTTGGGCCTTGTCCCAAAAAGCCTTGAGCTGCTTCAGGCCAGTGTCACAGCCAGGGCTTGTCAGCCAGTCAGTCAGACCCTCCTCACTGCCTGCCTGTCTCCAAACCCCACTGGGATGATAGATGCAAAGTGTTAAACAAGGCCTGGTTAGGTCACCCCCTGCCAAAAGCAGCAGGGAAAGCTGCTGTCTCAGGGCTCTCAAGGTCAGAGACCTAATCCAGGCTGAAGAAACCATATACATTACAGTGCAATTAAGGAGTTGATATACCACCTCTCACATGCTGTCCATTACTGACAGACAGAAATAGAGGCATTGTCACCACACGGGGCRTCAGCAATTGGCTTTTTAAAATATGCTTGATGGCATAAATTTCAAGGGCAGCACAAACTGTCAAAGTGCAGTCTAACCTCTCTACATATGGTTCAGAAATTGGTATCTTAGTGTGGGTAAAAATATAAGCAGCTTCAGCCATACTATCTATGACTGTTGTAAGTTAACTGTGAAACTATTGCTATCATTTCCAGATTAATTTTTGGCACTTAGAGCAGTTTGTGGTTTTGCCAGGGTTTGTAAATACTTYGTAAATCTTCCTGGCATGGGGTTTAGTAAGAAGGCAAAAGTATTGTATTTCTCACTGAAGGGAAGGGGCAGACCAAAGCCAAACRCCAGCCCAGAATTACAATTGCCTGAATAGTGGTGACAAAATTAGGAATAGGAGGAAAATAAAATGAGATTAACTGAGGTGGGAACATGTAGAGAAAATAGGAAAATGGAAAAGTGAGAGGCAGGGCTCAAAGGAAATGTAACCAAAATACTTGTTTTCCTCTGTTTTGGCCAGCTAATATCATGCCATCCCAGTTTTCATACTCTGTTGCCCATGGAAGGAGAAGCCTAAGGAAGGCAWCTAGGAGAAAGTTGGCTCTTTCTCTTTTTATCAAATAAAACAGGATCAGCAGAAGAGGCCAAAATTAGGTAAAGACCTCTGTMACAGGACTTCAAAGCCATGCACAATTTGAAGCCTTTGCATCTACATATTTAAATACTGGAATACACTGATGCTTGTGCAATAAAATGAGTGCACATCCCTCYAAAGTGCTTGGACTGCACCAGCTAAAAGATCCTGACAGAAATTCGGAACCTGCCGCAGCTTGGCTGTTGTTGATGGCCTTACAGAGCACCTCCAGGAGGAAGGAGAGCTTTATCCTCTGCTTTCAAAGAAGGCTCTCGTGTCTTGCAAGCCACATTTGCCATTCAGCTTGTCCTACAAGGAGAGAACAGCCTCTCCAGCAGTGTTTTTCCTGGCTGTTCAGCTGGGAGAAGTGTGGACATGTCAGTGGGGTGCAGGCTGTTTGCTAGCAGGAACAGGGGAGAGAAGTCAAAACAACTGAACCACTCTATCCCCAAAAAGATCTTTACAGTCTTACAGTGGGGGGGAGCAGAGAGGGAGCAGGTTTTTCACCAAGGTATCAAAGCAGTCTCTTTCCCTGAGCATTAATATAATCTGCACCTGTGCTCTCTCTGCATAGCAGTACCGACTTACCTCCCCCTCAGGCTTTCCAAATAATGAAGGTAGCTGCAGCCCCGGATCCTCCTGTGGGARCTGCCAACGTGGGAAAGGGTTTCCAGAGAAGTGGAAAATCTCAGGGAAGTCTCTTATGTG
Source organism: Mixornis gularis (assembly GCA_003546035.1). Lineage (NCBI taxonomy): Eukaryota > Metazoa > Chordata > Aves > Passeriformes > Timaliidae > Mixornis > Mixornis gularis. The sequence continues at coordinate 842,367 of QVAJ01000271.1, read as the reverse complement.
GAAAGTTAATAGGCAGGATACTCTCAAGGCAGCTCGGAGAMATGGTCACACACGTTTCATTTTTGTAAGTGGAAAATATGTGGTCAGACTGCCAGAGTTCCCAGCCCCTTTTCTGAGTTAAGCAGCTACAGAGAGATGATGAAAATGTGTGTCAGGGGGTTCTGTCTCAAAGATGAGGGGCCCACCTCTAGTTAGGCTGTGCTGTTTGTGGCACTAATCATTTTTTAATTGGCTTTTAAAAATGTGCAATTACCAGCACATTCTCAGCACCTTTCCAAKGCAGAATGGGCTCCTTGGGCCAAAGGCTCAGCTCCAGAACCACTCACCCTGTGCAGAACTTCCCTGGCAGGAGAAGCCTTGTTAATAATTCATGAGCAGCACTTGCAGACTGAGGCCCTCSAGCACTTCTACTGTTGTTGGGAAGAAAGGAAAATGGGGTCGCTCTGTAAAGGTGTGACATTTATATTTAAAAAATAAAAAAACCAACAGCACTTGGAAAACACTCTGTCAAATTGTTTCATAAGAGCACAATAGAGCTAACCTGATCATCTGCTCCAAAATTTAGGGAGCTCATGTGTGGGCTTYTGAAAGCCAGGAACAAAGCCAGCTTGGCCCAAACAACAGCTCGTTTGTCTTGACCATTTAGCCTGCTGACTTTCCTTAGCTGCCTGTTCGTTTTCATGTCTTCAYACGGCTGTAGCATGCATGTCCTGGCCTTGCTTCCACCTGTGGCTGCATCAGATTGGCATGTTGGACTGTGAAGGTGAACTTCATTTCCCTGTGGTCTTGTACTTGAAATATGATGGCAGAGAGACATTATCCCTTGAATGCATTTTCATGACAACCTACTTCGTATTTTTCCAAGGAGATACTTTGAGAAAAATTCACTTTTATTTCCCCACCTTTCTCCTAGCATTTTTCTCTGAGCCAAGATGCATTATCAGATTTTTTTCCCCTCCATCAGATAAGTCAGGTGCATAAAGAAGTGAAAAAAGTAATTTAATCAATTAGCAGAAGTTCCCTGCTGACAGCAGTGCAATCACTCAGCTAGCACGATAAAGATGCTCATCCAAGATGATTATGAAGAAATTAATTCCTCTAGGAATCAGCTGTRGCTTCCCTGACAATACTGCCAGGAGTTTTGGTCAGAAATGTTTCCTCCCAGAGTGGACATTGATCACTGGTTTCCCAACAGTTGCTAGTTCTCCTTCTCTGATTCTTCCTCTAGCCCCCTGTCAAAAGGGGATTTACTACCATAAATCAGAACTATAAATCTGGGATACCAYATGTTTGACAAGCTCACCCCAGAAGCCAGGTGAGAGGAGACACATTTTTATTCTCTGGCTTTTGTAATGGCAGGTTGTGAAAACAACAGGACAGATCACACAGCCATGCATCTTGTTCCAGCCAAGAGAGTCTGACTGTCAAAATGCTCCCCCAGCACCTGCCAGCCTCAGCCTTTGGAGGCAGTGACCTGGAGCTAAAATGGTGTGGCTGTTCCCTCTCCCGCCTCTGCCTGACCTCCTGGCTCCCTATTCACCCCTCATCCCTCTGGTCCTCAGACAGCAGCCCCCCTCCATGTCACAGGGAGTGCTACCCCTGCCATCTGGAGCAGCCTTTTTGTTGTTCCAAGCCTAAATGAATTTGAAGGGAAGCAGGGAGTTGGTCCTGAGGAGAGACATTTCCTGACCCTGCCTTATGGCCCTGACTCCTCCCAGTGCAGTGTCTGCTTGGAAAATTAAACACCTCCTGAAGCTCTGCTCCTTTTTCCCCCTCCACAAGCTCAGGGATTGCCTGCTATTTACCCTGTGGGCCAGCACATCATGGAATGATGCCTTTATCCTCCAGCTGACTTCCATGTTAGCTTCCACAGAGCCCTTCTGTGACAGGAACACCCCACCATCAGCCTGGTCCCAATCCTGTGCCTTCAGAGCAATGAAATCTGTTTTTTCCTCACCTAGAAGGGTCAGACAGCCCTCAGCTCCCCCGAACTCACTGTTTGAGTTACAACATCAAAATAAGATCCCAAGTGCCTGGAGGAGAAACAGCACCCAAACACCAACAGCCCTCCACATGAAAGATGCAGGGAATGTCRAAAACAGGGAATGGGTTTGCTTCCTATGGCACAGGGTGAGCCATGCTTATGGATAAGCTGTTTTATGGCTGGTAAAATCAGCAACAAGAAATATCTAATCACCGCTCAAAGAAAATAAAAATKAATGCCAATTGACACAAATTCCAGATGTGCTTACACACACGGAATCACTGGGTTGGAGGAGACCTCCAAGATCGAGTCCAACCCAGCCCTAACACCTCAACTAAACCATGGCACCCAGTGCCAGCTCCAGTCTGTTTTTAAACACACCCAGGGATGGTGATTCCACCACCTCCCTGGGCAGACCATTCTAGTCCTTTATCACCCTTTCTGTAAAAAACTTTTTCCTAATATCCACCCTATATTTCCTTTGACACAACTTGAGACTTACAGATGTCAACATTCTGGCAATGTCACAATATTAGCTACCTTATTCTTAATATCCATCCTAATACTAGACAGAAGAATTAGAATCAAGTCTGACCCAAGCCAAGAACAGTTCCATGTAGGGAAGGAACAAGGCACTAAGTTAAATTCACAGACAGAGGAGGAAAGCTCAAGGATTTCTGATGATTTGACAAGTTCCTCTTCAAGCCTTTGATGAAACTTCTTCCTGAAATGGTTTGGCATTATATTGCCTGAACCCCCAAAAAGGAAACCAGCCATGGGAGCAAGAAGCTGAGGGGCTGCCAGTGCAGGACATCACTTATGGGACAGGCTCCTCAAACTGCTCTGTGCTGAGGCAGTCACAGAACCACAGGATATCCTGAACTGGAAGGGACCCACAAGGATCACCAAATCCAACTCCTACGTCCTACTCCAAGCAGCTCCCTGGAAAGCTGCACACTCATAGGGAGCACTAACAAGGTGGTGAAAATTTAATTTCACACTGAAAGCCAAAGACGAGACTCAGCAAGAAATGGCCACTGGCCAAGTGGTAAGATAAATGAGGCCACTGTTAGGAATAAATCTGAAAAGCTGGACACCACCAGAGCTAACCTAATGTCAGGAGCAGTATTTTAACACAGACCGAGCCTGACACACAAGAAGCTGTGTCAGCAAAGGCAGAGCACTGAATTAGTCCCCCCTGAGCTTGTGGCTGCACTTTCCCTGCACACACATCTCTGCTTCAGGGCAAACCCAGTCCCAGTAAGCAGCATGTGAAGGGTGGGAGCTCCCCAAGTCCTCTGTGGTCCTGTCTTTGCAGTGCCATCACCTCCTATCAGAACACTTCCAGATGCCCATCCCTGAGTGCAGGAAGTTGGCCATGAGGACTGGGGGCCACTGGAATACAGCAGAGGCACAGAAAGGGCAATCTCTCTTATCCCTGCCCTGGACAGCTCAGTATGTGCCACTGGAGCCATCTTAGTGTTCCCTTTGAGCTGCAGAGGCCTCGTGGGGTGATTTAGTGGAGCGTTTTCATGGGGATGGAGATGAACCCACATGGTTCTGGAGTCAGGACAAAGTCACATTTGCTATCCAGGCTATGCTGGGACCCTAATGGATAACCTGCAATCTGCAGAGTGTGAGGGTCAAACATCTGCCATAGGAAAGAGGGAGCACAAGGAAAATGCAAAGGAAATCCCTCTTCCATCAAAGGGCTGAGCTGTGCTCGGTCACTGCTGCTAGAAACTGCTCAGAAGCATAAATGTTAATGTTATGCCAGATCCAGCACAGGGGCAGAGAGATTCATTTCATTTCATTATGAAATGATGCAAGCACCATAAAGTGTCAGCTTTCAAGTTCATAATTTATAAATTAAGTGTAAATAGCATATTCTGACCTCCTCCCCAGCCACTCATTTATCCTTCCCCCATGAAAAATTAATGAGTCTATAAAGTAGCTTGTAAATTTAAAGCAGTAATTCTAATTTTTTTTTTTTTTT
>QVAJ01000271.1:793480-831480 GCA_003546035.1 Mixornis gularis | reverse complement strand
AGTTGCTATGTCTGTTCAGGAGCCATATGGAAAAATCAGTTCTGTCCTGTTAAACTGGTTGCACAGTTTTGATTTTCATCTGCCTACAGAGATCTGAAAAGTCTGTGTTCTTTTATGCTTTTTTGGCAAAGAAAGCGAGTGGTCTGAGGATCATCTAGCCAGGAACGCAATAGGTAAGCACAGTGTTTTTGGTATAACATATTTCCAACAGTTAGAATATATTGTTTGTGTAATTGAGTGAAAATAGCCTTTGGGATGATGCTCTCTTTGGGATAAGCTGATTATAGGTTTGTTGATCGCTTGGTTTGTTTGTTTTCCTGGACAAGAAAAGCCGAGCTGCTGTGGTATCAGTGTGGTTTGCAAGATCCTGTCGCTTAAGCAGCAGAAAGACTTTTTTTAAAATCCTCTCCAAAGCACAGAGCAACTCAGATTCCACTGTCAAAGGCAAAGCAAAATATTTGGGGTTCTATTTTAAATCTGTAAGCTACAATTAGACTACAGGAATAGCTAAGTGGCAAAGTGACTCAGTCATAAGGAAAAGCTCTGTTATAAGAGCATTAAAATGGAATTGATATGAAAATCTTAACTACTCTTTCAACTTGTTCAGGTGGTTGTTTAAGCCTGCATTCAACCAGGTGCTAAAACAGTATGAGCAGGCAGAGAATAAACCAACTTTATCTGGATGTTGAGAGGGACATTCAGATGAGCTGGTAACAACAATTTCCATAATCATCTCACTGATACTAAAGAGGTGCTTGACAATGGGAAGCCCAGATTTTGTACATAAAAACCTACAGAAGTATTCAGTGCTATATTAAATGTGTGTTTGAAATGGATTTAGAAAAGGAAGGGGTCCTTTTGTAAAGGCACTTCAACTGCAATGGACAGCRGGTGTGCTGAACTGGAGATTTGTCCGCCTAAGATCTCCCACACTTTTGCAGACACTATGGGGAAAGACCTGATCTCAGAAAGAAATAAAAATTACAAAGAATTGAGCCTTTGTTTTGTATGTTTTCTTCTGTCACCAGCCAATAATCAGATTTAACCAGGATCTTTACTCCTTGCTGCTTGTAAGATGCACTAGGCTGCTTTTTCCTCAAAAAAGGGATCTTGCACACAGAGCTCCCTCTGCTTTCCAAATCCCTGAGCTACAGCAGGCACCTGTATTACAGGTCTGTGCCCTTTCCACTTCCATACTTTCTGAAACTGGATGTGGCAGACAAAGGAGTTRCAAGTTACAATCAATAATTGCACRTAGTRCACTGTCAAAATTTCCTGTCCTAAYTGGAGTCTCCTCCKCTGTGTAGCTCTGGGCAGYGCACACRGCAGTTTAAATAATGTCAGTATTTGCTGAGGACTGGTTTTGTACTTTTCTTTCATAGATTCCAAGCTGATAAGGCCTGTTGATATAATAACTGATTTTTTAAAAATCTCCTGCCAGAGTGAATACAGTGCAGTTGTTACAGTTGTAGTGAGCAGCAAATACTGAGACAGGCTGGAAGTGATGCAGGTATCAGAATGATAAGCAATACAAAAATCTAAGATTACTGCCCTACTGTGATAAAGCCTTCTTCCAAATGAGATACACAGAGCTTAAAATCTAAGTACCAGTTCAGGCAATCTCATCCAAGATTCTTCAGCTTTGACCAAACAGTGTCTTACACAGCTCTGGATAAGTTACAGTGATCCTCTTATCTACATAACTACAGYCCCAGTGGACAAAATAAAAATTCAATGACCTCTGTTAGAACACCAAAAGCAGAGTAGTTTGGGACATAGTGACTTCCTGTGAGTTTTAACGGGACAGTTACTTTACAAATAGCTCAGCCTTGAAATCTAGTACGTGAACATCACAAACTAGAAAAAAAATCCTTTAAATGTAATTTTCCACTCATTCTGAAAGCAGTAAAAAGATTTTTTGAATAACTCATGTTGCACTTGTGCCTCATTGACTACATTTTTTTCTCTAATCAAGGACTTCATAGCAGTTTCTGCAATTAAATCTTTGCAGAGAGATCCTCTGAGGAATATTTCTGTGAGCTTTAAACAATCCAGCAAAATGGGCACTTGCACTATTTGAATGCCTGGCTTGCTGGGATTATAACAAACACCAGGAAAGGCACAGAAAGAGAGGGTCACATTACTTTCTCTCCTATGACAGCCATTTCTGCTCACTTTTGTCATCTCACTTTGCAGCACTGAAGATGTCCTGGTTCTGGCTTTACCTTCCTCTCCATCTTCTCACGGCCACTTATGTGTGCCACTCTATAAAAGCACCCACCACCAGTTCCCAACAGAGCCTCAACAYCAATCTCTTCAACTTCTACCACTCCCTGATCCTTGCAGATGGGAAGGAAACTACAATTCACCTGCTGAAGGATATACCCAAAAGGTAAGAGCAAACCAGGCACTCTTATTCTCAGGTATTTCCCAGTGTCACTGGGAATTGCACACTACCAGGATAAGCCCAGGATCCCTGTGCGCCTGCAGGGCTCTATCAGTGCACACTGAAATGCCAGGRAAATGCCCCACTCCTCAAGTGCCATTACACTGCCCAGAATCTGGAATGAACCCCTGAGATGAGGTTTAGATTCCTGCCCACATTTCAGCAGCTTTCTGCTGTGTTTGTCAGAGCAGCAGCAGAGCTGACACAGGGTGGGTGGGCTACAGCAGCAACCAGCTGTGTCACAAACAGTCCAGCTTCAGCTCTGCAGCCACAGCAGCCATCCTGCATTCATGGTGAAATACAAACACTCCACCTAGCAAATTAACCACCCCAAAAATCAATAGAATATATGCACAGACATCTTATCAGGAAACCTTCTGCCACTATCCTGCACACTGAAAGTGTTTTTTGCCGAATGGTACTACAACTTGCTAATATCAAAAGTGCTTTGCATGTGGAAATTCCACAACTGACCATAACTTACAGCTCCTTTGTCTGCCACATCCAGTTTCAGAAAGCATGAAAGTGGAAAGGGCATAGACCTTTAATACAGGTGCCAGCATGTGGAAATTCCACATTCTTCACCTTCCCAAAATACCTGCAAAGTTTTCTGCCATACCTAGATAYGTAGGTGATCTAGATATTACAACTGGTGCTGCATCTGGGTAGCAAAGACCAATCTGTTTGTTTGGGAAGAGATGCACTTTGGACAGAGACCAGCAAACACAGATTTTGACATACACCCGAGTGGTCACGGAGCAGAGGGTGAGCCAGATTGCTCAGTCTTCCTGGGCATTGCACAGAAAAGCTGGAACATGGCACATGTTATATAATGTGACCRTGCTCTAAGGAACAGAACTAGGACCTCTCCTAGTTAAAGGACAAGGGGGACTGAAACCTCCAAGAAAAGGGAGTTTTTCTGTTCTCTTGTGGCATAACATTAAGACTGCAATGAGGAGGTAGTTTAGCACAATCAGGAAAGGTTCTCTTCAACCCCAGTCATCCATGCAGGAAGACAAGYGATGACAACTTTTGGCTGAGAGTAAAAGACTTGAGAATGTGGAACTGATTCCAATGAAACTCCACTCTGGCCTAGTAGCCATTATCTCCAGGCTGACAGGATCCATCCATAGTGACTAGGCTTATCTCACTGCTGAACAACAAAAAAACCCRTGGATTGCAAACTGCCTTCATTTAAGTGAGGCACCCAAATCCAAACATTTCTATGGCCAAGCCCAAACATTATACAGTCTGTATAAAAACAACAGAAATAAAACAGAGCAAGACAGGAGGTTGGGCTTTTTCAAGGCAGGAATCAAAACCTGACCAAAGAGACTTACCTCTTTGTAGTGCTCATGCATAGCAGCCTCTGAAACAAAGGCAATCCAGGTAGGACTGGCAACATGGAGAAAGCAGTCACCTAAATCACATCCATCATCCAAAATAACCAGCTAAGGATGAGATACAATGTTCACCTAAAATGTGGGGAAAAAAAAACTCAGAGGGAAAAATACTGCCCTAAGTGAATAAATCTTTCAGCAAATATACAGGAATTAAAAAAAAATACCCCACAGTCTGTTTTCTTCCCACAGCTGAAGAGTGCACATGCTYATCACCCCTTTGTGTCTATGCACCTCAGAGAACAGTCATTTCTACCCAGAGCAAAGTGACCCACATCAGAATGGCTGGTAACTAGGAGTTGTGGGTAAACTTGAACTCCCTGATGCMTTCCCTCTATTTCTATTCACATTTACAGGTACTACTTTGTTTTGGAAGAGGGCAGGGTCCTTGCCCCTTTCTCAATAACAGTGACACCCTGTGATGTTCCCATTGAATGGAGCATACTCGTGTACAAGTCTCCACCAGCAAAAGCAACACCAGGTAAGGCCTTCAGTCTGCCTAAACAGAGGCAAAGAAAGCATAAGTTACTCAAAGATGGATGTGTTATAGGAAATTTCCCACAAACATTAACATTTTGTGGTTCCCTCCTTTAAATTGCCATGGRCTGACCCAGTCTCCATGGGTGAAACATGGAAACCCATCAGATCTTGCCCTCAACACAAATAAATTAAGGATTAGATATGAAAATGTTTACATCTAAGGTTAATATGATGCAGGTCTTCCAGGCTGCACAAACAAACCAACTTCATAAGCTCTTGGTACTGGGCCGAACTTCCCTCTGCTGTCTCAGTTATTTTTCTGTGGCTTAGGTCACTTCAGGCAACTATTTGCTTCCCACATGAAGCAGAGAAGATTAAGCCATTTATTCTTGCCATGTCTACCAYGACAGAGGGTACTATACTGCCTTTACCCTAAAAGGCAATTCCTTTCTCTTGCATGATTTTTTGAATTATTTTTTCAAACTAAAAATCTAAAAGCTGCCATTAACAAGTTCTTAYCTATCAAGCAGGTACACCTGACTGAGGAGTTCAAATTATACTCCTTTGAATTGATAAGTYTTCCCTCTTCATGAGACAATGGCCTAAAATTAATCCAAAGAAAAAAACCTATCATAGAAATACTGAATCTCCTTAAAGTAAAGTACCCTAAGAGACAGCAAATAAAAGAAGAAAATTGTAGGGGCATCATGCATGATACAAGCCAAGCTTTTGCAAGTTGTGGTTTCATAATTATAGTATTTTCCAAAACATAATTCTACAGCTGCACTGCTAAAATAAAAGCTTCTCAAATTTTATTTTAATAAATTGCCAGTAGCGACATATTTTTACTAAAACATATTTTTAATTATAATTGCTGCTTTCAAGAAGCAAATATAATGTTCCCTAACAGTAAAACTTGTATGATGTGCTTTATTTCACCTCTTTTAAAACAGAAGTTACAAGTCTCCTTTTTTTTTGCCTGCAGGCAACCATGATACACAAGAGGCCTCCAAATCKCAGAAGGCTTCGAGCATGGTGTCCACTATCTTCAACTACAAGGGAAATTCTGTCGAGACTTACATGGGAATGCCTTCTCATTCTGCCCTTTACCTGCTGGAGTTCATATCCACRGAGAGAGACACGCACATCACCGTGTACTTAACAACAGACACAACATCAGGGCACCTCTACCCAGAGCTTCCCATGGATCCACGCATAGATGTCATCGGCATCGGCCACACCACGGTGACTCTGACCTGGAAACACAGCCCCTCTGTCCTGCAGCACAGGGAAAGCATCCAGTACTGTCTCCTAGTCAATGAAAAGCACAACTACAAGAGTCTGTGCGCTGCTGAGTCAGCCATCAGGTCCTCTGGGATGAAGCTGCCACCCACATTAGCCCTGTCCCTCTCTCCATACCTGCTCGAGCCTCAGCAGGTGATGATACTGTCCAACAGCGAGCTGAGCATCATCAACAAAGTGAGCAGTGGGGAAGTCAGGCAGGTGTGCATGGGCACCAAGAACACTTACACAGTGCCCAACCTCAGCCCCAGCACCCAGTATTACTTTGATGTTTTTATTGTCAACCTCCTTACAAACGCCAGTGCCGCGTACACCGGGACATTCGCCAGGACCCTGGAAGAACCTGAGCCCAAGGTGACAGAGCTGAAAGATGGCAAAGTGGTTCACGTGGTCCTGGATGGGAAAAAGCAGAAATTCTACAGTCTGCAGTACCAGGCAAGGCACAAGAAAATCCACTTCACCTTTCAGTTGTGTTGGGGTCAAATACGGGTTCACATAACAAGAAATGGCAAAACAGTGGCCTCAGAAAATCTCTCTGGGCTGAGGTATTTCTCCCTGAAGGGGAAGCTGCTGGACACCTATTTGGTGCAGCTGAGGTCCACAGAGGACTCTAACTCTTCTGTGAAGGTACAGGCATCCCCCCATTTCCACAAGCCCTTATTCCCACTTCTTCCAGAGAGCTTAAAGATCAAATCCTTCAGTAAACTGAGAACATGCAGGTCTGTGACCATTGCCTGGCTGGGAACACAAGAGGAGAGCAAGTACTGTGTGTACAGAAAAAGGATTGAAGAGGATCAGATCTGGAGGGAACTGCGGAGTGCAGACAGGTGCTCTGGGCCTGAATCTCGGCACAAATCAGAGAAAGTGCTGTGCAAGTACTTCTATGATCTAAACCTCCAGCGAGCCGTCACCACCGAGACCATCAAAGGGCTGGAGGCAGGGACACTCTACTTGTTTGATGTTTATCTCTTTGGGCCATCTGGCATCCCTGTCAGATATCACAGCAAAGTTGTGAAGACCAGGAAAAAATGTTGAAAGTTTTAATGGAGAGTTTTGAAGTGAGCGAATGAAGGTTGTTATCAAAATCCACACCAACACAAGTCAAAGCCCCTGCAGTTTGAACTACACTGGCAAACAAAAAAATTGAAAGCCATAAGACTCTACRGCAAAGCAGATCTTAGATGATTACACATCTTCTCTCCTGTGTAAGGTRGGGTGCTTATTTTCTCTCCCTGTCTCATTCAAACATTCAAAAACAGAGTTGTGAAACAAACTCATACAACATGGAAATAAAATAGCCCAAGAGTACTCATGAGAAATACACTGGTTACCTAAAATGCTACTGAAATCCAGCAGAGAAGTGATGGGACAATGCCTCACAAGGAGCACACACCATTTTTCAAGTCCCAGAGAGTTTTCCACTTTCTGTAACTCATGCAGCTAATGAGGAACTGAGAGACCCCACAAATCAGACTGCTCTTGAGGAACAGATTCCTCACTGCTTGAACAAGAAAGGAGACAAAAAGAAATTGAAAAAGCAGTGGAACTGATGTATAGCTCTACACATTGAGTAAAGCAGTCTGAACTACATCTTCCCCTATTACCTGCATGCTTGCTTGGTTTCATTCCTTCAGAGAAATTGTGCTTGTTTAGAAACAGACAAAATTCAGGCCAGGAACTGGCTGTGGATCTAGCTTTTCTGGGGAGTGCACAAATACACTRCTGTGCTACTGCCCACAGAGGAAAGCAGCAACTGAGGACTCTTGCCATGGAAAGATTTATCATCCATAGCCTCTGATATTGAGCCCATGTCTATGACTCTGTGACTCCTGACTGTAATATATTCATTCTYTGAATCCTTAAGCCAGCCTATATCAATGAATGCATTGCTTTGAGAAAAATTAAATGTGGTTTTCCTACTAAATATCATGGAGGGAACATATTTGTAGTAAAAATTCTGACAAACATTTTGGTTGCCTTGTTTCCTTGATTACTGTCCATATATGACGTGAGAGTGTAAAAAAGAAAAGTCTTCATACACTCCCTTAGGTCCATCTTCGATTATGAGTATAAATTATTTTGCATGTAGGCTCTTGGCAGGCCTGGAATTTACATATAAAAAGATATAATAGTTTCACTAACCCAGAGGTTGCTACGGAAATCTTGCCTGTAGTAATTCCTTTGCCTCTACAACTACACTAAACACATACAAAAATTATYAAACCCATTATTGTGTATTTGAGTAATTCTCTTGCAATTCAGTTTACTCTGAGCAATTAYTCCATCCAAGTGTGTTTGGAGGCCCTTGGTAAGGATGGAATCATGTGCAGGCTGAGGGTTGTGTTCCCTGCTCCCAGCCCTGTCCAGGGCACACAATGACTGCTCAGCCCCAGATGAGGGGCTCAGGCTCCCCAGGGATCAGCTGCAGTGTCTGGGCTTGGCTGGGCTCTGCATTCCTGCAGGCACTGTTCTGGACTGAGCAGTGCCAGGGCAGGAGCCACGTGCTCTGCAGCCTCCTGCCCACACTCCCGAGGCCTTTTGGCTAATTACAGTGGTTGGCAGCTGCTCTGCCTTCATTCCAAGGCAGGCCCTCACTTCATCTGCCTCCTGCCAAAAATAGTCTGAGCTCAGAGAGCAGCAGAGGTCATGTCCACTTGGAAATCTCAATGTTTTCTGCCTYCCTTCTCAATTTCAGGCATTTGTATTGTGGATGAATTTCACTTCCACAAGTGACACCCTACAACTGACTGTAATAACAACCATAATTATAACAGAGGAAGAACAGGAAGATCTGYCTTACTGAAGATACAGCATATCCTTAATCCCCTGCCCTCAGTCTGTCAGAGCATTAACCCTTACTTTTGCCCTTTATCCAGAAATGCCACAAAAAAGTCCCTTGGAAGAAAATACACTGGCACCTTGACCAGTACCAGTGTTTCTACTAAAACAGTTTTTTTACAACAGAACTGGCCTTGGGCTTCTCAGTAATATCTTGGTTTAGGGCTGTAGTCAAGAGGTGTGAGGAAGGATAGAAGGAGAGCCTGAAGGAGGGCAGAGAGCTGAGCAGTCAAARGTGGCACAGAAGCAAAGGCTTGGTGTTGCACCAAGTTGACAGACAGCTCTGAATCTGTAAGGAAGGAGTTCAGGCTTGGAGGACAGCAGCTATTTCAGAGGGAATTTGAAAAGGGCCAGGAGATTCTCCTCTTCCCAGATTCAGCAGCTCYTCTCTACTCCCCCTCTCCCTGACCACTGCCCCAGGCAGAGGGCTGGCTGAGGCAGAGCCCAGTGGGAAGAAGAGGAGCACAACTTACTGGTCCTGCAGCCCAGGTTGGGAGCCAAGCAGGGCAGTGACCATTGGTGCTGCTGGGAGGGCTGATGCCAGTCCCTCACTCACAGGAGGAGCTTTTTCCCACACACTCCAGGCCTTCCATCAGCCAAGGGCCCTGCCCTCAGGAGAGAGCTCGAATTTAGAGAGGAACATGCTGTTCTGTCAAAACCCATCACCTCTGCTAGAAGCAGAGCAGGTACCTGCCCTCCAGGTAGCAATCCACTTTGCTCATGTGTGCAGCCAGCCATGCTCTGTAATAGAGCCCAGGAGCAGCAGGGAATATTCCTCTCCACTGATCTTTCCACTGWGATTGTGCCTGTGTGCAGCAGGCTGCAAACCTGTGTTCAGTTCACTCCTGCCCAGGCCCTGCTCCTGAGGTGGTCTCCCAGGGCACTGCTTTCAGCTGGGTCTCAGGGCTGACTGCTGTCCTGAAACTTCCAAAGGTTTATCCACAACAAAACCAAAGGTGCTGCATGACACCCTTTGTGCTCTTCCCGCCCCTACACGAGCAGCTGCTTATGTGCACAGCTCCCCATCTTCAGCACTCACAAGTCCTTTTCTTTCAAAGCTTTTTGGCATCTTTCCTTTTCCCCTCCTTCCCATTTGACTAGTGCTGGCCTGCTAGGCCTTGTCTGACCATGAACATTTCCCAAGCCACCTCCTTTCTTGTCTTCATGCTTTCTGCAGTCCTTCCTGCTCAGTTTTTCAGAGAGGCTCAATGCCTTCAGTTCAGCCTGTCCTAAGCTGTCATCAGCTCTTCCCATCCCTGCTGAATCTGAGTCACATCAGAAGTGCAGACAGATCTTTTCATGGTGAACATTTTAGAGCAATGGCTTGGTCTTGTGGATCAAGATCAAGTCATCAACATCATTACCAGGCTGAAGGATTTCCCCTGGTGTTCAGTAGTGGGTCCCAGGTTTTTGGGTACTTCTAGCTAATGCATCTCAAGCCTTGTCACAGCTGAGATCAAAGGCCATGCATCTGCTCCCAGCATTTTTACAGAATTGCTCCCACTGCTATGACACCCCCTGCATGTGGGAAGTGAGGGCAGGGTACCAAAAGCAGAGCAAGCAAATGAGAGAAAACAGTTTCAACTCCACATCCACTTTCCCCGTGGGCTCAGCCTCACAAATCAAAACTTGAATTGGCAAAATGAAGTGCTGGTATGTGAAACAGTGAAATAATAGCACATGGGTCTAAGTTTACCACAGTGTGCTGCTGTTAGCCACAAACCAGAGCAATGAGAGGCTCCTCAGTGTCACCTTTCAGTGCTTCATACAACTGCCACTGACAGAAACTTTGAAATGTGACCCAAGTCAGTAACAATTGCTTGCTTAATTTATACACTTTGAAAGATACTGCTGTCTAAAACCAGTGTAGAGGTTTCAGACACTGGGTTCATGGACTAATGGCATTTATGAGTTAATATTTAACTGACAGCAAAAATCATCTATATTGTCATTCCTTTCTTCTTTCCTGTATGTAACAGCCCATTTATTCATTGCCTGTTACTTTGACTTTGCTAGTAAATTTAAATACCCTTTCTAAGTGGACCTGGTAGCTTAATAAATTGTTCCCTACCTGCCCACATACAAGGATGCAGTCACAGCCAAAAAAAAAAAAAAAGCTAAATATCACCTTTGTATCTTGCAGTTTCTTTTTCTGGCTGATGCTTTCTCACTTGGATGACTCCCTTCTAGCTTAAACAACATGTTAAAATATTCTTGTGGTGCCAAGGTGAAATCCTGCTCATTATTTCCTTTGAAAGACACAGAGCTGAAGTGTTGGTTTACACGTACACACATCACCCCCGTTTTGGGCTTCCTTAGTAACTTCCTTACTAACCCAACTACTTCCTGTTGGGTTTTGTGGGTTTAGAATTTATGAGCCACGGGCACTGCAGTTAAACATCCTGGCCACAYGCAGCTTTGCACAAGGCACAAAATCTAATATTGAAAATCAAAYAGTATTAGCACTGACAGCAAGTACWGATCAGTGACCCCAAAATGCCAAAGGCTTTCAGGTGCTGTTATTMGAGCAGCTGAAGCTCTCTGGCATTTAGAGAGACATGGATGACTTGGCAGCTGATTAGTCATTCAGCAAAACAACCAACCCAGGCAAAAACAAAATAGATGGTGGCTTTRGGGGAAGAAGGTGAACAAACGATGTGTGGCTGCTCATCAGTGTTACCTCTTCTGCACGTGCAGGACTAAGAAATCAACAGCAGGACTGAGAAATCAACAGTGTAACAAAGAAGACAGGTCAGTGTGCTTCTCTTGCACAACAACAACGATTCCCTGGACAAGCCTGTCAAGWAATATTAAACAACAGCACTGCAAAAAGTAGCTCATTTACTAGAAGAGGCAAACAACGAGCGTGTCTCACTGCTGCGATGCATTCCTCTGCCCTGAAACGCGACATAACCCCAGGATGAGCCCGGAGCATCCCGGGCTGCCAAKCGGGATGCGGCTCCAGCATCCCACGCTGCCAGGGCATCATCCCAGGCAGCACATGGAAACTGCAAACACGAGAGGGCACTCTCAGGCTGGACGAGGAGCACAAAACCTGCTTGATAAGGCTTATCAGGCAAAAATATTTCAGCAAATTCAACAAGTCAAGCATCTTTCTGATAAGATTATTAGGAGGACCAGATAGAACAAAAATCCAAAGAGCTCACGTTTTATTTTCTTTTGGTCTTTTAAGTCTCCCAAGCTTGAGGGGGTTTTGTTAAAATAAAGAGTGTAAAACCTAACAGACAAGGAATAGTAAGAGATAGGCACTTGCTAAAAGGACCAAAACACCAGTGGTCCCACTGCCTCTGGGATGTTCAATCAATCACTAATGGGGCTAAAGCTCATATAGAACAAAAATACTGTGGTACAGAGGACAGCCACAGATGTCATGATATTCAGGTGAGGAGTCTTATTGCAGGCACAACCTGCTCAGCAAGTTCCTACCCCACACACTCCATCTCTTCTCCTGTTGCGCCCTTGTACTGAGGGAGTTTCTCTGGAATATTACTTCCCCAACTCATCAACATTTAGAGACTTACCTCCCACTGCAGCTGCATATCCCATCYATACTCTGGGACACAGGGAACAGACTGCAGTTTGTCAGGACCTTGTTTTTTGGGGATTTTGGTCACTGACCTCCTAGCTTCTATGAGAGACTAAGGATCTGCTTACAGAGGCCATCCCCAAAAATCTACAGACCTTGACCTATACTGTTTTGGCATTGAGGAAAGTTCTTTGAAATTCTACTTCTCTACCTCAAGTTTACAAAAGCATGTGAACAAGGACAGGGCTGACAGCAGAGGGGACCACGGAAGTAAGAACCAGAGATGCTTTTATTTTTGTATAGGGTGGTATCAGTGACACGAGAAGGGCTTTGAGAAGATGGCTCAGAAGCTCAGATTCAAAAAGATTGTGTCAGACTCCCATGGTAATTTGCTCTGAAAGCAAAATTTCCTTCAGTAGAGACCTCCAGGGGCCAGGGTGAAAGCAGAAGAAAGCCATGAAGAATCTGAAAGTGATGAGGTAAAATTTGAATTTGTTAGAAGCTTCTAAGGAAACAAAGGGCCAAACCTACATCCACATTTTGCATCCAGCTCCCATTTTTATAAGTTGCTTACTACAGACAGGAAGCCTATTTGCCTGGACAGATTTCTCTGGAATGACATTCATTTTCAGAAGGGCTCTGTAGGAGCCCTTGATAAGGGCTGCCAGTGGGATACATCAGTCCTGGCCCTTCCCACACCATTTTCCAGGCACCAGAACCATGGTGGTAACTGATACCAGCAATTTTTTCCTTCTCTTTCCAGCAGAAAGATTATATTTGATTGAGCTTCACTAGTGATTAATTTCTGTCTCCAGAGTTCYCTGCCAGCATATAAACCCACTAAGCCCCCAGTATTCCTTTAGCCTGTGACTCAGAGGAGAACTCAGCATGCAGTGGGTTCTCTGCCCCGAGACTGTGATCCTAAGGAAATACTCAATCTGAGTCTCCTTCAGAGGCCTCTGGAAATAACCACACACAGTCCACTGTCAAGGTAATGTGCTGTTAGACCTGGATCTCACATCTGACATATCTGCTACATGAAAAACAYCACAAAACCAAAACAGAGCCTCAAAGCAAACAGCCAAAACCTAGTTGCCCTACTTTTCATTTTCCTCTGGGACTTAAAGTTCAAAACCAGCCCAACAACGCCCAAAGTGGTACCACTCAGCACAGCTGAAGTGATATCAGTGTTAAGAAAACTTCAGTTTTAAAGATAGGAAATGCCAGTGCTGGGTCCCACAGTTTCTGTGGAGGCAGGTGATGGTTTTAAAGAGATTAAATGCAGCTCCACTCTGAGCTTGGGGCATGATCTGTGTCACTCAAGGCTGCAAACACAAGCAGTGAGTCAGAGCAGAACTGTTGCTCCTGACTGCAGTGCTGACAAGGGTTCATCTCCTGAGGCTTCACCCACTGAACACCCACAGTTAGGGAGTTAAATCCTTCTTTCCTTTCTCCATTCYTGATACACAGAAAGTGATCCCAAGCATGAGCTACTTGGCTTAACAGTATCTCAGTTATCTCAGTGTCATGACTTGGGGCCAGGTTGATGATTTTTAAGCACTTGGAGTTGACAGTTACTCATGACTGAGGCTTATGAGCTGCAGATCATGAGGGATCATGAAAGCAAGAACAATTTGCTTACAATGACAAACAGGAAAGATCAAGATGTTTTYTGTACATGGTGGAAAGTTTTAACTTGAATTCTTTGGCCTTTTTTCCTCTAGAAGAATCTCAGCCAAAGAGGGAGCCAAGCACTACAGTCAGTGACAAGTGCCTTTGAGGACAAGAGCCATGCACAGAAAAGGATTCTTTTCTTTATCTACAACTCAAGGAAGGAAACATTTTTATTATTGGGTTGGTTAAAAAAAAAAAGAAAATACTTCTATTCAGGCAGTTAGTGTGGGCCAAACCTTCTGGTTTTGTAACATGGTACAGTCCTCAAAGCCAGATTTCCAAAAACAGAGTGCCAGTTTCTCAGCTCAGACTGAGAACCCACAACTTGGCCAGACCATCAGCAGTGCTTTGCACATAYTATCTCCTATTGGGACAAAATCTTTTCAAATCTGCCTGTAACTCAATGAAACCACAACAGTTACATCTGCAAACAATTCAGCRCACAATATTTTCCTCCCTAGTCACATTTTTGCTTAGGGAAAAAAATGCCATTTTTATAGTGACTGCTTACTTTATCCACATTATTCACATGTACTAATACCCAATAGCATTTTTTCTGGAATACCCAGGAGAAAGCAGAAAGGTGTTTTATTTTAGTCCTCTCAAAAGAGAATTTCCACAAAGGAGCAGTCAATTCTAACTCCAAAATACAACTATTCTATAGCTAAGCAGCAGAACAATTCATTTTGAAATTAAACTCCTCCAAAAGTGATATCAGAACTCGCACTCATGCAAATGGTTTTCATTTACAAGAGTGGTTGTTCTTGAAGAAAGGCTTCAACAACGGAATTGAAAGGTGATTCAGRACTGTAAGTCTGGTGCTAGAAAGGACATTAGAGAAGAAATCTGCAGCTCACATTGTTTTGGGCACAGACAGTTCTGACTAGAATAACTGACAATTACGTTATTCAATAGCCTTTTGATTCTCAGAAATTGGCAGCAAACCTARTATTTCAGCTATTTGGATAAAACTGTACCTTGTCTCTAGGGTATTGCTGTTTATTTGCCTCAACCCTRTTAATTCCATCTAAACCAGGTATTCAGAAAATGTGTGATAGCAGAATTGATCAGTCAAAACATACCRAACATTCTTTTCCAGAGGATTGCCAAAGACTTCATTTAAGCAGTTCTTTTGCAACATCCTTTGGYTCCACTGTCACTCCCACCAGCTTCTTACAAGAATCACAGAATTGCATCTATTATTGCCCCACTGCAGTTGCTTTCCCTACTGACATGAGATAAATTATCACAGAGTATTCTGAGTTGGAAGGGGCCCACAAGGATCGTCAAGTCCAACYCTTAAGTGATTGGCCCGTACAGAGACTGAACTCACAGCCTTGGCATCATTAGCACGAGGCTCAAACCAACTGAGCCAAGTATTCACATGTATTTTTACTTTATTTAGAGCAGGAAGTTGCTTTTTCTTYTCCTAACAGAACAGTTCCCCACTCATTCCAAGAAAAGAATGTAAACTGTCACAGCAAGGCTGCAGTGACATCCAAAGGTAAAACTGTAAGCATGCTCACTTCCCACTGCTAGAGCTTATTTAAAGGCAGGAAAATGGGGAAAAAAAGATAATGGAAAGACCAAATCTTAAAAGGGAAACTCAAAAGCTACCTACAGCTGCAGATAGGCAGGAGCAAGATCCAAGTGCCTTAAATGTTACTTTGGGCAGGTAAAGAGCCTGGCTTTCTGCACACTGCCTACCCTGTGGGGTGTGCTCACTGCAGCCATTCACCCACAACACTCAGGGGCTATGGAAAGGGTGAAAATGAGGGGCACTATTCACATCTAGTCTTACTGCACTTCCCACAGTCAGAGAGGCATCTCTCCACTTCCTGGAAATTGCAGCATTGTGGTAAGAATACAGAAGAAAAAAAAAAACCCAACACAAAGCTATATCACAAATTTGAACGTTGTGTTCCCAGTAGGATAAGAGTGAGCAGCATTTGGCTTTYAGGAAATTATGGGTTCCTGTCAGAATGCAGCTTTGAGTTAAGTTCTAGTTGGTTTGGTTCTTCAGGCTTGTGTCCAAACCTTTTAAAAAACTGAACAGTTAAAGGAAGTACTATAGGGTTTACTGTACTTTTTCCTTTAGCAGTGAAATGTTTTGACTGGAAGCAATTAGGGTCAGGAGCCTTTTTTAAATTTCATTCAAATTCAGGCCAYAACACTGATCCCCACGGGCCTAAGTGCAGCAATAAATGTGGTGGGCACCCACTGTTTGTTCTCCCTCCAGAGTACCTGGACAATTTTACCATTAGGTGGCACCAGAGAATATTTGAACCTTACCAGGCAGGCCCGTTGGAACTGGGATCCTCTTAAGCAGATGTAACCACGTAATTAAATACAGCTCTTTGCTATTCATATGAGCTCTTTAATTACTTACTACAGGTGATACACAGCTCATCAGAGTGAAACTTGCTGCTACAGCCATGATTTATTAGCAAGTGGTTTTTAAACACACATGAGAAATATTTGACGTGAAATTGCCATACAGTTGGATTTAACTGAGATGAACAGCTTTGTAGGGTTTTATTTGTCTTACTGGAAAGAAAAATACACCTCTGCCCAGACAATTCCAAATGTGGGCTGTTAAAAAAGACCCTTTCAAGAGTCCCAGTGCATATCTGGTACAATTCCAGCAAGGTCTATGAATAATTTACCRGCTAATGAGCTCTTTTCTGTTTATGAAATAATACTCTTAAGAATAATAAGGCAGGACATAAGCAGTAGCCATATGTTTCTTCTCAAGTTCTAGCCAGACAAATGACCTGAAAATTGCTGTTGCAAGAACTTCTAAAGCATATGGCTAAGTAGAGGGAATTTGTTAACTTCTTGTGTCAGATCCAAGAGTTTCCAATTATCAACAAAAGATGGCATACCAACCMAATTACTCCTGATATATTCCAGTCAAAGACAGATTCCAACTAACCAAAGCTGTGTGGGCGTATGTGGTTTGAAATAACAGGAATCACTGCAAATTTAGTGTAAATAAAAGAAGTAGACCCACAGATCACATCCAGACAAATGTGTCCCAGTGTGCTGAATGTACTTTCAACAGGAAGCAGGAATTTTTAGGCATTCTACCAACGCTGATTTCGAGCCACCATAAACTATTAGAGGCACATTTACTTTCCAGCACTACAGAAAACTCCGGCAACAGCTTATTTCATTTGTCAGAGAGGAWAAGAAATACATCTTTCTTACATAACAAAAAATATACCAAATAGCTGACAATTATTTTTTTAATTATTATTTGCAGATTGTTTTTGAAGACAACAGCTTCATCCAGCTGGATAAACACCAGGACACTGGAACATTATGCGTATTTCTSATACATCTGACTCAGCAACTGAGTCCAGTGCCTTGTTCTTACTCCCAGGAATCCTTAGCCCCAAACCCCTGGACACAATGTGTTTTCATACCATGCCTGAACCATAGAATCTCCAGCCATTCTATGTGACAGCAAGATGGAAAAGCAATGATATATTCACAACAATGGACCAGAACTCATAAACCCGCTAAGGGAAAAAACATGAGGAACCCATTTGTACACTAAACAATATTTCATATTCATGCTAAAATTTATTACATCATCTTAAGAGCCATATAAACTGTCAGGGATTATTCCCACTCTACTGGGTCAGTGTGCCAATCCAGGTCAACAGCAGCATATCCTTCACTRAGTTCAGAATGTTTCTGGGTTAATTTTTGTTTTAATCACACATCTTGCAAGGAAGGTAAAGGTCCACAGGTCATTTCGTGCTGCGTTTATGTTTCAATTCAGCCTGTTGAAAGTCACTGTTTAGGTTCTTTATTATTTAGGTACCAGCAACTGTGACTGTTCAAGGTTTATGATGTGGGTGGTAACAAACATACAAAATGCCAATTACCCATAGACAAGCCAATGGCTGGGATGCTTTCCTTGGTCAGCCACAGCCCTGCAGGCACTTCTCAGACCTAGGTCCTCTTAAATTCAGGTGCTCAGTCCAGGGCACATTTCATTCACTACAGTACAGACCTCTGGCTTGCTCTATGGTGAGTAAAGCCTGAGTAGAGGCTGCTGGAGAATTCCTAACAGGCCACTGGCTGAGCAAAAAACCAGAAAGAAATCATGATACCGGTGAAGGCAGAGTAAAAAGCCCTACAAAGCCTGAGAACTATTCTCCTCTTCCTCAGGATTTCCAGCCAGACAAGTTGATCCTGAGAGAGATACTGGTCCATTCCAGCAAAAGTGAGCAAAACCTATGGAAAATGATCCCCAAATACTTAGAACAGACTAAACATTAGAATAACTGCATGGGGAAAAGATGTTTAAGAGTCTAGAAATGCAATCTTTTCCAAATGGCTCATGTTTCACTTGCATGAAACTGAAAAAATCACCCATTTAACTAATCCTTCCTTTATTATACTGCCTTTAAGAGTAGTACCTGAGCTATAAGTGTAAAAATAGGCATTCTTTTAAAAAGAACCACAACCCTGATCTAATTAATGCATCATAAGAAAGAAAACAAGAGGTGAAAAAAATCACATTTTGAGCCTGCCTATATTTCTATAGCTTCAGTAGAAAGATCCCAAAAAACCAAAAAGCCATACTGAAATTTGCTCTGTCCATGCTATCTGAGTGTACATGACTGATGTATTTCTCCCAAACACAAGATTAAAACKAAACTGTTGTTCCTTATCACAGCAAATAATACCTGGCACTGTTCATAGGCATTTCCAATATTAACTCACCTGTAAACCAAAGAAAACATTCTCTCATAGCTCAGGAATCACAGTGCCACAGCAGCTCATTTCTAAGACCCAAGAATGCTGCCTGTGAAACTTAACCTGCTGTGAGCACATGAAAGCTTTTCAATGATTAGCTATTGTTTTATCAGCTCCATAACAGAAAAAGATGAGTTTCCACCAGAATGGTAACAGCATCTAACTGGCAACGCTGCCTCAAAACCAGAATAAATACCAGTAGCCAACATGCTTTTATAGGTGTCCTTATACAACTTCTTCCTACTAAACTGAGGGAAAAGTATGCAAAGACCTGTGTCCTCAATTAAAACACCTAACAGGCAACAAACCACCTTCCCAAACACTGTTCCCCACTGCATGTTATGTTCCACCTGTCCAGCTTTGTCTCTTTCAGGCCTGTGTAGAGCAGTCAAACACTAATTTTTATCTCCTTCTCTTCCATATTGTTGGGGATCATGCTTTCCTCCTGAAGTGCATTGTTTTACATGCCATGGGTGGAGGTATCACTCCCTTCTAGCCAGAATTGGGCAGACACATGAATTCAGTCAATTAACCCTCTTGATTTTTGTGATTTTGTTTGTACACGTGAAGCCAGGCCTAAGCACCRCAGTGAACAATGCCTTTCTTTATCATCCCACACACTGTCCACAATGATCCAGCTGCCTTAATATCAAGGTATGCATGCACAATCAGTCAGCTTGAGCTACTTCAGAGCAGTTGTGCCCATGGTTTTGTGGTATTAGCCAAACACTGATGCTGTGGTACCACAGGGTGCCTGTCCCTGGGTGTCTGAATCCTGCTCTCCCTCACCTCCTCAGGGACAGGACATTGCAGGTGTGTCTCTCGACCACTACACTCTGCAAGGGGCTTCAAGAATTCTGTTCCCTACATCAGTGCTCATCAGTACATCCCTGCAGCAGCTGTTCATCCACTGGGGGAGGATTGTCTGTTGTACAGTATTTTTTGATTTTTTTTCAATATACAATGGTCATGTACCTTTCATCTTCTCTCATCTCAAGTCCTGTATACCCCTGGCCACTCCAGCACTGTCCAGTTTGTTACAGAAAATGGGTTCAGGAAAGGCACAGATTAGTTAAGGGAGCATCATTTGGAACACAGCACCTGTACAGAATCCCTTGGACTACAACATTCTCAGTTACACCTCATAACTGAGAGCCCTCATCTCCCTGCTCTTACATCACACTGCAAAAATCACAGTGCTCTTCCTTGACTCCAGCAGCTCCTCCTCAGGCATGATGGCTGCAGGGAAGGGCACTGCTCTTGTCAGATTAAATCCCTGCTTCACCTGTTTGGATTGATTTAGCTCAATGGTCTCAATGGTTTTGTACTGGATTCAAAAGATTTATTTTAAACATCCCAACAGAGTCAGATAAGACACACTCRGCCCATTTCAACATAAAATGAAAAGCATTCTTACAGCAAAATGTGCAAAACTCCCACAACTATTTCAGTTAATAATTAAAAGGCCTTCCCCTAGGGTTAACCAAGTCAAGTTAGTTATTCATCTCATTTAAAGTGCACATACWAGGACCAAAAAGGAAGACTGTTGGATGATTTTGCATTTCACCCATGCAGAGCAGTGTATTATAACCACATACAGAAGTGCAACATGGCCCCAGAGAAGTACAATATTGCTCCATACTTTGGCATTTGTGACAGAGTGCAGCAAGCCACATACCTTGAAGCCACCCAAGCCTCTCAGATTGCTATAGAAGCCATACCTGCAGAYCTGAAACTGCTCTGGTGACTGCCCCAGCTTAAACAGTATGGCATTCACCAGAACATAGGCAAGCTGTACATATAACAATCCATTTGCAAAGCTACTTGCACTTCATACCTCCTGTATAAATACCTTTATACCTCACGCCTATAGGGACTTGTGACTGGTAGTCCCAGCCAGCTACTTCTCCAAACAATGCTCTAAAAAAGCAAATTTACTTTAACCCCTGTGTTGTTTTCAGCTTTGCAGAAAGCTTAAACTGTAGGAGAAGGCAGCACTCTCCCTGTACAACTGCTGCAGTAACTGGCCACCCTTAAGGTGAGCATGATGTGAAAARAATCCATTCAGGACTGTGTGCTAGCCTGTGCCCACTACCTCCATTCTATCATCAGTTGACTGCTTTTTTAGAAAAAGAAATGCTCTCAGTGAGGCAGCCCTGCTATCTTGGCCCACTGGACAGTGTGCTGAAGGCAACATCAACTATTCCAGAAAAGCACCATTAAAATAAGTGCTTAGCTTTGGAAATAAATACTACATTATGGCATAAGTCTTTCAGATGATTCTAAAATGTCATAGAATCTTCTGGAACCTCAGTCTTTCCTTTATTCTTTGCAGCCTATTCATGCAGTAAGATAGAGAGCATTCCTACATGATTAGTCTTGCTAATAAATGCATTTAGAGGCACCTTTTTTTTTTTTAAGAGCAGTATAAACATTTGCTCCAAAATAAACAAAACACAGTACATTTTTTTGACGGCAATTCTTTAAAAATTAGCATAGTAGCATTTTGAGACTCAAGTATTTATCAGACAAACTGAAACACATGCTTCATGTTATTATCAAAGAGCATTCATTACACTGGGATTTCTGGATCAAATCTGTATCTGTTTCACGTGCAAAGTCATTTACTCCAATATGTCTGTGTGAAAACATCCAAGAGCAAAACGTATTCCTACATGTCCACTGGAGTTCTTGGACATTTACAGTCACTAACCTGACAAAACACTATTACAGACTTGTTTTAGGAATGTTATTCAGTCATTTCAGCACTTCCTGTCTCTGCCTCTGTGGGCTAGTAAACTTGACTTGAACAGTTTGGTTATATTAACCTAGCTTTCCCTGCCATTACTACGATAGTTTTCTTTCTTGTGAGTACTGTGAGTCATTTCCTTAAATCTTTGCTGGTTTGGCTGCAGTCTTCAGGATAGTTGGAACTGCSAATGCTCTTCTTCTGCTCCTGGTTTTAATTGTGCCGCATGCAAGAACCACTTCTCTTAGAGAAGATTTATCTGTTTAGTTGAAATAATTGTATTGCTACCTAATGCAAATCAYTCAAGTTCAGTTGACATCATAACATCTTCAAAACCATACAAGGTTCCATTGTTGAGGGTCTGAGCCTAATGTTTTCTGACTATTCTGATAAAACCCCTGCAGATGAGCACTTGCTTCCCATGCCTTTAGAAACATGGCCACACCACTCTACCCTTTCATGCCTGTGTTTAAACAGAATAACTAGAAAAAAGTATTTTCACCTAATTATACAAAGTCTACTGATACATTCTAATTGCTCAAATACTCCTCTGTGTATTCCTGCACATACAAAGGAAAACACAGACAAAAAAGGAACAAGAAAAATCAAAATGTGAAAGACCCACCCAGGGAGCCCCTGCCATAACAAGAGACAGAACAGGGAATCACCTACCTACAACACAGAACCAACATCCAGCCCAGGCAAAGACAAAACACAAGACCCACAGCAGCTTAAACCAGGAATAAGAGTTCTGGGCCAAGCTTAAATGGAGCTCCTGAGCCCATGGGTAGAGGGTGTGGGAGGGTGTGGGAGGGTGTGGGAGGGTGTGGGAGGGTGTGGGAGGGTCCCAGCCCCGGTGGGGTTGATCAGGGCAATTAAAGCCTGTTAGAACCCTCACACTGCAGGAGAGGGGAAGCTCAGCCTTCAAGGACAAGCAGTTGTGAGAAATAAAAGCAACCATGTTCTAAGTGCTAAATGTATCCAGGTGCTTTTTACAGAATAGCGACTCTCCAAGTACAAACAATTTTATAGTAACGAAGTCATTTATTAAAATTGTATGAAAGAAACAAAACAAAGCAAGAAATTCTCAAATCCCATTATTTTTTCAGTTTCTAATAAATATCCCAAGGCTAATCTCAGCAGCTATTAGCCTTTACTACTGAAGGGGAAGTGCATTAATTACTTCAGCCATTATGTACAATATGAAAGCCTTGAGTGACTGAAGGAACCTCTGCAGTGCAAAGGAAATTTTTTCTTAGTTGAGGGACTACTATATTAATTGAGCAAATCTTACCTGCTGAGACAAACAGAAGAATAGATTTTTTTTTTTAAGTGCATCATTGTTAAATGCAGCATTTTAGCTATACAGGATGCTAAGAAGAATGTACACTACATCAAACACCAGTAATAGCAAACAAAAATAATCAGAATATTCCTAATAAAGAAGGTTGATCCATTGGGAACCTGAATCTAGAAAACATTTTTACCGATCAGCAATTTTATTTCCATTAGTTTATGAAGACAGAGAAAAATGGCTTCAATATATATTTAGTTTAAATCGAAGTATTAACTCCCTTCAACCATAAACTTATATCAGAACTTAGTTCAGATACTCTCTCCTCCAATAAAACCACTTTTTCCTGTTTGACAYTTTATGTGAGTGGAACAGAAAGAATGTAAAACACCTAAAAAACACCTGTGAAGATCACAGTSTAAAAAGGCAAGTTTCAAAACAGGAATATTTCTCTTAATCCAGGAGAGCTTTTTTCCARTGGCTTCTAAAGAAGAGAGAGAACCTTTCCTGTTCTTAATTAAGGAAAGAACATGGTTATCAGGTTCAGGATTTASGTTAGAAACCAACTTTTCCTTATTTATAGATTTGTGATGCAGTTCCTTTGACAGCAATGCAGGATGTTACCTGACATGACAAGGAGATTGMCAGTGCAGGATTATTGCTCTCATTCTTTTTGGTTCTTTAGAGTGAAGAATTAGAATTCTTAAATTCTAATTYATGTTCTTATTCATTAATTACTCTCCTTAAAAATTAGGCAATATCAATTTTCTTTTTGTAATTGGTAATATTTAAATCTCTCTTTATGGTGTTTTCTAATTAGATTTAGAATGTGAGTTATGACTTTGCTCCTGAGAGCCAAAACAGGCAGGTTTCACTCTTGCCAGAAAACACCCGTGCCATTTCCAAGAGTGAAAATTCCTGGACTTCTGAGCTTCGTACATTTGTTTCTAATTCTCCTGACATTTCARAAAAGACAAGGTTCACATAATCCATCTGTTGAAAAATCTTCYAGAGATTAAGATGTTTAAAACTGGGTGGCTCTAATAAATAGCASTGTATATATAAGGTTGTACAGCACATTGAATGTTACCAAATGTTAACACCTCGTGTGTGATCAGGCAGACTTTTAAACCAAGATCCAATGGTTTTCTGTCAGGTTCACCAAGGCTGTATTTATTTCCCTGCTCATTTTCACAACCATTAATGGCTCTCTTTAAAATCCTTTGGTGATGGGTGAGGTACCAGAAAACTGAAAAAAGGTCAAATACAGTGACTGTCTGTAAAAAAGGCAGGAAAGGAACCAATAAACTCTCGATTATCAGTTTAACTTCTTCTCCCAGAAATATTGTGGAGCAAAAAAAGTAATTGGAACAGGTAATTGGAATAGGGAACCTAATCACAAGAGTTATACACAGCAAATATAGCTATGACAAGAATAAATCTTACCAGACTAATGTGCTACTGTAACAAACCAGGAATGTCTGCAAACAGGGGAGCAGCAGCAGAGGTCATAACTCAGGACTTCAGCAGGGGTTAAGTCTTATTTCCTGTAACATTCCCATAAATATACAGCAGAAGTTGTCAATGATATAAAAAAGTGTAATAAGCATCCCCACACAGAACTAGTGTGATCATCAGGATGAAAGAATGTATCAAAATAGACAGAAATTCTACCCTGGGCCCATATCTGTTCTGTATTTCATTGATGATTCTGTGAGAAAACTGAAAATGTGCCCCTGAGGGGCATAAAAACTGAAGCTGCAGAAGTACAGCATTAGTGCAAATAGATGTCAAAAAAAACAGGAACACAATCTTTAAGAAAAAAACAGGATTAAATACACTTGGGACCAAACCAGGAGACCATTCTGAGCAACAGTACTCAACACCAAAATACACCAAAGAACAATGAGCTGGACGATGGTATTTTCAGAAAAGGGCCYGGGGGTTACAGTTCACCAACCAAAGTCAGTAATGCCGTGCAGACAGAATAATCACTGCAGAAAAATGAATCATCAGGAGCACAGGTTGTGAGGCAGCTGGTAAAATCATACAGGTCTTGCAGCACTGCTCAGGCCTCCAGTTTTGTGCTTGTATTTCAAGAAGGATGTAGCTTACTATGGAAAGAGTTTGTTGCAGACCAACAAGAAATACAACCTCTGAGATTGAGCTGAAAGGCTTAGGAGTATCTAGTCTAATGAAAGTAACTCTTAAAGGTTAATCAATGCTTGATAAAACTATTTATAAGCACCATAGTCTGATAGAAAGAAGAAATAATTCATTCAATGTGTCCATGGTRGACAGGACAAAAACTAAGAGCTTTAAGTTGCAGCAAGAATAATTCAAGTTACTTATTAAAGGRAGAAAATACTTCTTGATGGTAAGTGAAGCACAGGAATTTCCTGGATAGGTCATGAAGACCTCATCATTAGAAATTGTAAAGGAGTGAATAAACAAATATCTATCAGGAATGAACTCAGCACAGACAGGAGATGAATGAGATAACCTTTTTGTGATCTCTTTCAATCATTTTTTTTTTATGGTTCTATGATTCTGTAGCGCTAAAAAGATGGTTCAGAATCTTTCTGCCCTTTTGGTTAGAAAAAAGGATTTATCTGGGGAATTTCTAGGGGTGGAAAAGGTTTTCTAACAGCTGTGGAAGATGTTTTATTTAATTGCTAGTGAGTGCACAGTACTTTAGAACACTGTAGGCCACATYATATTATTCTGAGAAATTTAAGTTAATGGGACTCATTTGGGGGATATGGCATAACATCATGAAAGACAAAATATTATAGGCACTTACTTCTGTAAAACAGTGAATGCAATAAAGCCTTTCAAAACACCACCAGCATTAATTTTCACCAGCAATGAACCTCTCCCAAATAACAAACCCCAAATTTGGCACACGTTCTAGAAAAGCATTCCTAGATACTACAGATGGTGAAAGAATCTGTGTGCCACCCTCTCTTTCCCCACCCTCACTTTGCAGCTTTCCAAACTGCCCTTTTTGTGCCCAGCTCAGGGAACTACAGAARAGAGCACTTTGCTTCATCGTGGTGCTGTGAAGTGGAGAAATTTGAGACCAAGAACAATAAATAAATGCAATAAATGCAATTGCACCATCTTCAATACAGATGGTGCTGTACTAAGGGTAAGTTACACTGTCTTCCTCTTCTGTTTATATCTGATTTCTACCTCCTGGGCCCGTGGAGTGCAGACACACCCAGTCACCAGCTCCATGCATTGGGAGCAGCCCCAAGGCATACCTGAACACATCCAGTGGTGCTCTCTGCATGGTGACACCCACTCCTCATCCTCAGGGCCAAGGGCATGCCCTTCCCAGGAGAGATCCTGCTCTGCTCTCATTCTGGGGACTTGGTGCAGTCCCAAACATGTGGRACTTATCACAGTAGATCACCCAGTTCATGAAATGCCTTTAAACTCCAGGATCTATTTCAATGTCCATGTGTCCCAATGAATGTGGACTCTGCACAGAGGCTGAGTGTGACAATGAAGCATTCTCCTATTCAGTTACGCTTTTTCTGAGGTTTGCAGATATTATGTGTGTGAGGTGAGGGAAAGAGACCAGGATGAAAAAAAGGAGGCAGAGAATGTAGCAAAATAGACATGGTACACCRGAATGAGAAAGATCCTGTTATTCTTTTCTTTGATCAAGCTATTGGYCCCAGAAAAAATGGCCAACGTAAATTACATATGCCAAAGTCAACTTCAGCTGATGTTCTTTCTAGCCATTTGATCTTGGATCTGCCAACTTCCACCCATTTCCCCAATTTTATCCACATGTAATGTTATGTAGCCATTAAAAATGTGTTCTTCTACTTAGTTYAGGTTTTCTGTGTAAAAGGCATTTTATTCTTCCCCTGCAATATACCAGGAAAATAAAATGTCATTTATTCAATTGAAGTGGTAGAGTATTGAATTTAACTACCAATAATAGTGCCTAATCACTGTATACTTTTAAAAGCATTTATATGGATTTAAATAGGAAATCAAAGGGTTTGCTTCTTATTTTTTAACCTAAAAGCACGTTAAGAAAGGGTTCTTTTCAGTGAATCAAAACTAAACTGTGAGCCAAATTATTTTTTAAGAGGTCTTCAATTGATTATATTTTTTTAATGGCTGCTGAAGAAAAGATTACTTCTGGGTTCAACTAACTGATGAGAAAGAAGGTTTCTGTGGCTGTATTGCAGGAACTAATAAAACACAAGGAAAGGAACCTCCCGGACTTCCTACACTGAGAATCTCTGACTGTAAATCTCAGTAATTTGTGAGTGGAAAGTACCCAAATAATTGTTCTGCTCAGAGGAGCTAAGCACYTGTAGCTGTTGTGGATTGTAACAGGTGCTGCCAACACTCATAACTTGTGAATATTTGGACAGTGCAACTCRCAGGTCCTGGCATGTAGAAGACACACAACTCCAGCTGGTGTTGGTCTGGGGCGAGGCAGCACACTTCGCTGAATTTCAAGTTGTTCTGATAAGGATAATGTTCACTTTTTCATCTACCAAAGGAAAGAAAAAAGGTGCTTGATGACTGTAAACTTCTCAGCTGGGAAGGAAAAGACTCTCAGTCTTTCCTGAGACTGCCCCGCACACCTACAGTGAGATCACGCTACAAGAAAATACCAAGGGAAAGGGAGATTGCACTGTTTTCAAGACCTACATTCATATTTTGTTCTGGTGCTTTTGTCTTTAGACACTTTATTTCCTGGGAAGTATCAGAGGACCTTGTGAGCAGTGTGTTGCCTGCAAGCTGCTGGCTGCCATCCACAGAGGCTGMGAATGCCTCACTCTGTGCACATAGTGCACAACTGGAATCATGGGTGTTGTAGAATTCATACTGTCATGGAACTAAGTGGGAAATATGTGAAGGCGCAGTAAGCCCAAACTGGAACTGTTACAATGAGTGCATGTTGAAACTGGGCACAGTGCAGGTACCTGGAGTACCAGCAAATCTCCTCAAAAATGCTAGCACCTCCAAGCCGATGTTATCAACRAGGTGAGTTCACCATCACATCAGCTGTAATTGTTGTATTGGCACCCAGAGTGCATCCACTAACCTGGTCTGCTCACCATAAATGCACGGATGCTCCAGCTCTGGAGGAGACAGGTGTCTGCAGTACTGCAGTGTAGGATACCTTGTGGGATTCCAGCCCCAGTGCTGCTGGATCATCTTCTATCTAGCAGACTGGAAAGGAGCAGGAAACAGTGATTAACTGAAACAGAAAGCTTTTGTTGGAGTGTGTGGTATGTAACTTTTTTTTTGTCAGAAAGGATTTCTCTGATTCAGTAGAAACAAGCCAGACCCAAAGAGAGAGGAGTGCCCACTCTTGTGCTTCACTCTTTGTCCAGGTGATCTGGACAGTCACACTTGGGCAGTGATGGGCCTCCCGGGCACTGTCTGGCTGCGGGAACAGCAAAATGCCACCGCTGCCACCAGGCCAGTGTGGCAGCTCGTGCTGATGTTTCCTCTACACCGCTGCGTGCTTCTGGGCTCAAAGTGGTGTGAACCGTGTTTGCAAAGTGGTATGAACTGTGCCGGTGTACATCTGGCTGGGATTCTGGGTGTGGATAAACACAGTTCTGCCGGAAGGTGAGGGATGTGTAACCCAGTCTGTTGTGGTGCAGCACAAGGCTCTTCTCCTCCTCGAGGCTTCGTGCAGCGAAACGTCCTGGGAGCGGGGAGCCAGGGCCCTCCCCGGTGAGGGGATGYGCCAGCCACGGCTCCGCGCAGTGACTGCGGGACGTGCGGCAAAGCCGGGCCGGTCCCTGCCGCCCACACCGGCGCGATTCGGGACCGGCTCCGGGCACGGTGTAACTCAGGACCGCCACCCGCCTGTCCTGCGTGTCGCCCGGCACCGCACGGTCACTGCCGGCCCTCTCACAGGGTCGGGGGTGGCCGGATGCGACGGGATCTCGGCTGGCAGGGTGATCCCGGCTGGCAGGGTGATCCCGGCYGGCAGGGCACCCCAGCTGGCAGAGACCCCGGCCCAGCGCCCCGAGGCGGGGGCGGTGCCGCTGTGGGCGGTGGCATCTCTGCTCTCCTCCCCTGCCCTCCCCCCGTGCCTCCCCGCCCTCCTCCGGGGCCGCGGCGCTGCCCCCTCCCGCCGGGGATATCCCCGGCCCCTCCCCGGCGGGCGGCGGCCCAATGGAGGTGGGGATGCTGTGCGGGCTGCGGGCGGGCTGGGGGCGCCGCCGAGCCGCGGACGCCGCCGGGCCGGGGCCGCGCTCACTCGGCGGGGAGCCGCGGGCAGAGGCGGGCGGCGCCGGGGCTCGGTGCGGCGGCGGCTGGGATGCGCCGGCCGGGCGGCTGTGGGGGCAGATAGCGTCCCGCGGGGAGGCGGCCGAGTGGGGCCCGGGGCGGCGGCCGCCGGGCAGCGCCATGGCGGCGCAGTGCGACCCGCTGAGCGGGTACCTGCCCCAGCCGCTCTCCGACCCGGGCTCCAACAGCGAGCGCAGCGCCGACTCGCCCGCGCCCGGCTCCGAGGAGGACTCGGCCGGGCCGCCGCGGCCCCTGCACAGCCCCGAGTGGGGCGAGGAGCGATTCCGGGTGGACAGGAAGAAACTGGAGGCCATGCTCCAAGGTGAGGGCGGGAGCGGCGGCGGTGCCTAAGGGGCGCGGGACGGTGGCGGCGGCCGGGAGGGGCGAGAGGGGGGGGCCCGGCCCCCGCCGTGCCTTGTCACGGTTCCCCCTTTCTCCCCGGAATGGGAGCCCCGTCCTGTCAGCCCCTTCCCCGGGCGCTGGACGCGGGCCTGGGTCGGTGGGAGCCCCTGGGCCGGTCCCGGCTCCGGGCGCTGCCGTGGCCTCTCGGGCCGGGGCTGCTCTCGCCGTGCCGGGACCAGCGGCTCCTTGTGCCCCGGGAGCGGAGTCCAGCGCCCCGGCCCCGCAGCCCCGGGTGTCCMGATGCCGCTTGGGGCCGGCCCCGGCGTCGCGGGTGGTGCCGGTGCCCAGCCCTGCCGGGGCTCGTCCCGCACCGCGGGGCTGCGGCTCGGAGGGTCCCCGTCCCTCCGAGTTCCATCCGTGAAAACGTGACATCCCGCTCGGGCAGGGCGGTGCGGGCTCTCGGCTTTCGAGGAACAGCGGGCAGGGAACCGCTGGGGCCGGGCGTCCCGGCTGGAGCAGCGGGGACGGCTCCGCTGAGCTGACAGCGGCCGCCGCTGCCGTGGGACCGGCTCGGCCCTTGGCTCCGCTTTCTGGGCTTGGTTTTTTTTTTTTTTTTTTTCTTTCCTTGAGGCTACATATTTTGTCCCAGTATGTTTTGAATTATCTGCTCTCAGTGGAAGTTACGTAGGCAGCTTTTGACAAAACAGGAGTAGTAATTGCTGGTTTTGTTGCTAAAGAGCGCACGAGTAGGTTTGAACCAGTTGAGGATGCTGCTGAGCGGGGTAATTCCCCCGGGGTGTTCCCGGCTGTCTGGTCTGAGGAGCCCGTGAGAACCGAGGTGAGTTTCAGGCCTTGCCGTGTCAATTCTCGAGGCGCGTCTGGATCAACAAGAAGAGACGGTGGTGGTTTCAAGAGGGCGCTTTTTCCTTTGGAACTACTGTTTTGTAAACATTTAATAGTGCTACACTAACATGGTAACTCACGTTATTTGTGTACGTTTTCAGAACAAACAAACCCTTGACAAATGTTTCACCTGGCGTGTCCCAAGGAAGGCATTTCAGTCACTTACTGGAAGGAAGCTTTAGGTGCTCCCCACATACATGAGCATCCCCTGTCAGGGCACCCGCCTTCCTCCTTGTAGCAGTGGAAGGAAGGGAGGCTGTGGGAGCAAGCAGGGGAACAGGAGCTGCTGAGTTGGGTTGGTCACTGAAGAGGCTGCGGTTTGACTTGGTGACTACGATGATTGGAATTTTTTTTAATTGAGATGCTCTCTCCTGGGGGTGAGTTAATCTTTAATCAGTTAATACTTCAGTGCTGGTAGAAAAATCTCATTATGTAATGCAGTAAAGAGAAAGGAATTTGRAGAAACACAGCAGCAACTATTTATAAAGATGTGCTCATCAAAAGTGTCTGAAAACCAAAACCACATGGGTATTTCTGTGTAAGAAGTGGTAGAGAAGGGTCAGAAGTTGGAGTTCTGTAAGAAGATGAAGGTTGCCTTAATTTTTTCCTCTAATAGCTGAATAAATTTCCATTATCTCATCCCTCACACAGTCCTTTATTCTACTGCCTAAGGTAGTAAGCATGAAGGGGTAAACMAAGCTCCCAAGCAGAAAACAGATACTGTAAAGGTTGTGTGACCCAGTAGTAGCCAGTGTCAAAATGTAAGATTTTTTCTTTGCTCCTTTTTTCTAATTTTATTTCTTACCTTTATAAGAAGAATAAAATAGTGGAAAGTGTATGAATGATGGAGCATAGTGAGTAAATGCAACCAGAATACTGCATGGTTTTTGATGTGAGGTTGCTGTATGCCCTGTCKAGAATACACATTTTTCAGGTGATGGTTTGAGGAGGGTTTGTATCAGATAGTTATCCTTATTGTGGTGGAAAGCTTATGTTAGACTTGGAAAAAAGTGGCTTTACATAAAAATCTGAACTGTCTGGCTTGCTGTTAATGAAAAACTGCTTGTTAGGAAACAAGAAGCAAACATAGTAGTTCTTTCTGTGAGAAAACCGAACTGTTTGTTAAACATTGTCGCTTTCTGTCAGTATCCTCTCTGTGCTTTACAAGTATTTGCCCCATCTCTTGACTTACCGGAACCTCGAGCACCAAGCAGCTCTGTCAGGGAAAGCATCGTGGAGCCAGATCTGTAACTGGTACCCAGAAATTCAGAGTCAGTCATGCTGCTCATTACAAGCCAAACTTGATTTTATTTTTAACCTTCTCTCACCCTCCCCACCTTCTGTTTATGTCTGTCTTTTGGGAGTGGGAGCTTTGACTTGCCCTGGTAGGAAAGGAAGCAGTGTGAACCATCTCCAGGAACAAACTTCTGTTAGATAGTTTGTAAGGTTGTGTTTCCTATGGTTTCTTAATACYAGATCCTTCACTGGAAGTTCTTAAAGTATGCAGAAATTGCATCACAGAAGAGAAACATCTCTTCAATCCAAGTGATGATGAACAGATTTCTTATTTCCAAAATTTAGCCGATTTTTTATGCTTTTTTTWAAAATTCATTCAGGTGTGAATACAGCTTTTTGTTCATATTAGATGCTTAAAGGTTCCTCTTTTGCTTTGACCAGCTACTAGACAGCTTGTTTACCTTGAGGAAAGTTACTTTTTAAATGATTAAAAAACTTAGAATATCTTCTAGTGATCACCACTCCTTTCTTATATTATGGAAGAGTGAGAATGTATTGTCTTTAGTTGAGTTGTCTTTAAAGCCAAGTTTGAAAGAGCATCTGYTGAAGGAACTTATCAGGAAATGTTCTCATTCTTGCTTGGGGGTGCCTTGGTGTGGTTTTTTGTTTTTTTTGTTGTTTTTTTTTTTTGCTCATCAACATCTGTTGTTTACTCTACTAATCATGAAATGCAAGAAAAACTATCTGGGAGAAAGAACATGCAGCAGCTCCATTTTCAGCTCAGTGCTTCTGTTACTTGTTGCATTGCTGAGTTTTCTCTGTGTTGCTGCTGTGGTTATTTTCCATCTTTCCCACAGTTTGTGGGCAGTTTGCTGAGGGCTGGGGCTAATCCCAGCAAGGCTCACCTGGGAATAGCAGACTCTGCAGCCCATGAGGGGACTGGGGCACCTTCCTGTGAGACACAGARTAACTGCAGGAGGTGCTGTAGCAAGAACTCCATGGCTCTCTTTCAAAAAAAGAGGAGGTGCAGGTAGTTTGCTGCCAGTTGTATCTGAAGCAGAAATCAAATTGGTTTGAGAGGTCAGAAAATTTTGATAGGTTTGAGAATGCTTCTGCTACTTTTTTTTCCCCCCTCCCCCCCGCTTTAAAACAATTGTATTGGTATTTCCTGAATGGTTCTGTTTGGAGTGTCAGAAATTGCAAAAGCTGTGATAAACCCCTTGCAAGTAACAGCCATTTTTTCCTTGTGTATTTCCTTCTTTGTATGACTTTTTTATTAAATGCCCAGAGAGGACTGGAATCATGTCCAACAGACAAATCTCAGTCTTTACAGTGGGGTTTAAGCTCTCTTATGCCTTATGTCTCCATCACTTTGTTGGTGGACAGATACTTCTAGAATATTTTTTTTTTCCTAGGAGGCCAATATGAGTAAAACAGATCAGGTGTTCTTTTCAGCAGTGACAGAAGATGGTATTTCCTTGTAGTCCAATTAATTACAGSTGCTCTGCACAAATTCTGGTCAATGCTCAGGTGACTTCATATTGTGGGGTGATTTACTTAGTGTGTGTTTAAGTGCCTGTTACCATAGGAGCTGAGTATTATTGTAAAGATGCAGAACAGTAAACTTAGGAAAGCTCTCCAAAAATATGATCTATCAGCTGATGTTGCAGCAATCAGTAGGCTTAGACAAGTTGGCCATGAACATTAAAAAAACCCAAACCAAAGAAAGCAACACCTTTTTTTGCTTTCGTGGTGTGTCTTGTTCTCGGTTACAAAATGCTGTGCCAATCTTGCATTTCAAATTACCCTTTTTCTTTGTCATGTTCTTTAGCAGATGTAGGGTTTTTTTATGTGATATGTGTGGTTTAAGCACTCACACTTAAATACTTTGTGACTTTATAATGCACACAATAGTAGTTTGATAAAAAAAAACCAAATCCATGCTGTTTTTAATAAGAGTCTAAACCTAGCAATGGTGTGTGGGCCCATATTACATATGGCTCTTTGATTAAAGAACAAAACTTCTTGTTAAARATCTGTTTTTCTTCACTCTGTTTTGTATTTTTTTTTTTAATGCATCATCTTTCATTTTGGGGACTCCTCAGGGCAATTTTAATTAGAGATCTGAAAATTTATGGGTGTTGTTTTTTTTGTTCTGTGTTTTTATTGGTTTTGTTGGGATTTTTTTTCCTTTATGAGGTAATTCAACGTTTGCCTGACTATTTATTGATAAACAAACACGTGAAGAAAAGCACAGACCTACAAGCCCAGGAAACTCTGAAGAGCACTCAGCAGCACAGGAACCCAATTTACTCTCGAGCTCATCTTACAGAGCAGGTTGTGTTGCTACCAGGTGGGCACCTTGGAAAATAGCAGTGGGTTTGGTACTGGATATATTGGTAATGTCACAGGTCAGCTGGAGTAGGCCAGGATTATAGGAATCATGTCAGTCTGAGTTTATGTAATGTAGACTCCATTTCTAAAARTGATAGTGGATCACTGATTACTTCCAGGCAGTAAGGACACACAAATTCAGTGTGGGCAGTCAGTGCAAGCAGCTCACTGAGGTGCCTTTGTGTRGCTCTGTCCTGCCATTGCAGCCTTGGGTGTGCTCTCCCCATCCCACTCCCTCTGTTTTGGTGCTCTTTGCCCGTCACAGGGAGCTAGAAAAATGCTCAGCCAGTAATTTTCTGCCAGAACAAGCCCTGTTTTTCTTAGGGGGAGGTGACAAAAATACTTAACTTTATTTTTTTTTTTTGCACGGTTTAATTCAGGCGAAACTTACTTTAAATCAATTAATTCCTTTGCCTAAAGGTCACCCTGAGACCATTGTCAGATCTTGACTGGACTTATGCAATGCCTCTTTCTGATGCCTGAATGATAAACCAGCTTTTGTTTGCTGATCCATCAGGTGAAACTTGTGTTTAAACAAGTATATTTTCCCCTACTTAATGCATAACTGTTGGAAAGTTTACTTCAGTGCTTTGCATAGTCCTCTGAACTAGTTTGTTTCATCCACAGCAAATGATGAATCGATACATGTGGCAGGCAAAGTTTGGGGGAAGTGGAGTGGGGGGAGAAGAAAAGCACTTTTATTGGAATGTGCCAAAGAGGACAGAGAGATTCTAAGAAACCCAGGCTTTCTGCTGAGTGCTGCAAACAATGCTTTTATTAGAGGCTGGACCCTGAAGATACRAATTTTGAGCAAGTTGGCTGCTTAACAGGCAATTGTAATGTTCCTATGATGGTGTCTGTGCAGGGAGAGCAAGTTCACTGTTAAATTTATTTCGGGGTTTTATGTTTAAATGGCTAAGCAGGAATTACTGATATTCCCCTGGACTTTTTTTGTGCATTTGTGATGGTGGCAGAAATCTTTACAGTAAAAGTGTACTATGGTCTTTCAGATAATTGGTGTACCTTGCTTGCAGCAGAAGTTAAAAATACTCAGAGTACTGTTGATTTATATTCCTGTTTACAGTTCCCATGTCCCTTTTGGAGCTCCAAACTATGTCTTGTCTATGACCAGATTTGTACTGAAATATCTTACTCTTTATTTTAGTAGGTCCTAACCACAGCTGCTTTTCCTAGAGGAAGAAAATGTGGGGTTTGTCTACTGAATTGTGAGATTTCTGTTGGTGGTTTTTATTGTATTTTGTTCCTTGTTATGTGTCAGCATAACCTATAGAAGGACATATTTGTGGGGAAATTGGAACCTTCCTAATAGCATTTACATTTGGTTTTTAACTTATATGTTGCAGGAAAAAGGAATCCAAGTTCTTTGTCAGGTTTTCAAATCCCCAAAGTGCTGAATAGTCTGTTTCTACGAAAAATAAATACATGAAATGAATTTGTGTGACTTGTAGATCTTGCATTCCACTATTAACAATTGTAATAATACCACTTTCTCAAGTTTCAGTGTTCAAGTAGTACAAGGGACTATCATGGTTTGGCATGAGCTGCCGGGTTAAGTATTGCTGGCTTGCACATTCCTGTTGGTTATATTGTAATCTTTACCTCCACTGGAAAATATGTCCTATTTTGAGTACTCATTTCAGGCTCTTGGCTTTATGCCTCTCAAACAATGAACATGCTAGTTTTCTTTAATTTCAGACCTCTGTGTCGAAGAACTAATAGCTTTTTTAAAAACATTTTTACAGTATTGACCTTTGCTGTGAAGACTCTGTGGTGACTTTCATGAACTTTGAGCTTAAAAACTAGTTATGACTGGAGTTCAGCTATAGAAAATACACACACCTAATAAGCTATCTGAAGGAACAAGCACTTAATTTAAGGATTTCTTCTTGAAGATGCTACCTATTAATCAGTGGTAGTTYCTAAAATAATTTTGACTTAAGCAGTTCAAACCATTCTTTGAACATAGTCTCAGCTTTTGTTCAGTATTTGTTTGGGTTTTTTTATCTCTGGCTCAAACCAGTACAAGTGTATTGCATGAGGCAAAGGAACTCTTCATGTTTCAGTGACTTTTATAGCTGATTTATGTGAAGATGTCTGCAGTGATATCCTCTTTACTGGAATAAATAGTTTCATGTTAAAGTTTTATTGATGTTTTGAAGGAACGCTCCTGAGTGAGTRTTATCTCACTAGATAATACAGTCTAAGGAATCTGAGTAATCAACGAGTTCTCTCATGTGTGAAAGCAGTTTTTGGATATTGGATAGAAAAACCTCTTGATATCTCTGCAGAAAAAGATGAGTGTGATGGATAGGGATTGAAAACAAATACATAACTGTAAACACTGAGTGTCTGAATAAATCATTTGCCTGGTAGCATAAATTAATTTAATTTTTCTGCTGCCAGCCAGATTTCTTGGAGAGGTTGTCGGGCATGTAGCAACACTGTTGTGTCCTCTCTGTTCTCCTGCTGTGCAGCTCTGCTGAAGTAATAGACACCAGGGTGTAGAAATAGGGAAGGCACACCATGGGCATGTGCCTGCAGGACTGTTCCAGGAAAACCTTCACTGGGAGCCCCATGTGCCTGGGTACATCCCTGAGGCTCCTGATGGCAGTGCATGGGTGGTAGACAGGTGGGACTGCAGGGTTGTGATCTCCCTGAGGCTGGAGAGGTGTGATGGGATGGCTCTGGGGACTGGAGTCCTTCAGTGACAAGGTCTTTAGGGCCCACAGGGTGGGATGCTGAGGAGGAGGTGCTGCCCTTTTSTGTGGGGGAGTGGCAGGGTTGCAGGGAGCTCTGCCTTGGAGCACACCACCAGCCATTTGGGACTCCACTCAGGTCAGGAGTGCTGGATGGATTTACAGGTGGCTGCTCCAGACCATCTCATTGGGGAGAAGCAGCACATGAGGCCTTCAAACAACTGGAGGGAGACTYCTGTTTGCAGTTGATCCCCGTGGAGGAGTTTAACCCCCTCTGTTCTGTGCTGGGGCAAGAACCTGGCAGGACACAAGCCATGTAGGAGGTTTCTGGAATGCTTTTGTGGCAGCTTGCAGACAGGTGATCAAGGAAGTGACAGCAGGAAGTGRTTTGCTGGGCTTTTGCCTTGCTTGCAAGGAAAAATTGGTCATGAATGTGAAGATGGAGGACAGCCATTCAGAGGGACCCTGGCAAGCTSAAGAAATGGCCCAAAGGAATTTCATGAAGTTCAGCAAAAGGGAGCACGGAGTGCTGCACCAGGGGAGAAAACTGTCACAGGTTGGGGCCCGACACGCTGTGCAGCCCTGGTGAGACACRTCAGGAGTGCTGGGTCCAGCCCTGGTTTCCCCAGTGGCAGAGAGACATTGAG
This sequence comes from Mixornis gularis, assembly GCA_003546035.1. Lineage (NCBI taxonomy): Eukaryota > Metazoa > Chordata > Aves > Passeriformes > Timaliidae > Mixornis > Mixornis gularis. The sequence continues at coordinate 794,456 of QVAJ01000271.1, read as the reverse complement.
CATCCTGGAACAAATCCAGCAAAAGGCCACAATGCTGCTGAGGGACTGGAGAAGAGGCTGAGACATCTGGGATTGTTTAGCTTTAATCTTGAGAAGGCAAGGGGACACTGTAAGAATTGTATGTGTCACAGGATGTAAGCAGATGGAGYCAGAGTCTTCTCAGTGGTGCCCAATGACAGGACAGTCAGAAAAAATGTCATTTTCTGACTTTTCCTCTTTTTTTGAAAAGGAAATAATCCATAAAATCTGGAGACTTTCCAGTTTCTGCAGTGTTCAGTGCTGAAATGAGGTCACTGCTGTCCCCTTTGGACAGCAAAGGAATCAAAGGATTCTTAACTACAATTTTAATTGTTGAGTTAAAATACTGAATCTTGACATTGGACTGGAATACTAAAGCACTGTGTTTATTAATGTTAGGTGTTGAAGATGACTAAAAATACATTTTTAGGTAAATGCTTGATCAGATACCAGTATTAAAAATAGCAGTTTGCGGCCTGAAGTGCTCTCCAGGATTGATAAAATTGTGGTTGAGTTAGGGGTCAGTTTGCTTTCCTCAGGGCATTGAGAAACATGTGCTGGGAAAACTGGTCTGTACACCCAGGAGTGTACCAGGACAGCTTTAGCAGTCCTGGCAGGATTTGGCTGTGGTGGCCCCCAGGAAGATCCCTGCAGTCCCCAGGAAGGTGAGATGATGGCTGGGTCAGGCAGCTGCTTGGCAGGTCTTGGTTCTCATGCAACGAGGGGTGCAGGGGGCTGTTGGGCTGTGGTGTTGGGTGCTCTGGCCCATGGGAGCACAACTGGAGAGGCCTGCAGCCTGCCTGGGTGAGCTGGGACACAAATCTGCTGTGGCAGCATCTGAGTGCCACTGCTTTGCTGCCTTCAGACAGCTTTTGAAATGATAGTCCTGCAAGGATGTAGCTGTGGTCAGTTCTGTGGGCCTCTCACCTGCTGGAGGTTTTGCTGGGGCTCTGTCAGG
>QVAJ01000271.1:713479-792792 GCA_003546035.1 Mixornis gularis | reverse complement strand
AATGCCCAGGTTGATATGTCCTAGAACTTTAAAGATTAGATTTTGGCCCATTCCTTTAGGGGCTGTGAACTTCTGGGGCACACTGGTCGCTTGAGGAGGTGTTTTCTAGGACACCCACATAATCTGCCATCTGAAGATGTTTTGAAGATGAAGTTAGCCCTTGATAAGTGATAGTTTTGTATGCAGCTAAATGTTTTAGCTGTTACCGTTTCTAGAAGGGCTCAAATGCAGCCTGGTACAAATTTTACTGGACTGAAAGGAATATTCTYTGGTTTGCTGCTTTGAGACTTTGAAAAAATAGCACTGTTTTTGCCCCATCTGATTTACTGCTGAGCCTTTTCCCAGASGTAGGAAGCTGGTCACTGTAGCTGCATTCCCCATTCTGATGCAATTCCAGGGCTTGCCTGCCATGTAAAGGTTGCAATAAAACTTGTGAAAAATACTCCTTATCTATAAAACTTGATAAACTTGTGTGGAGAAGCTTTTTCTCAAATATTAACRTATGAAAATAGTGAGTCCCTGTTCCTCTTTTGGCTTTTTGCCTGTTGGGAACATGTGTAGATGCAAGTGAGGCATGAGCCATCCATTTTCCATTTACTAAACTTCTCTGCAGGCCAGGCCTGGGAGGCTTTGCAAAATCTTGGTTCCATTTTCCCCTAAAACTATGTGACATGAATCAGGTCTGTAAGCATGGTTTTCGAGGAAAAATAAGCAGCAGTCATTGTGTTATGTGGTTATTGTCAGSCTTGCAGTATGTAGATGCTGAGGAACGTTTATTTTACTGGGGTTTTATAGGTACTTCTTTCCCCCCATCTCATAGAAAAGTGTTTCTGGTCGGTTTGTTTGTTTTCCTGTGTGCCTGCCCAACATGTTAAGAAGCTGTGGGTTGATTTTTTTTTTTTTTTTGATAGGTCTTTTAGTCCTTCTCTACAGCTTTTTAACTTGCAAAAATAACTTCAATTTGTAGGAATTGCAATGGCACAGGATTTTGCTCTGGCTGCTAAACTGTTACAGAGGTTTTGAAAGCAAAAATCTAAATAAGAGTGCCAAGGAAARATAAACATGGAGCCTCATTCCATATCATTCAAGTGAAATATATCTGCATGTTCAAATTATGTACTTAAAAAGATTGAGATAYGTGTTTTCTCACTTATTTGGCACAAAGTATGTGTAAAAGCTTGAATGATTGTCCATACTAGTGATGAGATGACAAGAAGAACAAACCCAAAATACCAATTTATTGCTTGTGGAACTGCTCAGATCATGGGCTTCATCTGTTTAAACTTGGGTCTTGGAAAGGAATTATGCTAGATTTGCTTGTGGGGAGAACTTGCAACATTTTTATAATCAAGCTGACCTAAAYGGTCTCTAGTACAACATATCTGAAAATTGGTATTAAGCCAAGAAAATCTGGTCTGAAAGAAACAATGTTAAAAGATAACTGGAGGAAGAAATTGGTGGCWGTAATGATTTATCCTGTTGTTTTGAAGCGCAGCTTTTGTTTTCTGGAACATGTACATAAATGTGTGCTGTTCCAGCCTCACACAGTCACTGAGTGGGTCAGGAAAGGACCACAGGCTCATCTGGTCCTGCCTCCCTGTTCCTGCTGGAGCACATGTCACAGGACTGTGTCCAGCTGGGTCTGGAATGTCTCCAGTGAGGGAGASTCCAAACCCTCTCTGGGCAGTCTGTCCCAGTGCTCAGTCACTGCACAGGAAGGAAGTTCTTCCTYRTGTTCACATGGGGCTTCCTGGGCATCAGCTTCTGCTGTCTCTTGTTCTACCTTGCTATATAAATCTTTAATTTYTTGGATTGTTTTGATAGTCTAAGGTTCCGTGGTGAGGTTACCACAGATTCCAAAGTTTTAAATAGATTTTCACMCCTTTTTTTGTTTATAAAACATTCTTTAATTCTACATACAGGTGATGATATTTATTTTTTTTTTTACATTTTAAGCAAACTTTGGTTTGGGAAATCTGTGTTACCACTCTGAATTAGTGGTTTAACCTTTAAGTGTGCCTTTTACCTTATTGCCAATCACRTTGTGTGAATGGAGGGCTTTGATTATGTCTATTTTCATTGGCTCTGTTCTGTTCAGTCCGTGCCTGCAATAAATTTAGGGCAGTTGAATATACAAGATTGGTAASTTAAGACCAAGCATCTTGAGAGATGGAAAATATGAAATCCATAATTCCAAAATAAATATTAAGTCCATTATAAGTGATGCAGTGAAATAGTTTTATGTTTGGCTACACTGATATCTTCTGAAGATCTTCCCCATGACCTTTAGGGTGAGATTGTGTTCCTTGAGGGTGAGTAGACTGGGATTCAGTGTAGTTAAAGCAAGGGCTTTGTTGTAAGGGAAGTTTTTGTGCAGAACATTACACTGTGGTACAGAGCCATGATGAGTGAAAGATGAGCCACGTGCTGAACAGAAAGGGCTTAAAATCACCTGTGTTTAGACCCATCTCTGTGTCTGTAATGCTTCCATTTAAATGGAAAAGCACATATATATTTATGTGTAATTGAAATGAAGGATACATTTGCACGTCACCCTTGCTGGGATGTGGAAATCCTTTGTYTCATTGAAGGAATATGAGRCTTRGTCTCCCTTTTTYTGGATGTGTAAGCACATCCATGGTRAGAAGTKCTATAGAGTGGTGAAATATTAAATTACATTAGACAGCTTTTGTTTATATGCAGCTGAAGCAGTTAAAATAGCATTGATTTAAAGAGTCTGGATGTGGAATACATTTTTAAAATACTGTTTTATATAGTGGAAAAGAATCCTGCTATGTCTTTAGTTTTTTGGTTAAACAAACACAAGAGCTGTTTTTCCTTAGTAAATTTGCTTCCGGAGTGTGTATAAAATAGTGGATAAGAGAGAATCTGTTTCTAATCTGTTCCATGTGCAGAAACAGTGAATAAAATTGATCAAATCTTTAGGTCTTTATAAGCAATTCCTTTTTGAAATACGAACATATTCTGCAGAATTTTCTTTTCTTCCTCTRTGTGGAAGACATTGCCATCATTAGAGTGCAGAATACATGGATTCTCAGTATGTGTGAAATTTTTCAATGCACTAAACAATTGAACATGTAATGATGTTTTCTGGGTTGCTTAGCAGCACTCAGGTTTTTTACTTTAAGTGGTCTTCAGTGACATCTTTAGATTGTTCAGAGATTTGGCAGAAATAGGAAAAGTCATTCCAGTGTTTGAGACATGAGGAATCGTTTAAGGAGCAGGAAAAAAAAAAGAGCAGTGTATTGCAAAGTTTTGTATATATTTAAACATTTACAAAACTTTATATTCTGTGTTCTTGTAAATATTTGGGGGGAAGTGAGTGCTAAAAGATTATTCTACTGGATTTGAAGTATAGTTTTAGGTATTTATCACCTGAAAGATGCAAATTTAGACAACAGATAAATTGTATCTGACCAAAGTTCTTTTAATTGGTTTATATGTTGTTGGAAGTATGTTTTCTGTGTTTATGTGGAGAGCTGAGGGGTTAATGGTGTTTTGACTTGAGAACACAATACAAATCAATTGAAATGTAAAATGCTAATATAGTTTTTTCCTTAGAGGATATCAGTTGCCTRTTTGCAGGAATCTTTCTGTTGGGTGTCTTTCCTGTATCACTGCAGAGCTTCTGTTAGCACTGCCTTCCCTCCAGGCTCGAATAGCCAGCAGAGAGTTTGAGACTGGTTTTAACAACGTGTTAAAGAATTAAGTGCTGTCATCTTCGTGCTGCAGCTCTGTGATGCCCGGGGCTGCTTTTGGTGTCTCTCTTCCCTGCTCCTGCTTCCTGCATCGCRTGAGCTAAAGGAATGTTCATCCTGCAAGTGGAGCAGTGTGTGGGGCTGAGTTAAAGGAAAGATTTACACAACTGYCCGTGCAGGTTAGCCAGGCCAGAGGGTTGGTGGGGAGCATCAAAGCCMAGTTTTTCAGACGGATAGGAAATTTCAGAGTGGGAAATGTCAGGACCCGAGAGGCCAAGGGAGACGTGACTCAGAGGATTACTAAAGTCYGGTAGCTTTGGATGTGCACAGGAAGGATCTCCCCATACATTGCACGGCAGCCAGGCACGCAGTCGGGAGAGGAGCTGCTCAGTGCTTCTGTTCAGCCTCTCTTCTGCTCCCTTTCTGTTCGTGGTGTTTTATGGGAGGAGAGGAGGAGGAACCACTCAGCAGCTCTGTCCTGCCCCCTCCCAGCAGCCTGATGGATCRAGATCACTTGGAGCATTTCTGCACCTGGTACCCAGACTTTGGGCTGCTCCACTTCATGTCAGGGAGAGCAGGCCAAGGGCAGGCAGGGAGAGCTGCAGGGTCTGGATGGACATAGCCTTTTTCCATCTTTTCCCAACTGCCCTTTCAGATAGAGTAGAGATAGATCATTGGTGAATTGCRTTTGAGTGTAGATGGTTTGCTGTGTACCTACCCAGGGTGGGTTCTTTCTGTGTGATGTGTGTCCCAAAACAGCTACTCCTGTTCATCAGGCCTGCTTCACTGGAATGGAGGCAGTAGCAAGATGGTTGGAATGTTTGATATTTGGGTGCATTTTGTTGACTTCCACATTAAAGGTGTGAACCAGAGGACCATGGTGTGGAGCTGCTGGCCAGCTGTCAGTCAACATGGATTTGCATTTTTCTAAAGAAAATGCAGCGCTTTTTTTTTTTTTTTTTACAGCTGTAAAAGAATTTTTGCAATCTTCTGGATAGCAGTAGAGACTTTAAGAGTGTAGTTTTGCATAGTCTCTTTGTAAGGGATTGGTGTTGTGCTGTTTCACTCACTTTAATTACTTGCAAATGGTTAAAAGATACATGGGGGAATACATATATTTGTAATGGTAAGGTTATAGATGAAGCTTCTCATTCTGAAACACTTGGAAGTCCTTAGTATTTACATTTTGTTGTAATTTAACCTTTCTTCCACYGTTTTAATAATCAGAGTAAGAATGTGCTCTTAATAATATCTGAGTAATTTTATATCCTGTGAAAGGRTTTAACATCAGCACAAGTGAAAACACGGTTCTCCACTCTAATTATAACATATAATTAGCTTTGTGGTGTCTTGTGATTCCCAAGTGATGTCTTGTCAAACATTCTGCTCTTGGGCTGTGTTTCTTTTAGTTCAGAAATACAAAGTCCATTTCTCTTTTGAGGCAGTCCATGAGTTAAACCTTATTGAATTTAAAGGGTGAGTATCTCAGCATTTATAAGGGTAGAAGTAGAGGTRAAGAGGCTATTAAGGAGGGAAACACATTTTCTGGTAAGTTAAATAACTTTCAATTAATTTTTTTTTAATGTGCTCTAATGGCACTTGTTTGTTCTTCTCTAAGTGGTGGTTACTGCTGCAGGTGGAACCCAGGTTGGCTCCTTTTGCTCAAATACTGACAGGTTTGGGATGTTTCTGGCAGGAACTGGTTAATTACTGCAATATAGAGATTGAAGTGGACTGAACACCTTGGGAACTGGTGCTTGAGCTGTCTCAGCTCCCTGGTGCTATTTCTTCAGCAATGGAAGGATAGTTTTCTTTTCTGGAGAGACCTCTGTGTTCTCTGGTCAAGTGGGCTCAATGTGGGCACAGTGAGAGCTGGTTAACTTTTCACAATGACAGCTTAGGCAACAGAAAGTTATTTGCTTTTCTTTTCTAGAACCAAATTTTTCTTCTGACACCTTAAATTTGGTGATTATTTTTCATTAAGCTACAGAAAAGATTTGTATCAATTTCTGCAGATCAGTTTTGCCAAGGTTGTGGGGTTGTGGTAGCCAAGCAGTCTCATGGTTTCAGGGTAGGAACTTAAAGAGCCGAAAAGTATTTTGTGGTGAAATCCAGTTGAGCTGTAACAGAATACCCAAATTCAACTAAAATCAAAACAGAAGAAAAAAATGCAAACAGGAAACATTGCTTTTGTTGGCAGTCTTAATAATAATGGCTTATGAACTCCAAAAAATGGAGTGCACCCTCCAGACTTTCACCTCTGTTAGTTCTAGATGGTTTGGGGTTTTGTGTGTTTTTTTGGTTGTTTTTTTTTTATTATGCATGGTTGAGATAGGCAGAGACTTTCAGAGTCTAGTGAGCTTCTTTGACTGTCATTTCTGGCTATTACTATGTCCTTTCCTYCACGAGAGTAATTTATAAACTTAAATGCTTGTCCTTACACAATGATCTACTGGTCTCCATACCACTTAATTAGTGCTACATGTATGCAGTACCTCATTGTTTTTAGTAATGTGCCAAAAAAAGCAAACAACAGCCAAATTCTGTTTTAAAGGAACAGCTCAAATAGTTGAAATAGCACGGGTAAAAAAACCAGCATGAAGGAAGAAGCATAAATTAAGTGATAAAGTCATTGTTGGCACAGTAGGAAGCACGATACTGTCATGTTTATCTCAAGAACAGTGTGAATTGTGAAGATTGGAGCCACATTTGATGGGCCCTACTTGTGCTATTGCGTCTATGCCATAAACTTCTTGATACTTTTGTATYATTTTTGAACTCAAGATTAAGTGCTGTTGATGATGTGTTTTGTCTTTAGAGTAAATAAGRTGTATGTATTTATAATTTTATGGTTTTTTAGAATATCTGGATTTCAGTGTCAGGAGGTGGTGTTTGAACCTTGGGTTTGCATTTCTCTGAGTATATGGATTTTTTTCAACTGCAAAAGTAAGCTTGATATAAAAATCACCCACAGTCTCTGCAAAGTTAGGAACTTGGAAAATTCCTAGGGATTAATTGCAACTCTAGGAAGACCCAGTTAAATAAAGTCAATAGTAGGAGGCTTTGCCTAATACTTATCATGTGTGGGCAGGACTGTGTTTGCCATTTTTCTGCAAGAGGCCTAGTGCAGTTTATTCTGAGTGGACACTTGCACTGTAGGAAGGATTTTTCTGAGCTGGAGATGCCCATTTTCCCTGGGGGTGTTTGTGTGTGCTGTGTGAGGGCAGAGCCTGGGCACAGCTTCAGTTCTCTGTATGGGGACTCATTCTGACCCTTTCTCAATGCATCTGGGATTTTAGCTCCCTGACTCTACCAGTATAACTTAGTGTTTAGCCTTCTTCCTCCTCCAGTGCAGTCTCCTGCTGTTTACTCTGCTTAAAGACTCCCGAAACATGAACTTTCCAAACATTCAGCAGAGAAACTAGAGCAGCAAGTCCTCAGGTTTTTTTCCCTTTCGGCTTGGTCTTAAAGCTAATCCATTTTAACTGCAGGAAGAATGTATTTTTTCTGTTGGCTGCTTTGCACTGCACAAAGCTTTGGTTCACATTGTGGAACATCTTGAAATCTATAGAATTGTAATGGAAGAAGAATGTCTGGAATCTTTTGTGGACAATTTYTTTTTTTTTTAAGCAGAACTTTCTGGATGGCAAAGAGCAAAGGCTGTCATGGCTTTTTTAACTTTTCTATTCCTCAGTAGCAGGCATTTTCTTATTCAAGGGCTCCATGATCTATCTTCTCCCTCTTTTCTCAGGAAAATAATTGTTGGGTTGGCAATTTTGAGTAAAATACTTAGGCTTAAATTTTCAGTTTTCAGCTGGTGGTACAGCTTTGTTTTTATTGTTCTCCTGAATGGCTTTGTGGCTTATTCAGCATTATTCCAGGCTTTGCATAGTTCTTGCAAGCCTGTGGGAATATTGACCTGGCTTTTTGATCCTGAGTTGCTCTGTGTGATAAAAAAAGCTGAAATAGAGGTCAGAGGCTCACTGTATTGAGAACAACACAGTTTCAGAGGTTGTTCTGTGGAGTTTTTTTTTGTTAAATTTTAAGAGGAAGAAGCATTAGACATTATTTTGGGTTTATCATGTATATTATATGTTTACTTTTTTTCTTAACTTGCAAGTTGACTTACAGAACATCCAAGAAATCTGCATCTCAGTCAGTGTGAAAGACTTCTTTTCTGAGGTCTTGATAAAGCTTCAAGGAAGTAATGGAGGACTTGGAAAGCAACAGGCTTTTTTTTGTGATTGTGGTATTTGCCTGCATCCATTGCAATTTGGTGTTGAAAAATTCCATGTCTTGCAATAGTCATCAGAGAAAGTGAGGCTGAGTTACAGCGTGCTCACCTCTTACGTKAACTGTGTGGTTTTTATTGGGGTGGTTTTGTTCCTGCTATTCATTGCTCATCTACTCTTACTACACATTTTGATAGAGAATGAAAACCGAAAGCAATTTTTTTTGATATTTGCTTAGGACTGGAACAAGGCTTTGTTGCAGGCTTTATTTTTCTTTTTAAAATGAGCTGCTGGCTGGTGTTTACTGGAAACAGTAGCCAAAGGTGGGCACCTAAGGGGTATTGACCAATCTGTGCTCCAGGGGGGTGATGGTTTTTCACTGAAATACAAAGCTAAGATCCCCTTGGCTGTCAAGTGGCAACAGTGTTGTTGTATTTTTACCCAGCAGCAAAACTGGGTGCTTGAGGCTTGGTTTATTGTCAAATCTGTTGAACATAAAACACTCATATGGTGCATTTTTGGAGAACCCACTGATGGCTGTGGCAAACATGCATATAGTCATTTTTTTATCAATGGGTAACTAGTTTCTTTCACGGCAAGCTGACCCCAGTACATGGTTATTTATGTCTGGGAATGCTGACTTTCTGCTACTTCTCCCTGCTCTYGAGTGGACAGTATTTCCTTAGGAAGGTTTGCAGTCCAAAGGCCCCTTGGCTGTTGGGAACAAAACTGTTGTTGGAGTTAGAAATCACGTGCTTACACGGCGCTCTTGTTTTCCTCATCCCACCATACAGATGTGGTTGTTGTAAATTAAAAATACCCTGTTTGTGTAACTGAATTGGAAGTACCTTATGGATATACCTGCTTTATGTGCTTTACATCATGTGGGTCACACACAGTTAGGGRTTTCTCAGAGTAAATGTAGGTCCATAAATAGAAAAGCCCTTTTTCCTATATTGGCTGTCTTTATCATTCCTAGCTAGAATTATTCTCAAGAACAATCTCTTCTAGTGTTCCCTGTGTATGGCTCTTGGCTGTGTTTATTTTAAACACTTTTGCATAATATTTTTCCTTTTGCCAGACTTCCTTGACACTTAAGTTGATATTTTATGCTAATTATTTCTTGGTCTTTTTGAAAAGAACCACATCAATACTTCTGTACCTGTTCAGTAAAAGCTTGCTTTCCTGTGGTTTCCAATCTAATTTATCTGCTACTGTAGCAATCTAATCATTATCTAATTATCAGATGATAGTAAAGAACTTTTTTTTGTCCAGAAACTGGCTGTGGTTTGGTTTTATTTGCTGTCAAGCCCTGAGAGTGACATTATGATCCTTTATTGTAAAAGATACCATAAAATTTGAGTGTACCATGTATGTCAGCTCAGCCTCAACAAAGCTGGATGTGTGCGTTAATTACGTCGGTTAATTATGATTATTCCAAAGAAGACAAATTGCCAGGTAACAGGGCAAGTAGCAAGGTTTGAAAKTAGACTTGATTTTTCTCTTTGGTTCACTGACATTCCTTCCAGATTACTAAGCTTTCCATGTCACTTAAAAAGTGAGTGTTTTGGCAAAAGCTTTATGAAAGCATGAAACACATGGGCAATATTTATAAAACCTGGGCTATTTTGCAAGTGCAACATGTCGAGAGATGTTACACAATGCTCAGCCCATAGTGGTTTTTTTGAATAGGTGGTAATGTCATCCTGGTTTTGGTGATAAAGAATTGGTTTTGTGTTTGTTACTGGAAAAGGACTTGATACTTAACATAATACAGAAAAAAAAATTGACAAACTCTTACAGAAAAGATCCAAATTGTGTCACACTGAGCAAAAATGGTAAAACAGTCCTGAAAACAGCATTGCATTGAATCAGCTGCACTAACGTCTTGCTATTTAAGCCTATTTTTGTTTGGAAAAATATGGTATTTCTTGAGATAAAGCCCCCACACAGGAACTGGAGGTAGAAGTGGGCCAAATATTAGTTCCTCACTTGTTATTGTTTGTTTTTCTAGATTTTGGCAGAAATTGCACATTCTTTGTTTTAATTTTTCACTTCCCCACGCTTGACATTTTATATCCGTTAAGTTTACAAGTTTCTTTCCAGTTTATTTTGCATGAACTTAAAGGGTTTTGTATTGTATCATTTCTTCTAAGCTGGACTTTCCTGAGTCTTGAACATAAAAAAGGGGAAATTAATTTCAGAAATAGTCAAGGTTTCTAGATAAATGAGTTGTGTAACTCAGAATTACCATTGTCTAACCACAAAACAATGCTTTCTTGTTTACTTGCGGTCATTAATTTAGCTTAAGCATTTCCTGCACTSTATCACAAGGCTGTGGAAATGAGGCTTTGTAGAGTTGTCCTGACTTATACATTTCTTGTAAACAGCAGTTGTAGAAATAGCTTTGAGTCCATAAAAATACAAATTAGATAGCAGGGGGCCAGATGCAAGTCTTTGAGATCGTACACTGTAGTCAGCTCGAAAAGAAAGGAATCTCAGGATTTGAGAAACATATTTTGGGCCTGTTTGTGTAGGCAACATAACTTCAACTCTCCACTTCCTGCCCGGTCTTTAAATGCCTCGCTCGGTTTCATAAGGTTTGAATAAAAGGTTCAGCAGCCCACAAAGGCTGGCTTTCAAGTCCTGGTGCACACATTCCTAAATGATGTTTATTTAGAGTTAGTCTGATGCCCACAGTGGTGTTGGGATAGGTTTGAGCAGTCCAGGAGTCTGCTGGGGGTTTCAGCCCTCTGCAGGGTTGTTTCCTGAGTACTGAAAAGTGCAAATGAAGATTTCTCTCTCCTCGCACGTGTAGCAGTTCAAAGGTGTTGCCAGGACTTTGCAGTCCCTGGGGAGTGTTTCAGCTGTCCCRTGGCAGGACCTTGGCTCTAGGAGGTGGAAATCACAAGGAATCCAGTGGTTAGTGCAGCTGGATTTCTAAAGACTCATCTGTTTAGAGACTTGGGGTGGAGGGAGCTTTGCATTTCTATACATCTCCCCTGTAGCCAGGAGATATAGCTTGGAAACCAAGAAAAACTAACTTCAGCCTATTGATGTATATGAGTGTGTGGGCCAAAAGTGCATACAGGGTTTGATGGCTGAGCTATAAAGTTGTTGATAATCTTTATTCCTATAAGATGTTAATTTATTTTTATTCAAGTACTGCAAAATTTGYATCCTTGACTAATTTTGTTTCCTTGAGATCCCCCAAATTTGGGAGGAGCCCCCATGTGAAGAGGGCTGACAGCCTAGATCAGTGCTTTAAGGTGAAGGGGCAGCTAAAACTTCTYCTCCATGTGGAGCCTTTAGTGATGTGTGCTTCCAGCATGTCTGTCTTCAATTTCAGGAAGAGCTTTGGGATCTTTGAGGGACAAATCTCAACAGCATTGTGGTATTTGAATAAATATCACTGTAYGTTCTGCCAGATAAGATTTTGGTTTGGGTTTATTTTAACCTTTAGGTGACTAACTTGTGGTCTCTTTCCTTTTACTCTGTCATACACAGCCTGAGCTCAATTTCATAATGCTTGAGCCATCATGCATTCTTTGGAGTGTAGAGCACTTCACAATGGAACAGTTATCAATCTGTGACTTTGCTGCTTGTTTGTGTAACTTGAAATTCCACTTGTATATACCACCGTTCCCTTGGTTTGGCAAAAATGCTCAGGTTTTCTGAAAGAGTAAACAGCAAACTAAATACTGTATCAGCGTGATTTAGCCTCCTCTCATTCAGCTCCTCYTCCACTGTAGGGAAAATTGTTGGAGGTTTTCTGTAGTTATTGATGAAAATTAATGAGAAGTAGATGGTGGAAAAATGTAATTATTATTTACCTGAATTTCAGAAGGGTTTAYTGCCATTCAGTGGACTTTTCATAGWAGATGATTTACCTGCAAAAACTCATAATAAAAAGAAATGCTACCAGTAGAAGTGCAGAATTTCCCGTGGCGTTGTATCTTTTTGCCCAGAAGAGGCTTTCTCCTGGTGCCAGCTTAGAGCAGTGTTTTTCTGGATACATCTGCTATGTCTCTGTCCAGAACTGTTTATATCTGTTCTGCTGCCTCAGCAAAAAAGCAGGTAGGATTTCCTAGGTGGAGTAAATTAACTTAGGAGATTAAGACAGATGTATTTGGTTTAATTTATTTTTGTTCAACACCCTAAAATCAGGATGCTTTTGCTTGTCTTAAGGTAGCTGTCCTTTTTTTGCAAAACAGTCCACAATTCTAAATGAAAAGCTAATAAATTATTCTTAACACCTTATGCAGTCCACATCTCCTAACGTGGCATGATTGGAGTTGGTATGGATGCCAAGCTTCTGGCCAAATTTTACCACTGTAATGTCAACCAGTGCAGGCTTTTATCTTWCTGTAAACTGTGTCTAGAAATCCTAATTATACAGCTTGACGTTCTCAGTTCACCATGAATGTGTATGTTTTTATTTACATGCATGCACCTAAATAGAATAATTTAATGTTTTGGCAGCTGCATGTAGCAGTTGTGCTTTTAATATGGGAACTGTTCATAAGAAAATTCGTGTAGATGATGAAAATGTGGACATAAAACCAGCTGTGAAAATAGAACTTGTTCACCTTTACCAGAAGGGTCTAGACTTCTGTTGTGCTTTGATCTTCTTACCTAAACAATTACTTCATTTCCTTAGTTTCTCAAAAGCAGAAAGATGTTGGTGTTGTGAGTAAACTTGAGTTTGGCAAAGTAACTTATATCACGGGATTGTTGTGCTGACACACAATTTGGTTTCCTTGCCTAGTAATTGCATGAAAAAATGGGTGACAAGTTGGTGCACATTTTGTTGTGGTGGTGCACAGCTCTAGGATGGRTGGCTGAATTTACTTCCTTTGCTTCCACTCTTTGGGGGATCCATCCCATTCTCTTTTTACAAATCTGCTTTGCAATGTTCTCAGTGGTGTTGAACATATTGTTTTGGTTCTTGGATCAAACTGATGAATTTTCCTTCTTTAAATGTTATGTAGATTATGGTGGTATCCAAGAATAAACTGGCACATTTTTTTCTGTCATTAAAGCTGTGAATTGAGACATAGTGTGTTCCTGAAAATGGGGTTATGTATTTGTGTGACTTTTACCTTTGTCTTCTTTTTTTTTATTAACTGAATGCCTCAGTGCCTTGCCCCAGTGCTTATGCCTGCACTTACTTAAACTTGTTTATCTTATGCTTTTCTTCTTGCCTCTTTGAACTTTTTGTCCTTTGCTACTTAATGCTGGTTTATAGCTCAGTTATCCTTCTCATGAAGCGTTTAAGTGGGTTTRAATTTTTCTGTATGTATATTTAAACTGGTGTTTTTCATTTAGGGGGACTAAAAGATACAAAAAAATTCAGTTTACTTTTCRCAAATACTCAAGGCAACAGCTGGTGTCAAGCGGGCACTGCTTCAGTAGTCTTACATCTTACAAATTTGATGTACAAGAGCGACTCTCAATTTTACCCTGAACTGGAAATTGACTGTTCTAAACCGAACAGCGTCCTGCTAGAATTTCTCCATTGTCACGTGCCTTAGAACCTGGAATTAAAATATAGCAAGAAACCTGAATTGGATTTCTGTCTGGGGAAGAATTTACATCTACGGCAATCAGTGTATTTTGAAACTGATGGATGCAAAATAGAAGATGGCAGACATTCAAAATTCTCAGGTTAAGGGAAAGGGAGATGCCAAGCAGCCTGGGCGTGTGGATTTGCAAGTGTTACCAGCTGTATGGACATGCAGAAGCAGGAGAACAKATGCCTAGAAAAGAGTTCACAACATGTGTCATTTAAAAACTGAGGCTGTTGGGTTTTTCTTTTTTTCTTCTGCTAGAGACAGAAATTAAGAGTGAATGCTTTTGGACAGAAAAAGGAAWTTCTGTTTTTGTTCTCCAAATATTCCAATTTCATCCAGGAAGCTGGGGAGCGTGGGCTTGGTTGAATTTTAGAAAAGCAGGAGACTTTGTAATTCCAAATAATGTTGGGTTTTGTCCCTGTCARTTGTATTCCAGAATCTTGTTCAGCATAATGGATCCAGATACAGGCAGTGTCTCCTTACTGTTGGAAAAGGCCTGGAGCTCAGTGTTTAACCTGCATTGCAACAGACTTAAGCTGGTTTCCTGTATAAAGCTGTCTTTGACTTCATCTTGGCTTCTCTCCTTTAACTCCACATCTGTGAATGACTCATAGCAAGCAGGACCATCAGAAAAATATTGTGTACATTTTTTATCCAAATCTGTAGGGCTTTTGTTTCTAATTTTTTTACAGCCTTGCTGTATTCTCCCCTCCCATGCAATGAATCATGCAATATCTCTACTCATACCTGACAAGAAAAGTGGTTGTGCGTTGAGGGAAAGYTGAATGCTAAACAAATAGAAAGATATCCCCAGCCATCAATCTGCTGAGAGCAGAGCTTTTGTATTTGGCAGGTATCCTCTGTCAGCCCCCAGGGCACTTCTGATATTATGATTTTCTTTCCTCCTGTAAACAGCAAGGCCTGTTAAATGCATACTCTGGCTTGGGGGCAGAGTTGGATCTGTCAGGCACTGGCAGCAAGGGAGGTTCTGCCTCCTGAGGCACTCAAAGGCTTTTTTTTTGTTGTTGTTTTTTTTTGAGCTGTCACATCCAGTGACTCAAGGCAGTCCCACTGCAGGGATTTTTAGAGAAATGCCAAGCTTTACATCTCTTATTTCTCCTGCCCTTCCATGAATGCTTTGGCCCATTTCCAGATGTGTGACAGCACAGGGGCAGCTCACTCAGCTGGCCTGTCCCTTCTGGAGTGTTTATGGTGGCCACACTGGAGGGAAGGGGCAAAATGCTGCACCCTGGGTCCTTGTCTTCCCTATTTTTATTTTGAATACTTTCCTAGGGAACCACAGCCCTCATATTTAGTGCAGGTTAAGTGCATGGCAGCTCATGCAGTTACAATAATGGGGGAGTCAGCTGAGGCAGGCAAGATGAAAGAAGGGCTGGAATGGCTTCATCCTGTCACAATGTTTTGGTCCCTTCCCTCGTGTCAGAGGGGAAGCCTGGAGTAATGGACAAGTGAGTTTTTGGCATAAATATTCATAATTTTTATTGCCGTGCAGAGAAGTGTTTTATAAAGCAGTAAGGTATGTTGGTGAGATTTTCCTGCAGCTGCTGGAGCTGCCCATCTCCTGCTGTCTCCTCCAGAGCTGCCTCTCTTTGGAGAACAGGTCCAGGGAATTGATAACACCTAAGCTGTGTTTGAAGTGGGAGAGTGCTCTTGCAGCCCTCATGCCTGGCTGTGCACTGCTGCTGTCAGTTTTCAACTACAAAGGATTTGGAACAAATTAATACAATGTGAATTTTTTTTCTGGCCAGCCTGTCGTTTTGGCTACAGAGTTTCCAAATTTCCTGGAAAACTGAAATGCTGRAAGGCCTGTTTGAAGGTAGGGAGGCAATTAACTAACTTCTTGATTAAAATAATAGAAGCTAAGCCACATCATCTTCACTTCTCATGTCTCAGTATAGGTGATGGTTTTTGCATGTGACTGATTCCATTTTGCATCTCTCAGGAGGCTGCTTGGCAAAGAGTGAAGGAAGACTGAGGTCACAGATGCTTTATTTTTTATATATATTAGGCAACAAAAATATTTTATAAACATGAAAGTCCGGGAAGTGTTCTCTTCCCTTTTTATTATTGTCTCCAGTATCATTTCAAAAATGTTTTTCTCAAAACTGGGGAAGTTACTGGAGCACCTACAGTGCTTGAATGTGCTTAATGTAAGGTTTTAATCAGGTTTCACTCATGCTGATACCAATAGATCTCAACAAAGCTGTCTCGTGATTGACTTTTTGATAGGCTCTCTTGTAAAAAAAGTGATTATTGATAGCACAGATGGAAAGTTTCTGTCTTAAGAGGACCTAGAAATAGGGTGTTTAACTTGGCTGTTATTTAGGTGTCAAAGAGCTGTCTTCATCCACTGATCAAAATGGAGGAAAAATGTAGYTTGTAATTAAAAAATCTGGGGATARTAGTGGWATTATTTGATGAAAAATCAACAAGTCTTTCTGRGAATTCTTATCTTCTTTCCCCCAACCTGGCAGCCGGGTACACTGTTTGCATGGATATTCTCCTTTCACAGTACCATCAAAGTGGTTACAAACTTGAAATGGAAARCTTGTGTTTGTTTGAGACTCCTTATACTTTCAGGAAATCCTAAGTGAAGTTGTGCTTTGTTTGGTTTTGTTTTTCTTGTTGACTTCAGTTGAATTTAATTAGTTAAGCAATTTCCAAGAAGCCGTCTGCTGATCCCAGAAGGAGGGTCATTGATTTAGTGCGTGTCAGTCATGGGAATGAAGACTTCAGTAGAGCTTTGGAAATTTGTTTGGAAGCCTCAGCTGGCATCTCTTCTGTAGGAAACAGCAAAAGTCCTTGAGTGCATGTGAAGGATGGCATAGGAGACTTCCAGGAGTGTTTTACCCAGTTAGAGAGATGACAAAGCACTTGTGGCTCTGACGGTGAGCCAGTGGCAGCTGTAGAGTGGTTTTGATCAGGTGATACAGTGCTGACAGCTGCTCAGTTTCCCTGGCTTGGGGCTGACAGTCACTTCCTTATCTTCCCTAAACTCCTCCATCCTCCACATCCCACCAGGCAGCCTTCTGTGCTTGTGGGGATGAGCTGCACCCATGTGTGCCTTTGGAAGGAGAGATTGCCACCCAGGAAAAAGGGGCTCCCAAAGCAGCCCCAGCTTCACAGCCTGCCTTCAAGCTGTGGCTTGTCTCTAAAAATAAATAAACAAGCAGACTTATTTCTATGCAGAGTCTTGGCAGACAGCTTTTTCTCTAGGGATAGATTCGTTTTGCAAAATGAGAAAAATCTGTTAGATAGCTAAAATTTACAGTTGTTATGTATTAAATTATTGGGTTTTAGATAGAGTTTTATAGTTATCCAACTCTAAAAATATTGGTGGTGGAATGGAGAAGGCAAAGTTGCTTTCTGTATAATCCAATTATTTTGTTCTTTTATTCCCTTTCTATTCGTTTTTCCCCTTAGCTTTCAGTCACCAAATCTATCAAGTCCCTACAAATACTATGAGGGAAATCTCTAGGAATATTTGTTGAATATCAATGTCTTTTTTCATCCTCAGAGTATATGTGTTGGGTTTTTTTCTTGTGTTCCTTCTTGGCAATGCATGCAGAGGTAGTGGAAGCAAGTGTAGTTTATTTTAAGCTTTCCCTTTTTCTYTATGTTGCTGTTCCCTTTATTCATCACAAATGATGGATGGGTGAAGCTTCCTGAGTTTTSGTTGTGGAGCTGGTTTTAGTTATTTGCCAACAATCTTAATTTTAGTATCAACGATTTAATTTTAATACAGTATTCAGGAGAGTGGAAAAGTTAATATTCTTATAAGTGAATGTGGCTGATATTAAGGGGAGAATGAAGATTATGGATGTGTTACCTGTCTGTGTTTACAGTTACATTTGGATGACACGTGCCTTGATCCAGGGAGCCTCTTCCAGCTGGCAAAGGGTCCAGGAAGAGGCTGTGGATGGCCAGGGGGGCTCATTGATGCTGTATTTCAGCAGCAGGGTAAAAGCAGCCTGGGCTCAGCCTGCTCTCTTCCCAGCACTGTGTTGGTGTGTCAGATGCTGGAGCACAGCTGGCCTCCCTGTGGAGAGCTCAGCAGTTGTGTATTGAGTTCCTGCTAACAGGAGGAGGTACAGTGGAACCCACCCAAAACTGTCCAGATACTTGACAGGCTACTTACTGTCATTTACTGAGCATGCTGAAATTATTCCAGCTCTTCTCTGGCTGCTCTAACAGAGGAAGAATGCTCCCTTATAAACATTTTAAGTTTCTATCATGCATGGTTTTGTTTGGACTTCTAAAATTTTTTATCTGACTTTAACAGAAGGTGACACTTTTGCCCCCAGTCCAAGAGTCCTTTTGACACAAAATATGTAAATAGTGAATAGTTTCTGTAATATTCCAGGTACARTGTAGGTCCAGACTTTGTCATTACTTTTTGTCAGCATGCTGTATGGACAGGTATAGTTAGTTTTTTTTCCTCATTTGTTGAATGTTCCAGTAATTTCCTAACAAATTTGAACCTTTTCTCCCTTTGCTCAGTCTCCTGTGCTGGTACCATCAATTGATTCTGACCTGTCTCTGTGAGCATCGTCAAAACCTGAGGATTGTTCTGTAAATAAGTTTAAAAAAATGCGAATGTCTGATTTTCATTCATCAACTCTGAAAAACTCCACGAAGCCACATAAGACTCCAAAATAGTGAGATTGCCATGTGTAGCAGGTTATTTTATGAAGTTTATAATAAWTTAAGAAAGTAAGAAGAATACATAATCTTATTGAAAAGCCGGTTAACAGATGTAATCAAATAGGTGGATTTTTCATGCAGATTTCTTGCTTGTTTAAGCCTTTTTACTTCTCTTGTCAGACAATATGTTTTAGTTCAGTTGTCTCTGTGATTTCTTAGTTCCTAAGCTGAAAACTGGAACTGAGACTGGCTTTGCAATTACAAGAAAAATGGAAAACTGTTTTGTTTGGATTTCAGCAGATTCAATTTAAGGTCGGATTTTTTTCTTTAACAATGTGCGCTCTATCTTTTTATTCCTAAAGGCATATTTTCAGCAATTTGGCTTAACTCTGTGGTCATGGGGGTGGAATTCTTTATCTTGGCTTGATATAAGCAAGCTTTCAGAGCATGTGTGGGTTAGTGTCTGACTTGGTGCACAGGAAAACATCTCTTTGTCAGGTGGTTTCTGGTTCAATGAAAGAAGTTTTTGGTTGGGKTTCTTTGTGTGTGAAAGCAGCTTGGTAACTTTGGAGAAATAGCTCAGGCTTTCAATAAATAACTGTTCATTCCAGTTAAAAAGTTAGGAGTAAATAAAAATCAACACTGTTATGTACCTACCACGTTTTCATGGCAGTTTCAGAAAAAATTCAAACCTAGATAATATGAGGACAGTCTTTACATGGGCATTATGAAATCTTTCTCATTCAGTGGATAGAAAAAAAGGATAATTGAGCACCTACCTTCAGGTGTGTTATTGTACAACTTCTTGAAATCCTTTTAAAGTTGATTTGTCTTAATAAAATGAAAATATCTAGTTATCTGTCATGGTAAAGAGTATTTTGATGCAAGGAATGCGTTTGTTTCATCATAGTTGAGACCTGAAGAGCAGAACATGCTTTTTTTGCTCTTAAAAATGTAGTCTTCCMATGCAGACAGAGGAAGAAGTTTTGACACTAATCAAGGTGTCATGGCAAAAGTCACCAACTCAGTCACCCTGAGTTTTTGATAACTTCAAGAGTTTGGAAAATAAGACCCAAAACTGATGTGTGAGATCAGCAAAGTTACGGTAATTCATTTAAAGACTTGACTTAATCAGTATATCTTGGGTTCCCTTCCTGTAAAATATGACCTGTATTGTAATAAGTTTTTTAATAACTAAAATAGCATTTGAAGTGAAAGCTCAAATTCATTTTTTCCATGTGAACCTAGAAATTACAATTGGGCCTTTTTATGATTTGGTGATTAAGTAGACAAATGGTGCACTTCATGGGTACCATAACAGTTAACACCTGTTTCAACTGTTTCATATTTGTATTGGATGGAACCTCAGCAATCCAATATGTCTTGAAAAGCAAAAATCTAATATAAAATATTTCATGGTATGGAAGAAATTACAATAAACAGAGTATAGCTTAAAATATAAAATGCTTGTTATGCACATTTACGTAGGTTTCATCTGTGTTTCTGAAACCAGTGTAGCCACCTTGTGTAAAAATAATCCTAGTTTTTGTRGGGGTTAGTTAAATGATTATTCAATACCATAAAGTAAACACTGTTTTCTAAGAAAACAGTGTTTCCTGAGTTGGCAGAAATGAGACAATTTCAGTCAGAAGTCAGGTACAACTGGATTAATTAGCGTTTGGTTTGTGATTTCTCTCAAACCAGCTTTGGGGACAGGGACCACTGGCAGAAGGGTGGTCTCCTAAGGCATGTGTCAGGCAATAATGTCACTTTTTATGTTGTTTGTCACTGGTGCAGTATTTTGAATTCTTTAATCTCAGAAAAYGTGCAACTTTGTCCATTAAAATATGAAAGCTTATTTCAAATTTAGTAGAGATGGGCTCTGTTTGCCTTCCAGGCAGCACAGGTACAGCAGTGCTGGCCCCCTCTGCCTCCCACAAAAGGCTTGTTGTCTTTGATGTTTGATAACTTGAAAACTTCCTGCTTTTTTGAAAATCCAATTGTTATTATTAAGATTAAAGAAATAATTTGCCAGAGTGCATTGTCAGATGTAAATACCGTGAGCTTCTTAATATGATATTTCAAAGCTGAAGTTTATTTTGAGAGTCGGGGTTAATACTCTCRAGATTTGTTTAGATAAGATGATCTTGGGATGTGATGACCTAGGAGATTTTTTTTTTTCCTAAACACAAATTTGAGTTTGCTTTTATCTCAGTTTATCTGATTTGAGGTAAACCTCAATGCCTTACTAAATTGCATCTGCTTGGAGAGAACACTGTAAGTGATTTGCATTTTAATGGCTTCTGCATAAATTTGATAACTCTGGAATGCTTCTCTTGCTCACTTCCCTGCAAAAAGATGCTGGGTTGGTCTTGCTGTAACAAAATCTCTTCAGCTTTTCAATTATAAAAGAAATGGATAAATTTGCCCTTGGTTTTGGCTATTCCTGCTGTTTTCGAAGTGCTAGGACTGCCTTTACCTGCTTTGGAGGGCAGAAAGGCTTCAAGATAATTTGACATGAATCATAAATATTTCAGACACTTGTTGGAAGTTTTCTCAAACACAGGTACTTAGTTTGGGAGTAAACATACATGCAAATGTAGGTAAATGTGGGTAGCATCACAACGTTCATAAATTATTGATAGAATTTAAATTTCTTCAACTGTAATTGCTCCTCACAAAAAACAGAGGAAATTTAGGAAGTAAAATGAAAGAGTAAGTTGATAATTGATACAAAGAGTTATATCATAAGAGGAATGAGGGAAAAGGGAGACAATAGCTGGAAAATAGCTAACCTCAAAAGAAGCATAATACACTGATTCACGTAGTTTATCTTCAAGTTTTTAGTGGGTTTTTTTAATAATGAAATATGCCATTCTTAGTGTAACAAAATACTTTAAGCCACAATGCTGAGCATCTTTTCACTGTCTAATGGAGATGGTAATGGCTAGATCACTCTAATATAGAGAAATGTGGTATGACCAGAGGCCTGCCTCRTACTGGATTAAATAGTGCTGCATCTTGGACACGAAGTGACAAAATTCCAATGGACTGCAGTATCTCTTAACATGGGAAGAGCTATTCTAAGGTACAGACCTTCAGTGTCTTTCCAAAAGCCACCATACAGTCTTCCCTGCCTTTTCACAGATCTCATGAGACCTGACAAATGGGTTATCATAAAGCATTTTATTAATGAGACCGTATCTTTTTAGTATGTTGTAACAACTAAACCCACTAGTTACTAACCAAAGGTTTTTCTGAAGTGCCATTTGCTCCAACTTTCCTATTGTCTCTGCTGTTGTGGGTTTTATTCCTGTGAACCCATTTTGGGATGTTTCCATTCCCCTTCTTTCCCACTTTGTCTGTGCTTGTTGATTCTATCTGTTGTGCCATCAGTTGTTGGTGGGGCCAAGCTGTAAATCAGGTCACCAGAATGATTCATATTAAAAATAAACCTACAATGAAAAAGCTTGGAATCCACTTTGTCAGCATTCTGCTTAATGCCCTGCAGAGCATCACTGCTATTATCTTAAGCCATCTCTTGTTTTTATTCAGTTTGGAAATTATGCATTTGCAGCTGGAACAAAATCTGTCTATTCTCAAAGCTGCAACTTCGGCCGCACATCTGTCACGTTCTCATCTCCAATTTATCTCGTGTACCCTCTGACTAAAAGCATGTTGGTCCCGTGTTCCACTTGGAATAGAGTGGTGGTGCTCCTCACTTCCCACAGGCATTTCCTATCTATCCCTGAGTTAATGGAAAACATGTTAAGCGACGTGCACCTATCAAGGGACTGCTTCAAGGAAGTTGTGTTTTTCTGCTTGTATTAGTAACTTGTAAATCTGAAAAACAAACCTTGCCCAGTTGTTTTCCCTGCTTCAAGAAAACTTTGTCCTGGTGAAATGTGGACCAGTTTGCTCTTCTCATACAGGCACCTATGGGTTTTGAAGGTGGGGAGGGCTTTTGTTTCTCAGASTTGTGGAACTGGGGAGTCTGGAATTGCTCCTGCAGCAAGATGAGTGCTTGGCAGGCTTTGTTTGCTGCCTCTGCTCTGGCTGCCCTGGAGTTGGATCATGAACTTCTGAACTGTATTAGATAAAACTTGCTAGTGTGCTCTTCTCTGTGGTATTTAAGTGCTGTTATTGAGATTTTGAGAAGCTTATTTCAAATGTAGTGGCACTTCTTCCTCTGGGGTAGAAGTCCTCTCATGCCTCCAGSCTGTATCTGCTCACTTGCATTTGCTATCACACTGTGTTAGCTGAGTTAACAGTACCTTAAAGAGTTTGAAATTGGTTGTGTAATTGGAGGAGGAGGCAGATCTAAGTAGTTGAAACATGGCTTTGAAGCTGGGGTGATGGAGTGAGCTTGAGGGGTCTGTTTTGTACAGGAGAAATACAAAAAACATCATGATGAGTGTAAGTTGCTTCAGTAAACTTGTACCATTCAGGAAACTCTTTTCTGCCCTTGGAGTTCTTTTTGAGGGCATCCCTTTCTCCAGGGAAAAGGAAATGATCCTCTTCATAGTCAGTTTGAGCTRCTGTGCTTTGAACTGCTTGCTGATTCAACACAGGTAAACTGCAATATAAGCGATGTGCAAGCAGTTGTAGCATTTTAAGTGTGATAATTTGCATTAACTAAACTTGCAGTTAGGGGTTTAAATACAAGTGGGAGGTAATCCAGGTCGTGGTCTTGAGATCACTGAATAATGTGATATTTGATACAGTGAGTCTTGTGCTCTCCTGGCTTTCTGTTGATCCTGCCGTTGGTAGAATTGCAGGGCAAAGTGTGCAGTGTGACTAAATTGTTACACTTACACCATGTGTATTTTGTAACTAAAAGAAGTATCAGCGTGTTAGAGCTTGAGTAGGCAAATAACAAGACTTCAGAGTCGGTCCTTGGCAAGTGACTTGTGAAAAGTTGATCTGGGTATTACTCAGTTGTTGAGAAATGTTTATTGCATGAGGAAAAAATACCCCGAGTTGTTATTTTACAGTAGCCTGTACTCACTGAGAATTTCTATATGTAAGCCTGCAAATTTTCTCCTGTGTATTTAGTAACCAGATCCTGCTTTTGTTTTGCAGCTGCTGCAGAGGGCAAAGGGAAAAGTGGGGAAGACTTTTTTCAGAAGGTAAGAAACATATTTCAGTTCTATAACATCACCTGACTGGAGAAAAAAAAAAAAGACCAATTCCTCATGCTTGTGATTAACTAATTAAACTTCATGTGCAGTTTCCACCATATCGATCAAATTTTTAAAAATTATTWTGTCATTTAAAATGTCTCCTTGCTACTAGCCATGCATGGAATGAGATGATAAACATGTTCTTTCTTTGGTGTATGCTCCTGTCATCCATGCACAAAAACAATTTAACAGTTTTACCAATTCTTTCACTGAAAATGTTAAAATTGGAACTTACACATGATGAACATTTGTTATGCTTAATTGTGAGCATACAGAAGATGTTGTGAGGTGGTCTTAAGGATTTTGTCTGTGGATAAAAGCTGCATCCTGTTATTAAAAAACTGACTTGCAACTTATTGTGATATTGCTGAAAGCATAAATATTTGGTTGAGAAATGCAATGGCCTTTTAAGAAAGAAATGCACAATCCACRAAGTGGTTCAACAAAGTCTGTGGTTGGACAGAGGCACGGAAGGACTGGAAAAAGGAGTCCTGCAGCAACTAAACTACAAAGAGAAATGGTCAAGAGTAATGACTTGGAAATTATTTTTACAAAGCAGCAGGGTATTGGGGTTTTTTTTGTCTCTGGCTTTTTTCAAGAATAGTGTGAAGAACATTATTTATGAATTGTTACTGAAAATCTACATGCTGCAGGCTAATAAAAATTAGTTATTTTGTCTTTACTACAGAGAAGACAGTGTAAACTTTGCTGTGTGCTGTAATGCCTTTATGCTCCTTTTTGACTTGTTGTCCATTGAAGTATTTTGCTATAATTTTAAGTGGTCATTCCAGAAAGGAAGATGYAAGAGGTTGCTTTACCCTGCATGTGACTGTGGGATGCCATGATAAAGGTTGGTGAGGAAGAGTATATATGCTGCCAAAATATTTGGATTTTTGGATTTATGTTGGTCTTGACTGACAGTGASAGTTGTTTTTCCAAATRTGGTGCTTGTGCTTAACCTCTCACRKRGGARAATGTGTCAATAGTTCCTCCTTAGGATTTTATCAGAATACTTTGAGTTATTTACTTGCTGAAACAAACCTAAGCCATAGTAGCCTGTGCTTTATTCTGCACCTTATTCATTTTACCACAGTGTTTTGTCCCTTGGATAAATCTGCTCATAATTCTTAAAGATGTAGATAAGATATTTCTTCTTGAGTGACTTATCTATTTGACATGTGTATTTGATTATTTGATTATTTACTAGATATCATATGCCTTACAATTATGTAGTCACTAGTGTAATAGCAGAAAATTGTGTTAATTTAATAGGAAAGCAAAACTAAACTAAACTTTGAGTATGTGAATGAGTGCTCTCCTTATCTACACTGATGAAACAGTGGTGATCTTGCAATTTAGATCTTGTCATATTTGTGCATAATTGTTATCAAGACACAATGTTGGTGCTGCAATAGGTTAAAGCTGCTTCATTTTAACTGGCATTCTTATAATATCATCAGCTCCACAGTGTAGATTTCTGAAGTTTCTAAGCACATACACACAATACTACAGCTAATAAAACCAGATGGAAACTATCTCCTTTGAGTTCTCTTTTGTTGGAAGAAATCTTTGGACGGTTGCTCATGGCTTACTCACCGTCTCTGTCTGTGCAATTTCCTTTAATCAGGGTTAGATTTTTCCTGTCTCATGTGAAATGAATAAGGCAGAGTATGTGGAGGTAAAATGAAGACTCATTTCATGTGTGTCAGGTTGGTGCAATGAGGAAGAAAGTGATTTGTGGCATTAGAACCATATTGCAAACTGAGGCAGTGGGACACTTCCAGAAACTCCATATGAACTCGAAGCTGCAAAGCCGTTTTTTTAAAGCGGTTCAGATAATGAGATTTCAGGATGTTATTGACAGGATTTTGAGTGGAGCAGGGAGGGGGAAGTGCCTCCCTGAAAGGCCACATCTAGAACCTGAGGGCATTGTTTGCATAAACAATGCATAAATAATGTTTGGTGTATTCTGATGAMCTACCCTCAGTGTGCTGAGGTTACCTGTTGACTGGAAGTGGTGTGTGAAGTGGAAGAACTTTTCATAGCAATGTTGGAATGACAAATGAAAAGGCAAAAATTCAGGAAGGTGATTCTATATGTCAAGGCTTACAGACCAAGAGGGAGGAGAGGAGGCTGTGACTGGGGGGTGGCAGAGACTCAGCCTGCACTGTTAAGCTGCAGAGGCTTTTAAAGAAAGTGAATACAAGGGTTTGKTGCTAAGCACTCTTTTGCTGATTTTTTAAACACGTGAGAAAGCAGTATTACTTGGATTTTCATAATCAAACAGAATCTCAGTGGATGTGAACTGTTCCTACCAACTTTCAGCTTCTGGACTTTAATAACAATTTAAATGTCCAAATGTATTATTTCATGGAGCATTTTGGCAGAAACAATGTAATGCGGTTGCTTGTGGAGTTACCGAGTGAGTCCCATTTCTTGGTGAAATTCAGGTAATGTTTCTGCCCTTCATGGCAGGGAAGATCAGGTGAAGTGCTCCTTCCTCTGGTCCTGAATTCAAGTGAAAAATACATAAATGTCTTTTGATAGCATCATTTTTAAAAGTCTGAAGACTGTCTATACTTCCTTCTAATATTTTGAATATGTAGTACTGCTTCAGATGAGGGAAAACCTAACATCATATAATGAGGATTTTTCAAAACCACTGGGAGCTACTAATAATTTAGCAAGAAATAAGTAAATAACGGCACAGTTTTCTCTGTAGAGCCCTYGGATCTGCAGTTCAGTGACAGGTAATCCTAGATAAACATGGAATGCTCTGCTGTTGTGTTACACACTATTTATGTAAAAGATCTGTGTGGACATTGCTCTCTAAATTGTTGTTCTAATTTATTCTGTGAGAGGAATACATAATATGAAGTTATTACATGTCCTTGATCCAAAGCCCATTTTCAGTTGATGGTGGATTTTTTCCACCAAGTTCCACAACATTTGGTTCACGCCTCATGGGAAGCAAGGCCCTTTCCCTCAGCAAAGTCAGGACATTGTTCCAGGGAACAGATAATTTATGTAGCCCTACAGAGATGTGTGACGCTCATATAAAATGTAAGAAGGTGGTGATTCTSTGTCCTGAAGAGTTCATAATCCAAAACAGGTGAGGGTCGGCCATGTGGACAGAGAGGAATTTCATGCATCATTTTGGTTTGCTTTTACCTCTGTCATCATCAAGTTGGTTTCTTTTCTTCTTTTTAAACGCGTGGGAATCTTAGTGCTGATAATCCTTCATTCTGAAGCTTCTCAGGACAGGAGTGTGTCTGTAGCCTCCTCAAGGGGCTGTGAGCAGTAGGGTGGGTGAGAGGTGAAGACTGTGGCTTTAGTGGAATTCGGGTGGAGTTCTTGGGCTAACGTGGGACTGCACGTGCAGAAGGTAGTGAGTGACTGGAAATGAGGCACTCGTGGTGCTCTGCACAGGTGCTTGGCTCCAGGTCACGTCCAGGCCCTTCATTGCAGCGTTATTCAGYGTGTTAGACATTGGCTTGGGGAGTGTGTCTGCAGGGGCTCCTCAGCTCTGCCTGTCCTGGCTTTCAGAGGCCATTTCCAGAGCTTGGTTTTGTGGGAAGCACRAAGTAYTACCAGCCAGCTGTACCTTGTGTGYTTTACTGGTCCTSAGTGTTTGACATTCTTGTATGTTTTGGGTTTCTTTTGTACCTTTTTTAAGCAAACGGGAGTGGTGTTTGTATGCATTTGCCTGGTTGCRGATGCTTAGGGATTTTAAGATATCTCTGGATTTTGGGAAAAAGTGCATTTAAGTGTTCATGTTTCTCTTGACTGCAGACTCAGTTATTCCCTGAGGGAGACGTAAGTGTGAATTGTGAAGGTRCAACTGGGCAAATGTTTCACCTGTGTACCAAAATCTCTTCTGTTAATTAYTAGGAGTGTAAAGGAAGACTAGTGGTTTATTTTCATTTTCTCTCCTGTGCTTACGTGTAACATGTTTAAACCGTAGCTTCTAATTTTATTAAATAATCAGCACTGTAGAAGTTGCTGAGGCCATTTTGGAAGCATGATGTGGTAAAACCATTCTTTAAAAACAGTTGATCTTTCAGTCCAGGTATTTGGAAACAGAARTACCAAGAGACTAAAAAAGAAAACAAACAAATGCCTAACCAAAGCCAAGAAATAAACCCCTGGCAATTATGTGAAGATGTGAAAAATAGGTATATATAACTCCACCTTTAATCATATTTCTGTTGAAGTCCTCTCTGCAGTAGTTATTAATGATTCTGCATTTTTATTTATTTAGGAGGCTGTGGCAGCAAGGAAGCTTCCTCGAGCCCTGTTTGCTTATCTAAGACAGTAAAAGAGCTTGGTTTGAAATATCCTGTGGTTTCTCTTGTATCTTTGAAAAATATCTTCTATGTTGGTCTGGGACAAACTGCCTAACTTYTGCAATATTCTTCTGCAATATTAATGCAGTGTTGATGTATGCATTTTGTAAGTATAGGTAGTATATTCTGATACAAATTTAATTTTCTGTTTGCAGTAGGTCGGGCTGGAAGTGGATCAATCTTACTTTTTAATCTCTGAACGTGAAGCATATCTAGAGCTTCAAATGCAACTGGCCTAGGGCATATTCAGGCATTAAAAATATTAATCATTGACCTGAAACTAAAATRTCTCAAGCTAATTATTATCCACGTTCAGGAGTAACTTCTGAAGGGCTTTCTGTGTGTCTTCAGCCATGGCTATTCCCAAGCTGCCTATTTATAGCTGTAGTTCCCCTAGGGCTGTATTTCCATTTCTGATGGCAACCACTCAAGCTTTCTTGCCATGTTATTTATCTTGGAGGTGACACCTCGTGACTTGGTGATGATCAGACATTATCATGGGCCTTGTCTCTGTTTCAACCACAGGAGCAGTTTGGAGCTGCAGGAACTGGTTGCACACATTCCACTTTTTCTGGGTAGAAATCAGGATCTGCACTAGCATTAAAATAACCCCTTGATGTAGGGCTTGGCTCATAGTGTGTGACAAGGGTATATTATGGCCATACATTTCCAGAGTTGGCTTCAAGTGCCTGGCTGGGATGGGAATGCTGGCATCCAATTTACTCTGAGCTTCCTCTCATTCAGCTTCCCAGGAAGAGGAAGATTTGGATATGCTTGGAGAGGGCAGTGTGGATTAGAGGGCTGAAAGAATGTCAGTGGAAGTTAACATTTGCAGGAAATCTTGGGACTGAGACATTTGTCTCCCTTTTGGCAAAACCCCACCCAGTGGAAAGARGCCTATTTAGGTTGGATCAGTTTCTCTGAAAAGGTAAATCAAGAATGCTTACTTAACTTTTTGCTTAGTTCAGGCAGAGCTGAGTGGTGGGAAGGCTTCATTTTTGTGGAAAGTGGCATTCATCCCATTTGTAGTATAGTGACCATTCTGCTAAGGCAGTGGAGTCATTTCAGGGACTTTTCTTTTTTTTTTTTTTCATTTCATCTGCAGTTTTTCCTGTGCTGCTTCTGATACAATGGGCACTATCTTGAGATTTTACCTGTAATATGAAGTATTAGTTGGTAAAGTTCAACTTTATGCCACTCTATTGCTGTACTTAACACTGTGCAAGATCTCTTGTATTGTAAATCAATAGAGAAGGAGTGGTTTGCCACCACCATCTCAATTGGAGTGCTCAGTGCTTTTCATTCTGAGAGTTAAACCTTCCCTTAAAATAGAGGGAGAATTTCCTTCTCAGAAATTTTTGTACTTTTAACTTGGGGAAAAAAAATGAAAAGGAGACAAGTATGAGAATGATACAACTCAAGAATAAACACTGGGTTTCTGGCTTCTAAGGAGGAGAACTGCTGATCTTGGTTTCATAGGGGAGAGTTGGRTGCATATTGGTGTTTTGAACAGTGTTCTGTGTGGCTTCATTTTTAAGTGATACTTCTTTCTTAGAAATTTTTTAYATTACTTGTGTAACTCATTAATGCTGTACAGATACTTTTATAGATAAATTTTTTGCTTGCGTAAGTATTTTCTTTGTTTTCAGCTGTGCTTTGTCATGTATTTAAAACAAAAGTGTTACCTGTGACACTTGACTAATATTCGTATTGAGGGTAAACAAAACATTTAAATCAAGTGAAGGACTTCAGTGTTTCTGCATAGGTAAGGACATTTGATTGGTTGATTTTTACTCACTTAACTTTATTTGCTGTCTTTGTAAATGAAGTACAAAGTTCTGTGAATGTTATTGTTGCAGAAGGTTCACTTAATGCAGTTTTTTGATGCAGCAACAATACTGCAATATTTGCTTAAACAAGACACTTGTCTTAAGAATCATCTTAGTTCTTTTCAGGTGAAGTGAAGGTTAAAAAAAGAYGCAGTGTGTATGTGCATGCATGCATGTGTTCTCACCCTTTCTAGGCTAAAAATCCCTTACTGGAAATGGAAACAATAAAAATTCCAAAACCATATCCATATAGGCAGCTTTCCCAATTCCATCTTTAGTGATTTAGAGCTTATATGTACAGTCTGAAAGTTTGATTTGTAAGCCTGGTGTCTTTTACTCTGCTGCCTTTGTCACTTCTCTACATAATCTGTTCATTAGTTTAAGTATTTACTATATAACCTTTGATACACATTGATCAAAACTATGAATAAATCATTGCCTATGATGTTAACCTCTAATTTTAGCTTCAGGACCTCTTCATCCTTCATGTTTGCCCTAATTCTTGATAGGGCCTTTAGGAATAACTGTGAATACCTTGTGAAGATGCTCAATTTGTTAGAGTCAGGATTAGACTTTGACAACAAACAGCCTGTTTGCTGCAGACCTCAAAGTCTGCACAAAAGTATTGGCTGTGATAAGTTGTAGAGAAATATTGTTGGTGTTTTGCTTAGCTGGACATTACACTGTGTAGCAATATGCAGGTGGGAAGCAGGCAAGTTTTCCTGCTGTTACCTTCTTATGTCAATCAGGAACATGTCAGTGTTTTTTGATAGTTATTTTAGCATTTCATAAAGACTTGAAATAAAAATCAGTTTAACAGAGGTGGACAAGTGAGTAGGTGAAAATCAATTTCCTGYAATATTGAAGCAAACCACTTGCAGTGGAACCATGAACAAAAACATACGAGAGTATTAATCCTTACCCGTGCTGCTTATTCCAGAMAGTTATGTCTAAAGTAATTTATATATTACCATTTTCCAAGACAAGTAAAACTAGGGAAGAGAAGGACTAGCCAAACAGTCACCTTTTCTGAAAATGTGTCTGGATTTCTGATAGTTGGACTRTAAAATGGGAAAATGAGGAGCCCTGTCCTTGAAGACACACAGGCACTCATGTCCCTGCATGTGGGAAGACCGTGCTGTCCCTCTGCTATTTTCTGTACACACACACAGGTGGAGCTTGATCCTTGTCCTCCCTGTGCATTGTTTGCTTGTGTACTTTAAACATATTGCACCTACATGTGTGCTGTCAGTACTGACAGTCTGAAGTCAGAACCAACTTACTAAAGCATTTTCTGTATTTTATGGTTTTAATTCTTGTTCTCTGCATAGGAGAAATGGGGTTTTTTTGCCACACGGGAGCAAAAACTGAAAAATCTGAACAATGTTGTCTGGAATATGGGGGGGCCTGGGGCCCTGTGCCACTGCTGCTTCTCAGGAAGAGCCCCTCATCCTTACCTGCAGAATTAGTGCTAACACAGTGAGGTCAGGCTGTACTGTCTAACTTTGAGTAGTAGCTGTGACAAACAGTGAATTCTTGATTGGAATTTCTTATCTAGGTCAACTCAGGGGGAAAAAAACCACAATAGGGCTTGGGATGCGAATCCATTGCTGTACCCAAAATGTTGGCCACACTTCCACAAGGACTGTGTACTTGTACCGGGCTTTGGGCTAAGTTTTGTGATCTCTTTAATTCTGTATATTCCTCAAATTTACTCATCCAACCAGGAGTCCTTGATGCTGCCCTGCTGATGTGCTCTGGCAACACAAGTGCTTTCTCTGGCCTCACCAGTTTTGGAGTTTGAATTCACCATGGGTGACTTCACACAACCCTCTTCTGAGTCTTGTTCTTCCTTCCCATCCCTTGTTCTTGCCTCGCTTTCTCCTCTCCYCAAACCAAAAAAACAACAAACCATTAAATAAAATAATTCTGGTCCCMGCTACACCCGTTGCACTGTTCTTGCTGCCAAAAGTCATGTTCAGGGATTAGTCATCCTCTCAGATTGTGCTGCATCACCCCTTATGCATTGCAAGAGGAAGAACTGAGGATCACCCCATGTAGAAGTTCACATGTCTGCTGTGACTCTTCCCTTCAGGTCTTGTCCTRTGGAAATACATTTTCCTTTAATTTTCATCTGAGTTATAGTCCATGATTCAAATAAGCCATAAGAATAAACTTGTTTATACAGCTGTAAATATAAACAAACTGAGGGGACTAAGGCAACTTTTCTGAACGCTGAAGATGCAAGATGAACATTTTAAGTCTGCAAAAYCAAGTATTCAGAGACTAGGCATAACATCTTTATGGTGTGAAGTGTGATGGTCTCTGAGTCACTTTTCCCCACTTGCATGGAAAAAGAACCTCACTTAAGTGGGGGAAAGCGGGGAAGGAATTCAGACAGGGAAACTGCAGAAACTCACTAGTAGATGCAGATTCCTGTCTGACCCATTTTCCCTTTCACTGTGATCGATACCTGAGGCAGAATATCCCAAAGGTGGGAAGGTCAGAAACAGGTATCTTACCAACACTAACTATAAAGAATAATATTTTCATTTAATGTGCTTGTTTTAAATGAAGRAAGGTCTGTTATATATGTTGTTCTTGTTCATCTACTGTGTGTWAAGTAGTTTTTTTGAGTTCTGAAATACTTGTGGGCTTTGGGGGAGTTATGTTTGGTTGGTTTTGTTGCATTCAGGACATTCCAGTTTCCATCCAAAATCAGCTGAACAAAAAATAAGCATAAGAAAAAATAATTTCTTACTGTCTTAATGTAAAAACTCCCCAAAGTACTTAAACTATAAACTTTTCAAGCTGGAATACAAGGAAGCCAAAAGCTTGTCTTCCAGCTGCCTTACAGTTAGACTTTTTTTTCTTGAAGGCCCAATGATTTGCAACTACAGCCAATTTTTTCAGGGTCAGAGTACAGTCTGATTTGTTTTGTTGGTGTCTTCCAGTGTCTTGTCCTCTTCTGTTTTTTTCTCCACTGAGAATAGTTTACATATTTTGGCTTGTAAGCACTACAATTACACTTGGGGAAAGGGGAGGAAGGAAAGTTGTRGGAAGACAATTTCTTAGGTTTTCCTTCATTTTGAGCAGAAGCATGAGGTTATTTGCTAGGGGATTGAATCCTGCTGACAGATATGCCTGATCCCTTTGGTCAGTTGATCCCTCAAGGCGAGGAGAGCACTGATTAATACTCACTCTATYACTTATGGAAATAAGGGAAGCTAGCAGAGATCTGATCTGCAGAGATCATGAACTCTGAGTCATCCCTAGGCTGAGTTTCCTCTAAATGTTACGTAACTCAAGTATTTAGACAATTGGAACACGTGTATTATAGCTGGAGTACTTGTGAGTTCTCTCTTTTTGTTCATGTGAGAGCASAGCCCCTGTTCTCAGGGTATGTGGCATAACACTGAGTTTTCACTAATAAAGCTGTTCTATTGCAACATCTACTTGAGGTTGTCATGGAATGATTCCCGATTTTTTCAGGAAAAAAAGTAAAATATTGGCACCTAAAACTGCCTGGGTTTGAACGGTAAAGCTGAAACAAAAAGTTGATGCAGCAGTGATCTGCGCAGTCATCAATATTATCTTTACTTTCAAGTTTAACTGCTGTAATGAAAACTCAGTTCCAAGTTTTCCAGAGCTTTGTGACACTCTGCTGTGAAGAAGTAAGCAGTGTAGTTTAATTTCTTTTTAATCATTCTTATGAAAGCCTTGATGCATTGTTATGTTACATCCTAGAGTTGAAAGCCAGCACAATCTGAGTGTTTTGATACCTTAGTAAATGTACGTCATTTAAATGCATCCTGACTTGTTTTGTTTTTTKGGGGGTTTTTTTGCCTAACTGTCTMGGATAGGAGATAAACTTGTCTTTGTAGTGACCAAACTGACTTGGTTATTTCGGTCTAGTGTGGCAATTTTTAGCATTACAAAGAGCTTAAGGATGGTAGATCTCAGTGGCTGACAGTCAGACTGCTTTGAAGATCTCATATACATCTTTCTCATATGTCTCCAGAATGTGAAGTTGTGGGCTTTCCTTTTATTTTAGTTTAGTGTAAGAAATGGGGAGGATTTAATTTCTTTAAGTCAGAAGTCTCCAGCCTTTACTGAGAGGRTAAAGAACTGATGGGGATATAACACTTGCCTTGAATGACATGCATTCTTCTTCTGTCTCCTCTCTTGTGGTTCCTTTCATGTTGGATCTTCTATAACTCAGTCCTGCACCATTCTTTGTTTTAGCATCTCCMTTTTCCTTTTAGCTAGTGCCTTCCAATTTTCTGTGTATTTCACTGCCTGTTGCACAATTAAAAAAATAATCYTGGCCCAAAGCCTTTTATCAGAGACAAGTGAATTCTTTGAAWTAGCTGTTCTCACATCTGGATTGGAAAATGGTGAAAAGTATATGTCTGTTGCTGGTAGAATTTCACCCTCCTGGAAATGTTTTATTTCAGCTGTAACTTATTATCCAATAGTGCTGAAACCAAAAATATACTATAATGAAGTCTGGCTGATGCTTTCAGTTTTTCCACATGGCATGCTAATCTGGAAGTTCTTGTGGTGTCCTTGGGATTTGGATGTAAAAGATAAGAATTAGGAACTGTTAGAGAAATCTGCCTTAATTCTGAAGTATTCTGCTATGGAGAAGTTACTGGTGTTGTAGCTGTTTCCTTAATGCATTAGTATTCTTCYTGGAAATGGCTTTGCTAATTATTTTAACATTTTAATTGCTGTCATTCCATCTTAATTGTGATGAGAGGTATGAGCTCACCATGCTTGTTGGTGAGATCTTGGTACACAAGACAAGTCTTTTAGTCTCAGTAGACCTGCCCAGCATTTCTAGGAGCTGGATTTCCATTCATTTTTCTGAAGTCTTTGGTGTCAAGCAGCTCCTTCTCCTGTGTTACARCTAAATGTGTTGCTGAAGCGCTGTAGCTCTGTGCCAGGATGAAATTTCAGTATAATATGCCTGTAATAGGGCTGATGGAATTTTCACTGAACCAAAGGCAGCGAGAGAATGAGAGCTGACACTGAGCTAAATGACTGCATGGTTTTCACAGGATGAGAGTGTGTGCACAGTTATTCCCTGTTGGCTGGTTGGARGTGTACAGATAGGTTACACGCTGTGTCATAATAAATAAATGCTGTCAAATGTCTGCTCTGACCTGCTAAACCAAGAAGTAAAAATTCTGGAGTCTGGAGAGGTTTATAATGAAAAGTAACAGTGAGGCAAACCAATATATCTTGATTTATGGAGACTCAAAAAGACTCAATTTAAATTTGATGGGCTTTACTTAAAAACCATTTTAAGGTAGCTGAAGAAGTATTTGTGAAGGTTTGAAATTCCCTCTGAGCTGGATGTAGAGCCTACTGTAGCTGTTAGTGGCCATTTGAACTTCATGGAACTGTTGAGCATCTTGGGTTTGCTCTGTGGAATTCTTTTGAATGATCRGAACTCAGCCACACTTATTGACAGACAAAAGTTCTCAAGAAAACCAGAGAAGCAGTTAATGGCTTGTGCTGATTAAAAGTAATAATAATCAACAGTTTTAAGAATGGTAAACATTGTATTTTCAGAAAATGAATGTATGTCTTTGCAGGAGAAAAATAAAACCTTAATTTTTTGAAAATGCTTTCTTTTTTAACAGATTATGGAAGAAACAAATACACAGATTGCTTGGCCATCAAAGTTGAAGATTGGAGCAAAATCGAAAAAAGGTATTTTGTTTTGTTCTTATTATGGGAYGGGATTCGTTGTTCACATAGTAAAAACACAGAATAAAGAACTGGATTTTTAGAGTTTCACATCCATATTGGCCACCTGAAGTATTTTCATTTCAGTCTGCTGTTTCTTATAGATATTTCTTGTTGAAGTTATCTTGGCTTTATRTAGGTATTTGATACACAAACCCATTTTAAGGAGCTTGCACTTCTGTGAGTACTTTATTTAATCAGTAGTGTTGCATTAAGCATGTGTGCCTTCTGCTGTATGATTCTGTGTCTAATCAGAACAGTTTCTTTATTTTACAGCAGCCAAAGTCAGTGGTTCTGGTAACATTTTAGATGAGTGGGTGTTTTGTGGGKTTTTTTTGTTTGTTTCTGTAGAGTACAAGGATGAGTGTTGGCCAAGCCCAKCAGAACAGTAAATACTCATTGTGTTCCTGACAGGGACAGCCTGCACGCTGTTTTGGGTTCTCTAAGAAACCTAAGTGGAGCTGTTTCTTAGGAATGATCGGTATTATGTTTTAAATTATGCTTCTTTTGGAAGCCTATTAGTGTGAACTAAGTATGCAGTCTGGAGCATCTCTCTTTGAAATAAACTTTGTTCTGTTCCTAAGGAATCATAGCAGTGACTGATTAAAAGCAACACGTGATTTCTCTTCTGCATAGCAAAGTGAAATTGGGAATGATTTTTAACATTGCATGTCCAGGCTGATACATATTTAAACACCAAGAAAGTGAACTTCAGATAATTTCTCTCTATATATGGAATGTATAGGTAGAGGTGTAGGTTAACCTTAGTAAATGAGTAAGATCTCTTGGGAAGAAAAATGGTCTTTTTAGAAAGGTGCAGGATTAATAAAATTTTTATGATGTAAAGTGAGATTGTCTCTGAGGTACTTTCCCACATGGTRTTAAAGTCCAAATTGATTTCATTTTTTCTTTGTCCACTTGCATGGAAAAAGAATCTTGTTTAAATGGCRAAGGCTGGGGGAGGAATTAAGACTGGGGAAAATACACGCATTAGTATGTGGAACTAACATTTGTAGTAATGCCAGAGTGTCAAGGTCTCTGTGCAAACCTGGGGGGTTCTGTGTACCCTCTCCTCGGGGTGCTGTGAATTGATGCRCACCTAATGCTCCTCAGGAAGCTGAGGCACAAGAGTTTGTTTTTCTTCTGAGGACAGAAAAGAAGAAATAAAGCGATGCCTGTACCTTTTCCCCCTTTAATTTAAATGGGCTGTTAAGGGCTGTTTCTGAAATTGAAAAGCATGAGTGAAAGGCCAAGAAAACAGGGGTAAGAGAGGTGGTTGGTTGGGTTTCTGCATTGGAGATGCAGCTTTAAAGTAAGTTAATTTAGCCTCTTTATTAGTGACCTCAAGCAGAAGATAATGTAGGGGAGCTCTATCAGTACATGGAATGAATTTGAGTACCACRGGAAATAAAGCAGCCAAGAGTTATGAGCTGATAAAACTAAAAATTGAGGAAAGGGARCACATATTACAGCTGGGCATACTGAGTGTATCTGCAGTGGGAATGATTATCCTGGAAAGTCTTATGCCAAAAGAAACTTTAGCTAGTGAGATAGTGATGCACTGTAAACARGACATTTTAGCAACATGCTATGCTATTAAAAAAAGTGTTTCAAATTCAGGGTGGCTCTAGAGTTAAGACTTGTACTCTCTGGCCAGCTCTGGTGTGCTAAGTTGTGTGTGTGTATATATAATGTACCTAAGATAGTAAATTACAGCCTGTGTACAAAGAACCCCTTAACCCTGAGGTTCCTATTTCTTGTGAAATAAAGTGTAGTTTATATGTTCTGTTTGCACTTAATACCAATTGTTTGCAGTTCTGTAACTTTCCATTTGCGGCTACAGCAGCTGTTTACATCGGGGTAAATATTCCAAGTGTTTAACATACTCTTAGCTCCATTTAATGACATTTTATGATTGAGAGGAGAGACTGCAACAAATAACTGGCCAGCTCTCCAGGGACTTGAACTCAGAACGTGCTGTCTCTGCCTTGGCTGGGAACTGAGGGCCTGAGTCATTCAGTGAGGGAGCAGCAGCTATGGATGGACAGGGCTTTACCCAGCCCTGTGCTGGACCCCATCATCATCAAGACTTACCAGATTATTTTGTATGAATTTGCAATATAATTTGCCTACAGTTTCAGCAGCTTCACATCCTGCTTGTTGTGGCCTTAGGTCATTCACAGCTTTCCTCCCAATGTAGGGGAAAAACAGTCATTGCTTTTCTTTCTGTGATATTGGTCAGTCTCTCATTAAGCACTTAGGGCTTAGTGGTATCATTCTTCTCACTGCTGTTGACAGTTTTAATGAGACACTACTGATACTAAATCAATAAGGACAGACCATGCTTTGTTTTGTATTGAAACACAAAGGGATTGAAATTTACAGCCAAGGTGTGCCTAGTAAGATTCAGCAAGGATATGAAGATTAAGTTCTGTACAAGACTTACAATCTTTTTGTGATCTTCTAGGAAAAAAATGTGGTATAGTGAAGCTGAAGCACCAAAAGTAGATGACTTGTGATCTTCTGTATCATTTCTTTTGTTATATGGATCATAACTTTTAAGTTGATGAGTCCAAAATTCTGTATTTTAAGTGTCGTAATGGTAATTCATTAACTTATACTTGATAAATATTTTCTGATGGGTTTTTTGAATTGCAGAAGACTAATGTCTGAATTTAGCATAAGCAGATTTTAAAAATTTGCTAATTCAAATTTATTATTTAATATGAATTTTCTAAAACACCTCATCACAAAGCTAAATTTAAAAAAACAGTATTATCAGCTCTCAACAGTTTCATAARGGCAAAACAGGATTTTCCTGGTTTTAATGAAGACCAGATGCTGTAGCCTTACTCTAGTGATGARGAGGGTTAAAGTATTTTGAAATATATGTTTAGAAAACACACAAACAGATATAAATCTTCCACAGCATCTTGAAGCAAGGCATTTTTTCAGGTTGCCAAAGAGATCCCATTATATTAAGGATTTAGGGAAGGAACAGTTTAAAGCACTCAATGACTGATTCCATCAGTAGTAAAGAATTGGCACTGGCACGGTTTGCTCTGCTCTGCACTGGTGCTCTAGAGCTCAGGGTGTATCAAGGCCTCATGTTCTGAAGGTCTGAGATCTTCTCTAGTCTGGTGAATTAAARAACAAATTGAGAGACAGTAGCTGTTGCTCTCAACATGCTTTTTCATTCTGTTGTAATTAGTGTTCCTTTGGAATGCAGTTAATTGTCTTTTAAAGATTTATTCAGTGGTATGAAAGTGTGAGTAGATTGCCAGATCCTAAAGAGTCAGSTGCTGTAGTTCCACAAACACTTTCCAAACAGGCATAAGCTAATGGGATTTTCCCTCTCTCTTTCTGCAACACCGACCTGTCTTGTCCTTGTTGTCCAGCCCTTCCTGCTGTGCTGTTGTTGGTGCTTACATGGGGGCCCAGAGTGACTTAAAACTAGCCCAGGGTGGCTTAAAACTAGCCATAGTTAATTTTTATTTTTGGAGACGGGGAGTCCTTGTTCACTTGCTGGGTGTCTGAACCCTAACTATATATGTTCATGCTTCCCCATTTGTTTGTATGGATCTGGACTGTTTAATGCCTTGGAAGCAGGTGAAATGTCATGTTACTCACCAGCAGTGCTTGTGGGTATTGAAGGTGTTCTTTAGGAAAGGGGTATATGGGAATTCAGATTTCACCTGCATTCCTTACTCCTTTTTATTTCTAAATTCTCCTTCCCCCGTTCCCCTGTGACCCTTTGTATTCCAACTGCTGTAAAGAGGGTATGGGATATATGTGTGCTCAGAATGCAGCTTGAAATAGCTGGTTTTGGTAACAGCCACCGTAAGAATCCCTTCAGCTCTTGGAAACTTAGTGGCTCTGAGCAGGAAGATGATCAGGGAATATTTTGGGRAGTTAGAAAAGGTGGTAAGGGGAAATGCAAGATAAATGGAATTTACAGAGCAGGTAGAACTCTGGGATCTCTTCCACCATTCACTTTTAAAAAGGATTTCTCTTGCTCTTTTTTCTTCCTCTTACTCCCATATTTTCATTCTTCTTCTATTTTCTCTAGTCTCCAGCTCTTTTTTATCTCTATCATATCCTGAAGTTACCAATTTATTTCTTTTCTTTCTCTCTTGAGCTGCTATTATTTTATTTTACCTCTTATTTGCTGTTTCTGGCTTTMTGGCTTTTTGTTTTTCTGTTTTTCCKCTCTTAMCACTCTGCATYTTATGTTAGTCARTAAAAATCTAGTCCATSTTYTGTTTCTACTTTTTTCRTTTGMTTTTACTTTTTACTAATTCTTTCATCTTTTTTAGTAACTTGAAAAGATTTAAACTGGTTTCTGTTATCAAGGCATTTCCTACATGCTGTTTTTCATTGGCACATCTCAAACACCAGTACAGAGCATGTCAAATCTGTATCTAAGGAGAACAGCAGGGTACAGTGGTACTGAGGGCACTGGAAGCAAAGCAGCAATAACTAGCAGTGGGCACTGCTGGCATTCATTGCCTGGCAATTTCTGCATTAAGCTTTGCCTTTTGCAAATTACCTTGCAAGCCAAATGCAAGTGTTTCCCTCTTTGCATCCTAAGCTGTGAAGGTAATGGGAACAATGAAGTTAATAACTGTAATGCCACAATTGAGGCAGATAGCCGCAGAGAGAGTTCAGCCAAATGAGTGAAACCTCACTTATTTGTTGGAATGTTGTTTAGGTACAAGGGAAGCACTTTGCCTGTTTCAGGAGGTGTTGTGATAAAAGCTAGAGCCTCCTCTTTTGTTAAAACAAATGTCATTGCATAGTGAACTCAAGGCCAAACTTGTATGGGAGTTACTGCCTTAGATATCTAGAGGAAGCTAAAATGTTTGTCATTTCAGACCTTTAAATCAACTTTCAGTTGTTTCCCAGTACKGTGGTAGAAGCTGAAGTTTATATTTTCAGATGAAATGGGGAGGGAGAGAACAAAGAATTGCAGTGTCAGGCTGTGCTGCCTTAGGAAAGTGTGTAAATGAAATGCCAGGTTATTTCTTCTTTTGCCATAGGCTTTCTGAGAAATCTTGAATCTGATTTTAGGCTTTTTAGATAATTTATTTTTCTTTTCAAAAATACCTAATTTTCTCAATTCAGTTTGTCAATACAATCTTTTTTGAAAGGAGCATGARCTGCTTTTAAAGCTGAACCTCTAGCAGTACAATACCCCAGGAGTGGTTAATATATGACTAGCTCAGAGTTGTGCCTGCCAGTTCAGTGTCCCATGTGTGAGCCCTCCATCATTTACACACGTGTTCCATGGAGGGGTTACATCACTGCTTAAAACACAAGTGCTTCATAACTTATGCAGTATTGCTCTTGGTACTGCAGCTGAGCTGAATCCCACATTTGTGCAGAGGAGAGACTGCCATGCAGAAATTCCACACTGCACAAACCCCTCCTCAGACTAATGGATGCAGRTCAATGCTTCTGTCCAAACCCAGTCTTTTATTATTAAATATCAGTGATAATGGAAGAGTTAATAACCCTGCACAGCATTATTAGCTAGGAGTCTTGTAGCATATCTGGAAGTTTCTAGAGTTTTTTTTTTCCTCCCAGGAAACTCCCAGCCAACCAAAAACCACAACCCCAAAAACTCCACCAARCCAAAACACCCCTAAGCAAAGCAAAGGGCTCAATGAGGCAGAYGTTGAGAAACTTGGAGCAGAGGGGAAAAGTAGTTGTGTGGTATCTAGTGGGTTTGGGCCCTTGCTTCAGGAGATTCTYATTTCACTGMTGRTATYTTGTARTAAATGCAAAGYTTAGTGGAATTACGAGATTTCTCTGCTTTCAGTTATGGCTGGGATTGCTGAAATACTGAAAGGATTTTGGTCTATGGCACTAAATTTATGTTACATACTTAATCTTTTTCTACATACCAGGTGGCTTGGTGTTCTTCAGATGCTGGCATGTCTGCAAAGTGCAGTTACATAATCTGAAATTTCCCCAAGAAGTTGGCCAAGTCCTAGTTCAGTCAAATAAGCATAAAAGCAACTAGAAAATGCCTAATAGTTTAGGCTATTTGCTTCTGTCTTGCGTAACTCCTAAGCAGATAATGCTGTGCTCTCTGTGGTTGTGTGCATATCTTTACTGAAGGAGCAGTGAAGAATTGGGAAATTGGAAGAGGGGAGTGGTGGAGATGACATCCTTGGAAGTGCTCAGGAAAAACAAGCAGTAATGGCACTCACTGCCACGGCTTAATTGTCAAGGTAGTGTTCAGTCAAAGGTGGGACATCATGATCTTGGAAGTCTTTCCCATTAAAGATCCTGTGATTCTATATAGAATAATAACTGTTAGGATCACCTTATTTTTGGGTYATTGGTGTTTTTCTTTTCTTTAAGACTTTATGTATATGTTACTCCTTCTTAATATAGTTGCAGTCATAGCAGAGGTTTTTAGTCATTTCCTTAAATGACTTTTTTCTTCCAGGCTGAAGAKACATTAGTTGATTTTTTTTTTTCCTTTTGCACATKGTATATATATTATACCTGATTTTAACTTTGTTAAAAAGTGATTTGGAACTAGCTGTATTGTGGGAAAACTGCAGAAATTAAAGATTGTGTATTTCAGAGATGGTTTAAATTGCATGAAAACATTTTCTTACAKAAGCTAGTTTTCTTAGTTCTTGATTTGTTCTTCATTCTTTCAATGTAGAAGTGAATCCTAGTTTTCTAAAGACTATGTCTATGTAAATTGTGCAGTAAAAGTACTCACATTAATAAGATTACAAGTTCTATGATTGATTCACTTCARTCTCTTCATTTGTAGCCATATATAACCTCTAAAGTGCATTCAAATGTTCTGAATAATAGGAAACAGAATTTCATGTGCGGGATTGCTTGTGTGCCTGTCACTACTTATCTGTGTTGCTGATTTATCAATCTTAAAGGAAAACACTCTTTACAGTAAATTACTGCAGAAGGAATTGATGTTTTGTGTTTCTGTAAATGCAACAAGGCAAGGAGTTTTATTTTGCACCTGAGTCTTAAATGTTGAATYGGTCACACAGCATCCCAGGACTACCAAGTGCTTCAGACCTGTTAAWGAGCCAAGGACTCTAACAGTGGGTTTTTATACCTTGGGTCAACTCCTGCTCTTGACCTACTTTCATATCTTTGTGTGCTGTTTCTAGTTACAATAATTGTAGCTTCTGTTGTTCTCACAAAAAAAAACCAACCCAA
Organism: Mixornis gularis; assembly: GCA_003546035.1. Lineage (NCBI taxonomy): Eukaryota > Metazoa > Chordata > Aves > Passeriformes > Timaliidae > Mixornis > Mixornis gularis. The sequence goes on along the minus strand of QVAJ01000271.1, from coordinate 750,279 downwards.
ACCAAACCAGATTGAGTGAGTGTGGGATATGATCAACTAATTTTCCTACCCTAAATTCAGTGCTATGAATAGCCACTTAATTGCTTTAGAGCCTTAAGCTCCAATTTAAAAAAAAAAAGATGGGGGAATTAATCAGGCCCTTGGAGATCTGCAGTGATATGTGGAGTTTTTCTGAYAAACTTGAGCTTCTCACCCACCAAGATGCTTTTGAAAATTGTGCCAACTGTCCTGAAAGGCTGTAACCCAGCTCTTGGTGGGACCTGAATACATGTGTAGTCATGACTCTTCTTGTTTCGTGGTCTTTAGCTAGGGTTGTAGAGTGAAGCAGAGAAGAGTGTTCCTAAACCTCTGAAGTGCCTGGATGCTTAAGCWCTTCCAGAGGTAACTTTTGTATTAGATCACGATCAAGGTTTAATTTGTTTGGTCGCTGCTCTGATTTCAGTGTGCACATYGATGAAAGTGTTGGCTCCACTTGGCCAAAGTCATCCTGCAGCCATTCTTACAGAGAAAGTAATGCACTTTATGCCAGCTGGARCTCTGCCAGCCCCTCCAAGGCTGCTGCTGCTCCGAGGTTCAGGCCCTCACAGAGCTGTTGGGTTCCTTCCCTTGCTCATGTGGATCCCCACCCTTAAAGACAAGGCAATATCCCCTGTCCATTTTGATGCAGTGAGGTGAGGGAGGTGGGGGTTTGATGACTGCTATGGGCACCTGTTCCCTCAGGAGAGGAGATTTGCACCTGGTTACACAGYGGGCAACAGGAAGGTGCTGCAAGATGGGCTTTTGAATTCACTTTGTGAGTCTTTCCCATCTGTAAATGGAAAGGGGATCCCAGTGCACCAAGCTGAGACACCTTCATGTAACAGCAATAGGCACAGTGGTTTTTGATCACCAGACCCCAGGACAGCCTTATTCCATATGTTGTGAACAATGATAAAGCTGTGCTCACTTGTGCCTTTTCCAAGCACTTGGAAAGGCAAGACTGGTAGGTGTTTTTGCTAGAAACAAAGTCAGCAGAGACATGATTGCTTTCACAGCTGACAAACAGCACAATTGTGGTCCTCTCTCTCTCTCTCTCTCCTGCCTTGCTGCGTGTTTCCAGCCTGTCCCCTGCCTCCATGGCTCCCTGCTAGGCAGCTCAGCCCTGCMGCCTGGCATGCCCTGGTGCCAGTCCCGCTGATGCAGGGGGCATTCAGGGCCGCTGGGTTATGGGGGCCAGCGCTCTTTTGTCAGCAGAATTTTTTCCTGAAGCTGTTTAGTTTTGGTTCCCAAGGTATAAAGTTGTGGGTCTGACTTTATACCAGTTCAGTAAAGGTTTTCTCAAAAATCTTGGCATTTAAATGCCTTTTCCTTGTTGGTGCCCATGACAACAGAACCATTGGTTTGGGTATTCTGTGTCAGCTCTCTGTGTGCAGCAAAATTCCTCTGCAGCTCTTAYTTGACCTCACTAAAAACAGGAAAAAAGATTCACCCTGTTATGCAATTGTCCAGCTAAATGCTGGGTATATAAGTAGATTTCTTAGAGAAACTTATGCTCATATCTTAAAAGTAGGTGAATTGCACATATGATTCTGCAATGGAATTGAGAGTTGCCCATGCCAGGAGATAAAGGGTTCTTCAGATTGCTGGCAGTATATGGGGAGGGGGGAGTAAGTTGGTTTCTTATCTATGCAGTTGCTTCATAAAATAAAATTTCAGTCATTTAGTACACAGTCTGGGAAAGTACAAGTTTTTTATGTTCCTTGTAATGTTATTAAACTTATTTTTGTGCTTGACCGTGTTGCAGCAAAACTAATACTATTCGTATTACTCTAGTAGTTTTTCTTTTAGGGAAGGGATTGTTCATCCTCTTGAGTATTTTTCACGAGAAAAAATGAACTCTTGGTGTTAAGTGTCCATAGTACATTTTTGTTCCTTTATCACCATGTACTTTTTCCTGGGTTGGAGAAGTGTTAAAAAAGGGCCAGTGTCATGTTTCAYTTTTTTTAAGTATGACATATTCCTGCTTCCATGTGTTTCAATCTTAATGGTTGAGAAGGCGTAAAGGGATGTTGAGAAGTTCTTGCTGCCAAAATTAATGCATTACTGTATCTAAATGTCTGACAGTGATATGAATAACTGAGGGTGCTAATTTCAACACACCAATTATGCATTAAGCAATGCTCAGTGAGTGGCAATGATATGTCAGGTTAGTAAACAGGATTCGAGTTCTTGTTTTGATTTGGAACAAAAAAAAATGGCTTGAGTGGAGGAGGCCAGAACCCTCCAGCTCTCCAAAGCATAGAGAAACAAAGGTGGGTGACGGAAATCTACTTAAAAGTCTTGTCACAGTTAGGAGGGGAAAAAAAGATAATGTGCCCTTGAGTATTACTGGTGAGAACACTACATTCTTATACTTTGAAGYAATTATACCTAATGTGTGATATTCTGTAGCTGACCAAAAGAAATTATAGTCTTTCCAGTTTCTTGATACAGTATTTCTGTAGCTGCCTTCCCCAGAGAGGCTTTCCTGGGGTCTGGAGCACTTGCAGGTAGGGCTGGCTACTGTATTCCTCACTTCAACCCTGATCAAGTCCTATAAACCTTCTGAAATTACAGTGTGCATGAGTACCATCCTCTCCCTGCAAATTTGATGTATTACTAGTAAAATTCTGTTTTTTTGTGTGTGTGCTTTGATGTCAAGTGTTCTTTGTACTGTGCATTCTAAATATAGAGAGTCGGTGCCAAAGACCAAGTGCAAACTTGCAAAACCATCATTGATAGAAATTCTAGTTTCTTTAATGACTTCCTCTGGAAACTGTAATTTGAATAATATGATTTTTCTGAAGTAGCAGTAGGAGGGGAGTATCAGAAAACTAGCTATAATACAGTTTTCAGAATTTTAAACTTCTCATCTGTACAAACTTAACYTTTGCTGATCATTTAATTCCTTGGTTATTTGGCAAGACTAACATTGTAAAGTAAGTCAAATCTAAAGAGAACAGAATCCCAGGCATAACTAGTGTTCTGGTGACATTTTTGGTCCAGATTTTCAATGTTTAAAAACATTTGTATTTTTATGGTAAATCCTTGTTGGGCACTCTGGTAATTTTGGCTTTGGAATTGGTTTCTTTTACCTGGGGAGGCCAAAACCATCTGGCAATGCTCACTGACCACAGCCAGTCTCAGAGGGCTGTTGGCAACATGTTCTCCCTGTATTAACTCCAATGAAAGGGAAAGGCAAATGAGCTCTTGTTAATGGGAGCAAAGCTGTGGGAAAGGACGAAGTTGGGAATGAAGTGGAATGRGGAGAGACACGGAGAGGAAATGAAAAGCTGATGAGGAGACAGAAGCCAATTGGAAAGGGGTAGGTGGGATGGCAAGAAATGTAAGGTTAAAGTGGGAGTCTAAAGAAATTAGGGTTTTGAAAGAATAGAATAATAGAGTTAGAGACAAAGATGGTGTAAAGATGGTGAGGAAGCAGATGGGAGGTGCAGAGGAGGAAGATGGTGAAAATGCATATTCCAAAAAGTGGAGGGAAGGATTACAGCCTTGTGTTCATAGGTGTCCAGTGTGAATTTCCAATACATATCCTTGTCTTGGAAATTAGATCAGACACAGTTCTGAGGTTCTGAGGTTCTTACTTGATGAATATCACAGGGAAAAGCTGTTAAATGCTGCTGTATTGATGTGTATTTTCATTACTGTCCTGGACCAGTGATTCCATGTCTAACATGTCACTATTCCCATCTGATGTCTCTGTGCAGTTTCCATAAAGATGCAGTTTTGATGGCTGCAACTTAAATTTGTTAAACTTTTACAGATGTCTTGTCTTGCATCAATACATATGTATGACTTAAAATACCAGGAATGCAAAATACGAATTTCTAGTCCATGGGAGCTGAGGATATTGGTAATTTCTACTAAAAAATCACCAAACAGAATTAGAATGTGTGCAAGTAAACCAAGATGGTAATATAAAGGATTAATTTTGAGTGCAGCTTTCATCTGGCTGATTGGATTTGTCCAGTGCAATGTCAAATAATGTAAACTTGGTTTTGCAGTGCTGGAGGAGAGTAGTAGCCAAGAAAGTAAGATGTGAAAATACTGGGCTTCAGGAAAGTGCAAGCTCTTTTGTGGAATTGGCTTAAAATCCTCTAATGCCAGTCAGCTCCCACTGAGATTTCCTGCAGTAAATTTGTAGCTATACGTGTACAAAATGCATTCCTGTGTATAGTTCCTCTCTGCTGTTCCAGCTGCTCTGAGTGCAGTGAGCAGTAAAGCTCATGTTCAGCTCTCCTGCCTCTGGGTCCTCTCATGTGGAGGATTACAAAGGTGAATTGACTCACTCATAGRTGCACGTTTGGTCACAGCAAAGAAATCTGAATTGTCAGATTGAATGTGGTGCTTTCTGTGAGGCCAAGAAATACTGAAAGTAACTATTGGGGTCCATAATTTTTTAATTTTCTTCTTGTGGATTCGCTTACTGAAGGATGYTRCAAGAAAGAATCCCTGTAGGAATGYCAGTGTACATGRGTGCATTTGGGAGGGAAGCAGATTTTGGATTCCATGAGTAAAGATGGAGTTAGTTCCAGAGTAATGCAGTTGGAATTTTTAAGCCAAGAGACACTACTATAGACTACTACTACTATTTATAGCATGAATTATTGGTAGAATGCCAGATAAAGATAAGAAAGCTGTGACAAAATGGGTTATGCTTTTAATCAGCTGACTCATTATATTGAAAATTGCTCCTTAGCAGTGTAAGCAGAATTTCAGCTCAAAAGAAGAAATTGTCAAGAAGAGACTGTTCACCATTAACTCTTTTTTTCTTGCCTTCCTAACATACATTAACAGACACAGATATTTTGTGCGTATTTTCTGCTTCTTCACCTTCTGTTATTTTTGCAATTAAAACTTTAATCTCAGTCATTGCCAGCATCAGCAGCAGCTGAAAATGAACATCTGATAACTTAGACTTGAGTGCCTAAACTGCAGTKTCTAAACACTTGCAATTGTGTACGAGTGGTGCCCTTTGGTGTTCTGCTCTCATCCCCTGGCAGGGAAAAGATGTGAACAAGAGCTCTGAGGAGAGGTGGTGCTCTCTGCTTCCTGATATTAATATGAACTTTTGTCTTGCTGACTTCTTTCAGTTGCCAGTGCCTTAATTGCCCTAATGACACAGTTTTTGTTGGTGGTTCTTTTTTTCATGGGCAGGCTAAAGGTTATCCAGAGAGAGTGAGGTATGTGAGGCCATAGCTGCTAACCAAAATATTGACATAAACCTATGCCCAGCATTGGCATTCAGGAGTTAGACTGCCRTGGGTGGAGTAGGGGGACTGCTGGGTTGTATTTTGTGGTTTATCTCAAGCAATTMTCTGGTTTTTAAGTCTAGTGTTTGCTGGTAAATTTTGAAGTAACTCTCAAGCCTGGTATAATACACAGATATTTACAAAACTCCTTTGTTTTTGTGCTGGTTGAAATTTACCCAAGTAAAAGCAGTTGAAGGCAACTTTATGAAAATGACAAAATTATTATTGATTGAATTATCAATTTTTAGGGTTTTTTTTGCGATACCTGTGAGTTAGAATGTGATTTTGCTGCAGTGAATGGAAAACTTGTCTTCTCCAACAAGTATTTAGGCAGCTAAACTGTGGGGACAGTTTTCAGCTGACTTACATTGTTTGTCCACAGCTGTCGCTCTACATTTTCCTGGTTCACATTGGTGGGACATGAAATATTTGTWAGAGATGGCTGGAAAGGGGCTATTTTTTTTTTTTTTCTTTAGAGAAGCAGTTACTGGAAAACCAACATGGATTTCTATTTTTTTTTTCGTCCAACTGTGGATGTAGAACTTGAAACAAGGATGATTTTCTTTGATTTTTCTTAGCGTTTCTAATGAAACTGCACTGCCACCGTTTTTCTGAGCAGACGTACTCTCTGTCTGGAGGCCCAAACTTCCTATGCCTCACTATCTCCTAGTCTAGTTTTTTTAATAGCTTGCCAATAGTGGCAATATTTGTATATTTTGCCATTTGAAATGTGTGTATGCACATGAACTTTCCAGTTTTTTCTTTGGCTAGTGGCAGCTCTCCTCAGGGTGAGATGCAAAGGCGGAAAAATTCTGCTGTTTTCTGTAKTTGTGATGTTTGGCTTGTGCATATTTTGAGGGAAAATGTCTTTTTGGTTTAAACACTTCTCCAAGTATTCACTCTAGGTACTCAGTGCTAAGCTTTCTAATTAAGCTACAGAGTACCTGTTGCGGCTGAAGGATTTCTTACCTCAGTGCAGCTTGGTAAATGGTCAGTAATTTCTGTAATGTGTTGCTGAGGCAGTCAGTCTGTAATTGACTTAGAGATTTAAAGCGAGTCTCTTGCTGACATTGTGTTTATTGTTTGGAGTGCCAGATTAATTACAGCATGTATTGTAGTTGCTGTATTATGACCTCCATCTGYTTTTTGTTAACTTTCTCTGTAAATGAGAAGCTGTCAGTGCGCACTGTTTCTTATATTCTGAAGAAAAATTCCCCCCAACCTCACAATTGTGTACTTTAAAAATTAAAGAACCCTTGTGTTTAGATCACAAGTTTATTTCTTTTGTTTCTGGAGCAGCTGACTCAAGCCTTGATGACTCCTCCCTGTTTTGCAATAAATAAATGGACAGAAAGACCATCCCAGGCCATTTGAAACCGGGCCACGGGAGTTTGGGTTGGTTCTCTCTGATCCGAGCAGTCAGACACGCACAAACCCACAGCATCCCTTGTGCCAGCAGCTGGCAGCAGATCCCTTATTTACTGGAGTCACTTATCCAGCCTCCACACTGCTGCCACTTCACAAAACAGCCCCAGCCATGAATTCTCCCCGCTTCGCGTGCGGRGTAGGTGACAGCCAGAGGGCTTTTAAAGAAACTCACATTTGCTGAGCCTTTTATCTCGTTTGTGCTCAGCCTGCCCGTGTGGCTGTGCTCGGAGGGTGTGTGCCTGCAGCCATGAGAGCTTAAAGTCATGAGTTTGTACTGGCTCAGAGGAGGAGAAAATAGATTTATGGTCACTTTGGTGAAGGTTTTAAGGAAACTCTAGGTAGCAAAGGAGGCAGCAGGTGGGCATTGTACTTCACACTTAAACAACAGTGATTTCAACTTTGGTCATTCCTTTAAGAGTAGGGAGATGTTGGGCTTTTCTGGTTTTGAGCGGGGCTTGCTGTGTTTTCTGTGAAGGGCAGAGATTTGTTTACACTTGGCCAGACAAGGGAGGGGTAAAAGACAAACAAAGTTGTAATACGAAGGGAATTACCAAGGGGCTTAACATCCAGTGAGTGTGCTTGGCAGTAACTGTAGTAAAACTGAAATTTCAAGCCCTGGAATGTAGTAATATAAACTTATTGCTGTAATTAAATCACTTGAGAGTACAAATTTGTCACGATCTTCCAGAATCTAATTTTTGAATTCTAGTTCRAAATTGGAATTGGTTGATGTACTGGTTTGGGATTTTTAGGAGCTTCTGGCAAGCAGATACCTTGCAATGTGCTCTGCACTGCATTTGCATGTAAACTGGAGGCTGAGAGTGTTCCGCTCTGATGCCCATCTTTCTATTTAAACTCAATTTTTGGGGCACAAAATGCAATTTATCAGAGTGACTGCTGAAATTCACGTTGCAGAGATGCTCAATAGGTGATTAATTTCCCAGAGGTGAGTTTTGCTATTAGTGTAATACTGGGGAGAGACAGATGGACAGAAGTGATACAGGGACAATTCACCTGAGAACAGCTCAGGRATGATTTCTTGATTTGAAAGGCAACACTGGACATCTTCAGGTGTCTGGTGTTCTTATTTCTCAGTATATCACAAAGAAATTGCCCTTGCAGAGGAACAGTGTGGGCAGTGTTTGCTTGCTCTGAGCCCCTCCCTAAAAAGAAAAGCAGAAGTTTTTAAGTCACTGTTCTTCAGGAGATGAAGGATCTCTTCCCAAATCAGCTGCAAACTGCATGTTATACTGGTGAAAATAATTTAATATCTGTGAATAAGAATAACCTTTTAACATAAGATATACAGCTCTTAGAGTGCTATATACACATTGCCATGCTAAAAGCTAAGAAATGGTTGATTATTACATGTTTAAAATGTGATTCAGTATTCACATAAAAAACTGTTTGTATAAAAGCATCTAGAAGGGTTTAATATTCAGAACCAGTTGAATGTCACCAGATGGATAATGTTTTTGTTGATTAGGTGCATCCCAAGTGGATTTAGAAGGAAGATGGAAACACTGCTTTYCTTATCTCTCTGTTTGCCTTTTCTTCCTGGAGACTACAGCCTGCACAATAGTGGTGCATGGAAAAAGCCAATACAYTGCCATGCTGGCTGGAAAAATATGTGTACCTTGTGCTTCTAAAAAATGATAAAAGAAATAGTCATGTTCAGTCRATGGCAGAACCTTGTTGACACCATAGCAATTTTTGAGTCAAATATCATACACTAAATGTTATCATAACTTTAAAATATGTATTGATCTTTCAAATTTCAAACCCAAGATGTAGAGATGGGTGTGTGGTAATAAACTAATTCTGTCTAAGAAAATTACTTCTTACAGCTTCAAAAAAGAGTTCTTATTTAGTATCTATCTGTTGTAAGCAATGTAATTAGTGTCTGATACATGGGAAGAAAATCTAGGCAGTGAAAGTGGTTTGCTTGTACTTGAGTTCTTCTTTGTAAGAGCTTGAATCAGTATTCCTGTAGACTCTTAGACTGGAGTTTTACTGGGTTGTCATCATTTTCATGTAATTCATGTAGCTGTTGCTACTTGAATAGCTCTCAAGAAGACAGTTTAGATGTTTCTTTATTGGAGTTASCATTTTTGTCTTTGTTTAGAAAAAAACAGAGCAAGCAAACAAAAAATGACACCTATTCATGTTAATCAGGAATACAGTTGAAATAACCCCTGAAAATATAATAATCTAGGAAAGAAAAACTTTCCTGGGAAAATTATTTTCACAGAGTGTGATACTAAAGCAGGGAAGGTAAAGTACTTGTAATGGTGATCAAAAATGTTCCATGAGCTCTCTTTGGCTTTAGTCACCCAATGTCTGATGTCCTGTTGGGAGGCTGTTTTTAGCTTTCCGATAAGATTTCATTCCATCCTGTTTCCCAAAGGGACAGGTCTGTTTGTCCTGTTCACTCAGGCTTGTATGGTGCATTAATCTTTGCTCCAGGCTAACTGCATCCTCCTGGTCCAGCCACAGAATTCATCCTTCCAGTGGCTGTGTCCAAACCAGCTCACACAGTGGGGTGCAGTCAGTCACAGCAGTCAGACATTAAAATGTGCAGCAATAGCCAGGGATTGGATGTGGGAGCTCTGCAAGGAAGGCTGAGCCTGAGGCGTGAATTTAAGCTCACGAGTCAGATGATGTTTTTTTTTTAGAAAAACACAAGTCACAAGGACTTTTTTGACCATGTCTGCGTGAGAAACTAAAATTATCTCATGGTTTATGCATTTAGAATCGCAACCCTGAGTATGAGTGTGTGTGCAGTGAAGATACAGTGGTGTTATTTCTGATGGGAATGTCATGGCTGTTTTCTAGGTCCTCTATTAAGCTGATCTTACAATACTATAGCTTTTTTCTTCTCTCTATTTTTTCATTGTGATTCTGTGTTTGTGCTTTGAGATACAATGGCAGCAGACATTTAAGTCATGAACTTGTGAATTTGTTGGGTCCATGCAGAAAAAAATAAGTCATAAGAGGCTTAGTGTCCTGCTGAGAGACTGCCTACCTTTGGGTGGCTGCTTGGACTAAAGGCTGAGGAGCAACTGCCCAGGAGGCAGCAGAAGGGCTGCATGGTTGTGTGGCTTTTTGTGGCTGACTGTATTTGCAAAATGCCCCTAATGGCTCTTTTCAGAAGTTAAATAAGGAATTTAAACTAATCATGGTRGTAACTGAAGTTGTGTAGCTGAAATGGAGTGTCTTGGTGATTACAATTAATTCATTCTCATTTCTTCTTTTCAGGTTTTCTTCTCCACCTTGGCCTTCCCCTTCTCCCTTGAAATCTGGTCACTTTTCTGTTTAAATTGCCATATGATCTGTTACTTCTTCCTTATCTTCCCTCTTTGCTTATGCTTTAAGAGAAGYCTTTTCAACTTCATTTCCTCTGTCAGTGGTCCGAAATCCAGTCATCAATAGTTTATTTCTCCAAACGTAATGTTGTACAGGTAATCTATTTTTTAAAGCTTATCTGATGTTTCTGGCTAATTCTCACTTAATTCTGGGCATTCTGAACATAATTTTCAGTGTTCTGCTGGGATGTTTCAAAGCTGCKAAGAGATCCAAATGTGGGATTCAGCTATGATTCATGTACAAGTGCATCTCATTTCTTTTAATTTATGAGGCTACATCAAACAGTTATTTCACTCTAAGAGTCATTTTAAGTAGCCTGTTGCAGATATTGAGGTTTTCTTTTGAGCTACACTGAAATCTTTGAGAAACAAGATTGTTTTCTCTGCTCTACCAGGTGCTGCACTGCATTTTTTCAGGTCTCTGTGTGTGTGAGGTCAGTGTTACTCAGTCTCTGCTGTGTGAATATCTGTCTGCCTGTGTATGTGTATAGAAGTGTATTGCTATAGATGGTGGAGAGAAGTGAGGAGAGGATTGCTGGCTGCACATCAGGCAGTGGTTACAGGGCAGGGTTGGAAAGCAGTGCTCTGCTAGTTAATGCTCCTCAGGTGGCAGCATGGCAGCAACCAAATTGTAACGAGTGAAAGGGGCTGCMTGTAAACTGCCTTCCCTGGAGGGAACAGTGTGCAGGAGCAGTGCAACAAGTGTTGGCTTTCTCTCAGCTTCCTTCTCATGTCCTGTGTTGAACAGAAATTCTTCTAAAGATGGTTTGGAGTTAGGTGCCAGTAATGGGGAAAATTAAGAGTGAAAAAGGGCTGGGAAGACGAAGAGTCTTTCAAATGTGTGCACACATAGAGGCAGTGGCTCTAGCTCCTCCCAGGGACATTTCATAATCAGTTGTTTGTCCACAACAAAGAGATCCCCCAGAATGCCCAGAGCCTCAGGGTATGTSTCCTCTGAAGACTCTATTAATTGCTTGCAGCCCATGTGGAGTTTTATGATGTTCTGGGTAGGCTTTTGATCGTGCCCAAGTTAGCTGGGTGAAATCTCGTTCAGAGAAAAYGATGCTGCAGTCTGATTTCAGCTAAAAAAACAAGAAAAAAGACAAGCCCCAAATGAAAAATATGCATGTTATTTTTGCGTGATACCTCGGAGAATACTCAGGAGTCTGCAGTAGGAAATGGCTCATTTCTTTCTGCCTTAATACACGAGTAGTTTTTTCCTTCTGTGGTTTAGACACTGGGAGGAGAAGAGATTGCCCTGAGTTGTATTGGAGAGAGGATAAGAATTCTTTTAAACTGGTAAGCCAACAGCACCAAGTGCCCAAGTGATGAATTTAGTTTATTATTCAATTGAGCTCCTTTGCATGTGCCCAAACCCCTGAGCATTTGCTCCATGCTTTTAGCCTTAATGTTGCTTTTCCATGGCAATAGTTTGAGCCTATTTCAAGTCTCTCTTGGCTATGACCAATCATCTACTTTGGTGAGGGAATATCCACTCCTAAAACTGTACACACAGTATTTCCTAATTTATTTATGAGCATTAATAAATTGTTTCAATTTCATTATCCTTTTTTCCATATTAATAGGAAGCCTTACTTGACCTTTTTGCTTTATTCACTTTTTTTATGGGTCTRTATTTTTTCATCTTGTTGTAGAGTGATCAGTGTATTTGCCCTTTCAGATAAGAACATTSCAACTTCTATGTGTTAAATTGTTGGGGTTTTTTTTTTCTTTTTAACTCCTCCCAMAGCTTAGTGTGTTTTTGTTGTTACTTTTGGGACAGACGCTCTCATAACTTGTGCCTTAGAAATGCTGGATCTCTTTTGTCTTTTTATTTGAATGTCTCAAGTTCTGTAATACTCTGGGGCTATTCAGATCTTATTCAGCCACTCATTAAGAATGACTGTCATCTGCCCTGGTGTTGCCCAGTTGTCTGGCTATTTTTAGAGTTGTGGTATTTTGGTATTTGTGTTACTTAAGGCTGTTCATCCTGTAAACACGCTGGATGCATAGCTGTGATCTGAAGAGCTGCCCCAGACCTTAAATGTAACACTTGAATTTCAGGAGAGGCCTACACAGTTAAGTGGCTTCATTATTTGAAATATTTCTYGCCTGGCAGAAGTTGGTGTAGATGCATTTGCACTGGCACAAACATGCTTTTGCTTGGAGGAATTTTGTTTTGTTTACTGAAGTGTCACACACAATAGTAGCAATAAAAGCTGGAGGCTTGCTGGTATAGCTGTGGACAAAGACTGGGGAGGTGAAGCTCTGCCAAAGTGTGGAGTGAGGAATTTGAGGATAGGAGCAATAAAAGGCCACTTGAAGGCAGGAGTCTGGCAAAATGAAGGCTGTTGAGAAAAATTTCCAGCAGTGTCTGTTGTGTAACTTCAGCTTTCTATTCTATGTAAATATTCCTCCGTTCTTGAGAGGTGGGGAAGAAGGCCTGTTAAAATTATTTTTTTTTTCCATTCCTAAAGAAAAATCTACTGCCCTTCAAAATAGATGGRCAAAATGGATTACTGTACAATGGCATTTTTAATGGTTTGCAGGACACTATTCATGTTGTTTCTTATGAGTRAAAACCTTTTCCAGGGTCTGATGCTGCAGTTTAAATAAAGTGTTGAGTCCTGATATGCTTCTAGCATACAGACCTCATCTGAAGCCTTTGTTCTGTGTYTGCAAATAGTTTGCAAAGCTTTGGTATCTCACATCTTTATTTATGGTAGGCACCTGCTCTTTGCTCTCTCCAGTTTTATATGGAATATACTCCCAGTTATACTGAGGAGCTTAAAAAAAAAAAAAAGGTGATTTTTTTCCCCCAGTAAAAACAGGTGTCAAACCCCACGTTCCTTAGGGATGAGGAATGACATAGCATCACCTGGACAAAAGTGGCTCTGTTGTGGCCCCAGCCAGGGGAATGGGTTGGCTGGTTTCCTGCCAGCCAGGGCTGTGTGCTGGAGCCGTGGGTCAGTGGAAATAACGACTGCAGTGCTGGTTTGTGCTTATCTGACCACTAGGATCAGACACGTATCGTGCTTGTTACAACTTTGTGCCTGAAAATCCTCTCCACACTTCTGAGAGTGCCGTGGATGTTTCTGGGACCTTTGACAGTGCATTGCTGCCATTGCACCTGTAGGTATTTCAAATATTAAATGTAGAGCTTTACCCAACTAAGATTTTTTGTCTTAGTGCCTAAGACAAGGAAGGATTTTTTTCTCTAAATTAAATGTAACTGTTAATCCAGGGAATCATCTGCAAAGCAAAGAAGTTATTTGGTTCCACAGCTATATTAAGAAATTTGTTTCTGTAATGCACAGAAAATCAGGTTATTGTGATCTGGTTGTCTCTCTAAATTCTTAACTGATTCCTAAAATGATCTGTTTGTTGGTTGTTATTTGGACACCTGTGAGTTTTCCTGCAGATCATACAGAGTTTCAATGTGCTTTCAACTCATGCAAGGCCAATTCAAACACTTCAAAATCTTTTACTTACACGTAACTCTTTTCAGGCAAAATTTGATGAGGATGTTTTATTTAAATAGTGTTTCACTGAAGGAAAGACTGAACAACTTTCAAAGAACAAATTTTTTGACTTAAACTGATTTGCTTCATATCCATTTCCAACCACTGTGTTCTTGACAAGAAGTCAAGTAAGGGTACTTAYGACCATTTTTGAAAGATTTGGTAGCATATTTTAGAATTGTCACTRGCCTCAGTGGATTCTTTTTTTGCTTTGTGGGTTCTTCTTTGGTTTTGTTTTCAAGCTGAGCCATTGAGGTTTTTTCATCTTAAAAGAACAAACAAGGGTAGAAATACAGGATGTTTGGCCCAAGCTGTCAGTATCAACAGAAAAGAGGTGTCCAGCTGAGATGAGAAATGGAAAAAATAGGTATTCTKAACTGTATTTTCACTCATGAGTAAGCAAATAATTTGGAATGAGTAGTCTCCTCTGGTACTAATAGGATGCCAGGCTTGATTTCAGGTCATTTTCCTATGTAAAATCAAATATTTATTTAAACATAATGTTTGCAAATACGTGAAAATCAGCTCCACAGTGGTGCTGATGGTCCRGGCTTGTGTTTTTCCTGTTTGCATCTAAAGAGCACTTGGAGCACACACAGTGTGCTAGAATCTGCTTCTGGGAATTTCTGACTGCGACATCCACTTCAAATATCATTCACAGCTTAAATGCATTAGAACCACATGGCTTCCTGTCAACTTAAAAAAGCAAAGAAAATTTGCCCTTAAGACTGTTTTGTTGGGGTTTTGTTTGACTTTGCTCCATTGTGAAAGGCTGAAGCAGCAGATTTTTGAAGCTTCTGTAGGTCCTGTGTGCGTACCATGTTTTTGTGACCATGGTTTTTCCATCTTAAAAAATAAAATGTTTCTCAGAACTCAAAATGCAGCATTTTTCTTGACTTCCATGAAACTTGGCAGTGGATCCTGTGTTCCTTCAGAGTTCCTGCATCCCCAGCTGAATGTGCTCARAACTTCTTAGTGGTAAAGACTAGAGGCTTATTTTTACTGTTGGAATGAAAAGAGTATCCAGGCATGCCATGAAGAGTTTCAATTTTCAATTGAATAGAACAGGTTTACAGCCTAAAGTTTGTTATTTCACATTTCTTTAGTAGGGAATTGATTTCAGTCACTGAGATGATGGGAAAGGCAGATKTCTTTGTGTTACAGCTGTTTTCTCCTGCCATTGAGAATATATTTATTTTTATATTCCCTGAGATGTGTGTTTTTGGCTAGCATAATGAGTTACATTAATTCAAGAGTCAGAAGAGTGTTGAGAACTTTTTTTTTAAGAACAGTCCATTGTATCACAGGAGAAAAAGGCACTGCAAAAGGGCAGAGGACTCAAGAGCAGGGGAAAGRGGCATCACCTGCAGCATCATACCCTTGTTTCTAACAATTAGAAATGTGGGTGGCAGTTGGGCATTTCTTTGTTTGTTGTAACTGAATTTCCATTTCATGTTTTGATGGTAATTTTGCACTGTGGCACTTTGTGCTCCTGGACACCAGATGGTGCTGCTAAACTGGCTGATGTGGAATTTTCACATTTGGAGTAATTGGTACTTTATTTAGTTCCAAAGTTGGGTCTGTACCCTCTGACCAGGTGTATATTATGGGATGCAGAACTGCACATGCTASCTCAGCCCTACACCTTGTGTTCTTTAAGGGCAGTGGTCTGAAAWTTATCATGTAAACCAAGGACTATAAAATCAATGTCTTACATCTCACTGGGCAAACCCCACCACCCGCTAGTGTTCCTGCTAACTTATGTACTTGAACTCCAGCAACTTGTTTTAATAAAGTGTCATTTAAATTTCATTTGGTGACTGCAATCAGAAAACTTTGTAGAGACAACTTTAGCGCCAGGTTAAAACTGCAAAGGACAATTTGTAGAGACTAAATAAATATAACAGTGATGATGAGGGAGGGTTTGAGTTTGGTGGGCTGCCAAGAAGCTTTGGGTTGTCTCCTGTTACTTTTGGTTTGAGAAGACATGGTGGCTTAGCTATGTAATTGCATTGCAGGCAGTGTCTGTGATACTGTGATATACATTTGGAATTTGATTTCTGTTTCTTTTAAGTCGGTTCTCATGTTTRATAAATTCATTTGGTAATCCTAATTGTGGGGCTGAAGGGATAGAATGAGACATTTTGGTCTTCAGCTGAATCCCAAAGGCTGGTGGTACAGTTTATCGRTGGATTATAAATAATGGGCTCAAATTTATTTGAGCGGTGAGGAAAATTTTTATAGGTATTTTACTGTATTTTTCTTACATGTTTATTTCTTTTATAGATCCCCATATTAAAGTTTCTGGAAAAAAAGAAAACGTTAAAGAAGCGAAAGAGAAAATCATGTCTGTTTTGGACACAAAAGTAAGAAAACTTTCTTAGAATGACACCTTAGCCCCTAATTTTGTGGTGACATTGATCTCTTTAATGGGCACCTTTCAAGAGAAGGTATTTATGGACGCTCTGAAGCAAAGTCTCCAATAAATGCCTTGCAGATGTTGRTATTGGTGTGTACCCACATATTTAAACACTTTGCAAGAAAAATACTTGCTTGAAACAGCTTTTCCAGATCTGAATTATATAGAAATAGTATTTCCAGCCATATGGCTAAAAGCATAACTGATTTGTTCATTGAATTGGGGTTTTACTTMAAGATCTGAATTGCAGCTTCACTGCAAGCAATAGATCATGCAACTACTTCAGAGAACGTAACGTTTTGTTTCTGTTTGAAATTTGATTTTAGAAGTGTTTACGCTATTTTATGTTTTAACTGTTACTCTCTTCTTACACTCTGAAACATCAGGACCAGAATTTCTAAAACATGTAGATTTTGGCAGGGGTCTCTTCTGTCCATCAGATGTTATTTTCATTCAGCAGCAGCTCTTTTGGGGCAGTGTGTATGGCTCCTGTGTAGTTGCATGGCACCTTCCTGGTTCTCTGAGCAGATTGCCAAAAGGAACACTGGAGTGATAAGCACYGCTTTTTGAATAACTATTAGCAACATTATTATGAGCTGTTAACAACAGAACTTTTAAGAATAGCTGTAGGCTGTGTGTTTTAAAAATTCATGCACCAAAAAAATATTGTTTAAGGAAGAAAAAATGCTCTTGGTCCCATGGCTTTGATTTGCAAAGTCTTCCTAATGTGATCCTTTCAGATCAAACAGGGGTGCGTGACTTCAAGTGAAAGAACACAGCGTTAAAAGAAATTAGAATAAATTGCAAAAGGACGCTTAAGTCACAGTTGATAAAAGTTCAGGGGTATTTTAAAAGCCTTAGTCGTTTTTTGAAGATGCATCTTTTGGGGTATTCATCTCCATGTTATTTCCTCACTAGAAAGAAAACAAGACCAAATGAACATCCAACTGATGTTCCTATTAAACAATGTGACTGACGGTTCCTATTAAAAACATCATCCTTGAGTACAAGTTTAGCAGTAGCAAAAATACTTTGGAAATGCAACTTTGATGTTGTTCTTGAAGTTATGTTACTCTTAAAAACTTAAATATTTGGATTCTGCTGTGACCAAATGTAACTGTGGGTGTTTGATTTCCAGAGCAATCGGGTAACTTTGAAGATGGATGTTTCACATACTGAACATTCTCATGTGATAGGTAAAGGTGGCAATAACATTAAAAAAGTGATGGAGGAAACAGGATGCCATATCCATTTTCCAGATTCAAATAGGAACAATCAAGCAGAGAAAAGCAACCAAGTAAGTGTTGTTTAATATTGATCTCATTTGCATTGTAATTCCTGAGAGTAGAAAACATTTCTAAACTTCTCTCATCGACATGGGTTTTTTGGGGATGGTGTGTTCATGTTCAGAGAAATAGATTTTTGGTATTTACCCTGTGTGGAAAGTACAGAGTTTCCTAAGTGAGCAAATCTTTAAAAACAGATGGAAACAATTTKTGATGGCTCATGAATCATTTTAATTTTTTTAAGCTAAAATTACTTTGTGCATACAGAAGTCAGCAACTTAGTGTGAACGGTAGACAAGTGGTATGAAAAAAACAGCTTTTGTAATTTTTTTCAACACAATGACTTATTCAGAATATTGATTGATTTTTTTGGTGCTTTTTGCTTATGGTGTARCTTAGTTGGAAACTAAACTTAGCAAACAGGCAGCAGAAATGAATGTCCTATTGTAAGAGTTTAGCTTCATTAGAATAAATCATTGAGCCTGAATTGTACATCTTTTCTAGTGTTAATATTGGTGGAATGCTTACTTTCAAGTCTCTCATCGTTGTACTTAGAATTCCCACTTGTGCATCCTAATGGCTGCTGAGCAAAATGCAGTAATTTCAAAGCATTCAAGAAAATCTGCTGTTRTCTGAATATTAGCACTGAGCACAAGTATACAGTAGTAATTCAGTTATTTGACCTACACCACTGTATGTTTTGAGGTATCCTTTTTTCTAGTTGCTTATATACATATATAACCTAAGATGCTGTAATATTTTTTTAATATTGGCTCTAGTTCTCAGCTAGTGTTTAGAGAACAGTTAGGATGTCAGCAGGTGTGAAACGTGTTGATTCATTTCTTAGATTTTTTTTTTAGGGAGAGCACAGCTATCTGAATAACTTTTCCTTGCCTGACTTGAAAATATGATCCAATATTTTTCATATTCTTGCTCTTGCAGGTGTCTATTGCAGGACAGCCAGCTGGAGTGGAGTCCGCAAGAGTCAGAATTCGGGTAATGCTCTAGCTCAGTGTAGTGTCCCCTTCAAAACACCTGTCGGGAAAAAAAAAATGCAGTTTTGGGAACTCTGGGGTTGTGTGCCTCTGTCTGGTGACAGCAGAAATGTAGGAACAAATGTGAGTATCCATATGAGAAACATGCCAAGGGTATTATAACAGTGATTCACATTCTGGCCGAATTTTTAACTGGCCTAAAGTGGGTCTTGAACAYGAAGTCTACACTCTCAGCAAGATGTAAATTAATTCCATACTGTATAGRAAATTACATCTAAACTTACCCACACAGATGGCCTGTGGAAGCTCAGGCATCCTATGTGATTCTATGAGTTGGGAAAGGCAATTTCTCACATTTTAACCATTTTCATATATAATTTGTGTAAATAATTCAGTGTCATTCTCCACTTGTAGCTATTTCCTGTCTTTTAGTTTCAACTCTTACRTGTATTTTGGCATGGATAATGAAAAATCAAATAAGTTACCAAAAGCTTACTGCAAAKTTTTAGCCAGACATGTCACACAGCCTTATTCCAAATGGTCCTGCTATTTTGGAGGGAAAAAATCAACCAAACAAAACTCAAGAAAGCCTCTGCAAAAACCTCCACTCTAGTATCTCTGGAAAAAGAGGTGCCTTTTCACAAGTGACAAAATATTTTTATCCATGAACTCTGGGCAGAGGATGTGTTTTGTCAGTTAAATCAACACTGACCAGTACCTTATGACTGAGGAATAAAATTGTTGTATTTTGGGTATGGATCTGGTTTTCAATATCTCCTCTTCATTGTTGTAGGAGCTGCTTCCATTGGTACTCATGTTTGAATTGCCTATTGCTGGAATTCTCCAACCCATCCCAGATCCCAATTCTCCGACCATTCAGCACGTGTGTCAGACGTATAACATTTCAGTTTCCTTCAAACAACGCTCTCGAATGTATGGTGCTACAGTCATTGTCAGAGGGTCACAAAACAACACTAGTGCTGTGAAGGTAATCTCTGCTCTTAAGAAGGTTTCTGAATGTCATAGATTCATAATTTATATGTCTCAGTTGGAATATATTGCCTCATCAGCACGTTATTGTRTAATCACTTGCAAACCCTGAGGGTTAGAATTTTTTCCTATACATAACTTACATAGATGAAGTGTAAAAATGCATRGAAAAGAGTTTTGAGTTTAGGATTTAGCATCGTTGGTGTTAAGGTTTTAATCCAGTGCTCACCTCCTGTACACTTGTTCAGGTTTTCAGCAGTTCTGGAATAATGTGCTGGTCTTACCCATCTTTTAATTCAAAAACAATGYAAACAAAAACCACAAAATACACCTCCCATTTCAAATACTTCATACTGAGCTCTTCTCAACATGCACACAAATACATACCCTTGGAAGTTGCCCAATCAGTCAATAAAACTGGTCTTGCAAATCCAGCGCTTGGAGATGYGAATTTGACGGCCAAGGCAAGGAACTGGCAGGAGCCTGTTCATCTTAATAAAGTAAAAAAGTGTTCTTGTTAGGAACTGGCAGCATGAGAGATTGGTACGGTCCCAGATGGGTTTRTCTCAAGCCAGTAA
The DNA here is from genome assembly GCA_003546035.1 of Mixornis gularis. NCBI lineage: Eukaryota > Metazoa > Chordata > Aves > Passeriformes > Timaliidae > Mixornis > Mixornis gularis. The sequence continues at coordinate 730,409 of QVAJ01000271.1, read as the reverse complement.
GAACATCTGAGCCCAACACCGAGAGGCAATTTTTGCAAGTGTATCTACCCAGATAAATCTCTGTTGACTTTGCTTTTGTGGCCACAAAAGGTCTGTTGGGACCAAGCCATGTGGCCCTGTCTTTCTGCCTGTTACAGAGTGGCAATTAAATGCTGCATTTGGTCATAACATGGGAGTAGTGGGCAGAGTTTAGTGCATTTGTTGCCTTTAACGAATCGATTGTGCCTTTAAATCCAGCAGTGTTTTTTTTTATCTTGCCTGTGGAGTGCATGGCAAGAAAGGAAGCAGTCTGAGATCTCCTTTTGTGTGCCCGTGAGCACTGTTTCACTGGTTTTCCCCCATKTCTCCCCAGGAAGGAACAGCCATGCTCTTGGAACACCTGGCTGGGAGCCTGGCCTCTGCAATCCCTGTGAGCACACAGCTGGACATCGCGGCGCAGCATCATCTCTTTATGATGGGTCGAAATGGCAGCAACATCAAACATATCATGCAGAGGACTGGTGCTCAGATCCACTTCCCTGACCCTAGTAACCCACAGAAGAAATCCACTGTCTACCTCCAAGGCACAATTGAGTCTGTCTGTCTTGCCAGGCAATATCTCATGGTAAATACTTTCAGTGAAGCTTGCGTGAAAAAATTRCCAGATCATAGAAAATATGCTTGCTCTGCATGTGTTTACAAGCCACATGTAAATTAGCCTTAGAGAGGAAGAGTTGCTCTTCACACTGCAAACAGCTGATTCAGTTTTTGTCAGGGTTTTGTCAGTGTTTGTAGTTATTGAAAATATTTGTAGTCTCTGGTAACGTGGCTTGAAAAATAACCTTGGTAATATAAATGCAATGTCATTTAAATTTACAATAACAATATGCCTCTGAGTAGAGGCAGATCTCTGAAATACTCTGTGGGTGTTGGGTGACAGGTTGTGTTTTATTTTGCCAGCCTGACTTTTCTGTGTTTGTCAGGTAAATAGGTTTCTTTTGAGAGAAAATGTCAGGAATTCCTTAGTTCCCATGTAGGCAAGTTTTCAATGGAATTGGGAAACCATAGGAAATAATTGCTTATTTTGATGTCTTACATTCTTTGTAGTACCACAGCCCCAATTCTATAAGGCCTTTTTTAAAAATAGCTGKGGTGGTGAATATCATTATTTGTAGAGATTTTTGGTATATTGGTCTTTAMACTTCACAGGAGCCTCTAGCTATTATTTTAGTACTAATGTATGTACACATTTTTTATATATGTGAATATGGAGGGACAAAGTGTGTGAGGACTAAACCATTCCGTTTTTGGGGTTTTTACTCTAAAGCTTTAGCATTTCAAGTGTGTGACAGATGTTATCCATATTTACATAGCTGATCTGGAATGGGGAAGAGAAGGATAAAAGTTAAGACTTAGGCAATGGTGAATTTGAGWTTTTTTACAAGTGTGTTTCCTTATTTCAAACAGTTTAACAGTAGACTCCTAGTATGGGTGTCCTGCCATCAWTTCCTGACAAGACTGTGCTGATTGAAATGTCAAATATTCAGTTAATCATTTCACCCTTGTATTGCCAAACTCTTTGCTCAGAGTCTTGGGACAGGAAGTTGAACCTGTGTTCTTGCATACAAGGAAATGGCTTTCTCTAAAATTTCAGCCTTTCTTTTTTTTTTTCTGAACTGACAGAAATTTCCTTACATCATGATATGTAAATGTTACAATGCCTACAGTTCAGTTTATTGCTACAATTTTTGTGGGAAAATGGCCAGTTACAAGTGGTAGGAATTTTTTTGTGCCTTTCTTTTCAGGGTTGCCTTCCCCTCGTGCTCATGTTTGATATGAAGGAAGAAATTGAAGTAGAACCACAGTTTATAACACAGCTAATGGAGCAGTTAGATGTCTTCATAAGCATTAAGCCTAAGCCAAAACAACCAAGCAAGGTTTGTGCCAAGCTAATATTTTCCTTTTAGGCTGTCATGACAAAGTTTTAGAGCTGGTTAGTTGATGTGTGCTCTTCCCCCCCAATTTAATGGATCATAAACTCGTGAAAGCCATATGTATTTTCTGCTTGAAATATCMGTTTAAACTGTCCAGCAGCTCTACYTTAAGGTGATTTGAYTTTWRTTAAATGCCTGCTAATAARGAAATWAKCTTTYGTATAGAARACATTGAAAAAGGCAGTGGGAGGTGTTTATTGTAAAATATTTAGGCCAGTGTGGATAGGGAACTCTGTGTTAAATAAAAATGCTAAAGCAAAAGCATTAAAAGTTTTAAAATTTTACATGATCATTCCATCGTGTCAGTAAGTAAGCTTCCCTGTGTAGGGATATTTAAAATCAATACAAAGAAATGTCCTATAGCAGATGTACAAGAAGCAATAATGGGGTTTTGTGAATTCATTTTCCAGAAACTTACTACCTTATTCTCAGACAGCTATGTATTTAATAGGTAAATTTCATATGAACAACTGGGTTTTTTGTCCACTTCAAGGTATAAAGCTCAGGTAAAAGAGAAGATAAGATATTAATTATTAATTCAGTTATCTGGCTCTTGAGGTGCTTAATATTTGGTCTACCAAGTTAGCACCAAGGTACTATAGTAATTAATTTTCTTAGAGAGGTTTTCCATCATTCTCATTGCAAATCCTTATGAAATCCCTAGTCTTACTCTCCTGAACTTCAGACCCCTGAATTGAAGTAGTTGCTGATGGATGTTAGCTCATGCTGTCTCACACTGCTGTGGTAGGCATGCAGGGGTATGAAGAAGAATTATCTGTGTTGCAGATCTGAGTTATGGAGAAGTGTTACTCACTGGTTTTCCTTTTTGTTGTTGTTGTTTTCTTTCCCTGCAGTCTGTGATTGTAAAAAGTGTTGAACGAAATGCCTTAAATATGTACGAGGCACGGAAATGTCTCTTGGGACTTGAAAGTAGCGGAGTCACCGTCGTATCAAATCCCTCTACTGTCTCATGCCCCGTTGGTCTGTCTTGTCCTGGTTTGGATATTTTGTCCTCAGCAGGGCTGGGACTCACTGGGCTTGGTATGCACTCATTGTATTTATATTTTTTTAATATAGTTTTGTTTTAAACTGAATTCACTTGTACTAGAAAAAAGGTCCAGATGTGCGGTTTTGCGTAAGGAATTGTTAAAGCATCAGAGAATTGCAACAGCCTCTGCCCTCTCAAGGGCTTGTTATAAAACTTCTCCAAGGCTTTTGTAATCAGGTGTGAAAAATCTCAGGAAGGGAGCAAACCACTCAGCTGAAAGGGAGGGAAACACAGGTGAGGTAGGGCATGGGTTTTACAGCTTCTTTGGCTGTGTGAGGTCCCAGGCTGTCCTGAATTTGGGTGGGTACTTAAGCCTGGCAACAGTACTGGGGAAGGAAACATAGCAAACACCACATTTCAGGTCAGTATTTCACTGTAACTGAGGGATCCGTGTGCTTCTAGTTTAGACCTCACCAGCTGGAAATTTAGGACAAAATTGAGTAAACTCCTTAATTTTATAGAAGCAGCTCATAGTCCAGATTGAAATTACTATTTTATTTTCAAGCTCTGAAAATACCTTTGTATCAGAAATGTATAGATAGAAAAACCAAGTAGTCCCAGAAGAATCTAGTGACAAATCTTGACACAGGTCTTAGAAACTCTTGAGTTCTCATGTAACCAGCATTGTCCCTTGTGACCTGCCATGCAGGAGTGCCGTGTAGTTCCATCTCACATGCTTCCCTGGGGTTACACAGGAGAACGTGTTTGTGCCATTTGATTGTGCTTTTTAATGCTTCTGTGACTGTTCTTGTCATGCTGCACTTTGGGGGTTTGGAGTTTTTACCTTTTCAGTGTGTAGTGCTGAACTGCTTTGTGAATGCTTTTGCACAAAGACCTGGTTTGGGGGAATGTTTTGGGAACGATCAATGCATTTGGGGGATGATTTGCAGCCTGTATTGAAGGTGCAAAAAGAAATTGAATAGTTGCTGGTGTGCAAGTAGTGGTTGATCCACAGGAGCTTCTGAGAAAAAGGTTACTGTGTGAAATCAAAGTGAGGTGGTGCAACACAGTTGCTTTCTTGTCTCTATGGTGCTGCTTTGAAACAAATCCCATGGGAAGCAACAGAGGGGATACAAAGGCATGCCAGGGCTGAGAAGCAGCCAATTCAGATTCTGTTATGACAAGAGTTAGGATCCAGTAGAAGGATATAAAAGATGCTCCCATTCTTCTTGGATATATGATGCCAAATTTAAGAACACGAATTCTTAATGTGCTCTTAATGTGCACCAAACGAACAGCAGGTCTAATGTTAAAATTGGTTTGTGAAATACAGGCTGGTGCAAATGAGCAGGGGGGTTGTTTGTTTCTTTTCAACTGGTACTTTTGTGAAAAATGTTTTCCTGTAAGTCTAAACTAAATATTCACTTGCATAATTTTTTGCAGGCCTTTTAGGTCCAACAGCCCTGTCAGTCAACACCTCAACTGCTCCAAACTCTCTGTTGAATGCCCTCAATAGCTCTGTGAGCCCTTTGCAGAGTCCAAGTTCAGGCACGCCCAGTCCCACGCTGTGGGCAACATCTCTTGCTAACACAAACACCACAGGTCAGTAGAAGTTTAATGTGAATTAAATGAACTGTGCAACACCAAGTCATTAGAATTGCAGTTGACAAGTCGAGATTAATTAATTCTTTGGAACCTTAATTTCTATACTTACCTTAGCACGAATGAATAAATATGCAAATTTAAGGTTGTAACTTAATATATGACATGCTGTCACAGGGAGTGTTTTCATCTGTTTTATGCAGAAAACGAAGTTAACCTACCCAGATAAAGCATTATGGTTTTGGCATGCAATTCTAATGGAAACTTTTTAGTGATGTATCATACCCACATAAAGGTTTAGATAAAGTAGTGTAGTGCGTGAGGAAGTTAAATGAGACACTTAAACAGAACATAACCAAGTTTTGTTACAGGTTTTTCTGCTATTCCACACCTAATGATACCATCTACTGCCCAAGCAACCTTAACTAGTATTCTGCTGTCTGGAGTGCCTAGTTACAGTCAAAACACTCCATCTCCACCACCAGGCCTGACTCCTGTTGAAGTCCATGTTAATGGCATGCAATCAGAAAGTAAAAAAGCTTCACCTTCTTTAAATGGTCACGTAAAGGTAAGTGATACTCTACTGCAGAATTTGATTTCTTTGTTCTAGACCTCTACTAAGAAAAGCTGAAAGAGAAAACCAGCTAGATTAGTACATTTATAAAGCTACTAAGTTTAAAAATACACAGCAGTGTTTTCTAATATGACTTAAAGATTGAGAAATAAAATATTCAAACATATTTTTCTGCTGTACCAGGAATGAATTTCTCGTTCTCCTGCACAGATAGAAAGGGGAAATTGTTTCAGTATTTCCTAAAGCATAAGAATCACTTCAGTGATTTGTGACAATCTTTTCAGGCCTCAAATATCAAGTACGCTGCACTGTCTGCCGCATCGCTGGGAGAAAATGTGTTGAGCACAAACCACAGTGATGGAGTAAGGCAAAAAAGTGCTCATGGTGCCTCAGAACAAGTAGCTGCCAAGGCAAATAGTGAAGAAGGTGAGATTTTGACATTGCATTCCTTTGTCTGGTAGTGTTTGTACCGTCTGTGTACAGTTCATGATACAAAAATGTAACAATATTCTCTCCGAATTGGTGTTGCAACCATGTTTAAGGAAAATATTGCTGGATGTCCCAGATTCATTGTCAAGGAAAGTAAATAGAACCTGTAGTAACTGAGCTGTACTGTTGATAGAAACACCTTAAATCAACAAAGATGTACTTGCAACATTTTACTTATTCCCTAGAGCAGAGGGAAGATAACTCATGAGGATTTTAGTATTATTTACAGCATCTTAACTAAACTCTGTGTGTTTTATTTTTGCTTTTTAACAAAAGGAAATAATTTCACTGAGCTTTTTTTTTGCAGAAAATTGTGTAGATCTAAGCTAGATGACACTGGGAAACAATTTTGTGTGTTTTGCAACAGCATTTCTGTTATGCTGCCTTTTAGAACCTAAAGTACTTAACTGTCCCCATCATTCTTGGAGGGGGGGAAGCTCACTTCAACTTGAGCAAATATGTGTAAAGGCCTTGTTTCCCTTGCCAGTACTGATCAAGGAGATCATCTCTTATTTAGGGTTGTGGTCATTTGAAATGATGATTTGAATGAAAGGTACATTGCCAGTTTAAGGTGATAACTATTTCTAAAAACATGTTCTAAAGATATTTGAACATAAAGTGGGGGGAACTCTTACTCCAGCAGAAGTGACCTGAGCACCTGGCAAAAAGTCTATTAAAACTGGGTATAAAATCAAATTTCTTCAGAATACTTAGTCACTTTGAATTGCCAGTCTTCACATTTGTTATTAATTAATATTACTTAAAATAAATATTTGAAGAAAGTAAATATTTAGTGTGAATACTGACACCTTTTCTATGCATTTGAACTTGCACATCGTGGCTGCTTAACCTTGACCAAATAGCTGTCCCTGAATACAGTCCTGTAGGGAGGAAGAGAAGGATTTCTCCCATAGTTATCATTCCCTCAGAAAGCTCCCTAGGACACAGCAGGTGGTTGTTTCACTCTCCTTTTCTTGGCCTCGTAGGTTGCAATGATGCTTTTGTGGAGGTGGGCATGCCTCGGAGCCCGTCCCACTCGGCCAACACCAGTGACCTGAAGCAGATGATGAGCTCTTCCAAGCAGGCCTGTGCCAAGAGACAAACGGTGGAGTTGCTGCAAGGCACCAAAAACTCCCACTTACAGTAAGCTGAGTGTGTAAACACGCATTAGTGGAATTTCCACAACGTAAAATTACTCCACACGTTTTTGTACGCAGAAGGGGTGATTCAGTCGTAAGATACTCAAAGAACTGATTTAACTTGCCCTTGATTTTCCATCACATTAGGTGTTAATATAGCCCCATTTGTCTTATAACTGCAGACTTCGAATGCTTTTTCATTCATCCTATTTGTCTTGGGGTTTAAAAAATGTCTTTCCTCTTCCACAAAAGAATGGAGATCCTTGTCAGAGGAACTTTCATGACCTGTTTCTAAAGTATACACTTTTGCACTTTCCTTGCTTAGAGAATAACTTCTGACAGCTTTTTCCTTTTGTGTGTACATGAGGCTGTTTTGTGTTCAGGGCTTAGCAGAATGTTCTCAAACACTTGTCTCAGTGATGATTTTGGTTGGGTTGGCTCTTGGCTCTTTAATGACCCAGCAGTGGGAAAGGCTTGTTTGAGTCATTATACATCTTGGCAACACAGGTTTTGTTCTTAATGCAGTGTTTTTGTCTGATGTACTTGTGTTCTCACTGTTTGTTTGGGAACTGTTTATCACCATTCTTTTGAGACACGTATTTTCTTTTGCTCCATCTATTTACACTATTAAGGCTACAATACGTATTTCATTAATTCTGCTTTCACAGTTTCAAGATCCAGCGAATCCTGCTAACCAATCACTGTTTCTTTTTGTTGAGGGCACAGTACTCACAGTTTCCTTGGGGGAAGTAGTTTACAACTTCTAAAACATGATCACTTTTTGAAGTAACAGTTTATCCTGTTCTAGAGTAGGCCTAAAATGTAGATGGGTTTAGGGGGGAAAAAATTGCATCGAGGGGTAGTATATAGACATTTAGGACTGCAGTTATTGAAGCTGTGAAAGCATGTAGGACTTAAGTAAACTTTCTTAAGTTAGGTCTCAATAGTCCCTATTATGCAATCTCGTTTTATCTTACAACTATGAACCTGTTAGAACTGCTGGCCTGAGCAAGGCTAAACAGGAAATCACACTGAGTAGGATTGCATGCAAAAATTCCAGATACCAGACAGCTCAAAACCGAATCCATAAGCTACACCTCTTATTTGGTAATGCAGGAGGGATAAACACTTGTTTTCCTTCACTGACAGAGAAAAAGGTACAGGAGAGCTGAAGCATTGATAAAAACGCTGAGATCTTTGTGTGCAGACATGTTTTGAACTTGGCCGTCGGGGTTCTCGGGGTGAAGCTCTGCAGAGGTGCAGTGCCCGCTGTGTGCCGGTGCAGGGGCAGCCCGGGCCGAGCGGAGCTAACGGAGCTTTGTCCCCGCAGCACGGCGGACAGGCTGCTCTCGGAGGCCGAGCTGGGCGCCCCGGAGGGCCCCGTGGCCGACAAGAAGGCTCCGGGCAGCGAGCGGGCGGCCGAGCGAGCGGCAGCCGCCCAGCAGAACTCGGAGAGAGCACGGCTGGCCCCGCAGCCCTCCTTTGTAAATATGCAGGTAGGTGTCCCTGAATGAAGCCGAGTAGGCGTAAATCTCCCTAATTGCAGGGTGAAGTTACCACAGAATGCAGAGGGGACTGGGGACTGGAGATTGAATTGTCATTACCAGTTCAGTAAAAGCATTCACAGCCTCTTTGGACTGAGGAGTGGGTTGTCAATGAAATGTCTTAAACAGAAAASCTCTTATGCTTCTGTTGACCAAGAAAAATTTAAGTACAGAAAATTGTGTGGCTGTATTTGCCTCCACAAGCATCGTTTGCCTGTTAGAAATCTTATATTGTCACTTGGAGAGAATTGTAGCTACAAAATACACGTTACAACTTTTCACATGCAGTGGCAGCTTGGCTAATGACTGCCTACAAATATAAACCATTGCCATGTTACTGCAAATCTCCCCAAAGAGGGAGGAGACCCCTTTGGCTGTTTGTCAGGAGGCAGTAACAGGGTTTTCAGAATAGATCTGTTGAAGTGCAGGCATAACCGGACTGTATAGAGTAGTGGAACAAGAGGAAGGGCTAGTGTTTCACAGCTCTTTTCCTCAGTTATTCCTCTGGTTATTTGCAGTAGACAATGCCATACTTCAGGCTAATACAGCATTTTTTGTAGTTTTGTGGTTAGATGTCCTAATTTGTTATTCAGGAAAGGGAGCTTGTTTAATCAGGGATATTTAAACTTCGTATCTTCCATTGACATAGGTAGAATACAACCAGAAGTTCCTTAAATTCTCTCAAAATTCAAGTTCTTTTCCTTTCACAAGATGAATTCATGGAGAGGAACCAAACCTGAGAGATCATTGAAAATAACTGGTGCCTAGATTTGCAAAGATATRTTACCTTTCTTGTACTGTTGAGGAATGTTTCAAATGAGAAGAACATATAGTTAAGGAAAAGAAATGATACCTTATTTTAAAAAATTGAAGAAAAAATTCTTCCTAAGCAGTTTGTAAATACTGCTGCCTCAGTCATATGGAAATCAGATAGTTATTTAGAATTTTTATCTCTGTTTGAGTGAACACTTTAGGTAACTAAGTCTCTAACTGGGCTACCATGAAATTATTGTGCAGTATTTCAGGTTTCTCCTAGATATATTTACTGGCCACTTTGAAAACCTTTTTTTTCACAGAGATGAGTACTGGAGTGACATTTAGTTAGGGTGGCAATTAAATTATCTTCTGCTTGTTTAATTTTTAGGCATTTGACTACGAACAGAAGAAACTACTAGCAACCAAAGGTATGTGCATGAACAGTGACTTCTTAAAAGTTTGTTAGCATGTGAATGAAATAATTTCCTGAAGTTTCACTTTTGTAATCCAATTTTTAATAACATCTGAAAGTGGTAATGAAATGCTTGTATATTAGCTTTATGTTCAAAAAAATTTCTTAATACCAACATAGTGTAAAATACAGTATAAGCAGCTTGCAGATGGGATGTGTAAGTACATGCATGTGCAAATGATCAATATAGTTTTCAGAGAGCTCATGGCTATAACACTTCGCTTTGAGTGCAAATTAAACTTTAAGGTGTTTGTCATATCAGCTAAATGGCCTCTTATTTCAGGGATAAATTAAGTTGTAGAATTGGTAAGGGGCTTAACCATATCTTTGACCCTGTTATAAAATAAACTGAATTACCCATTCAGCAAAAGAAAAACAGAAGCTCCTCTCTTTGAAACAGATATGATTCTTTTGGCTTCCATGCAGCCCTGTGGGGTTTAACTATCTTCTGGCAGAGTAGATTGCTTTAAGGAAGGGGAGAATTTAAGCTGTGTAGCAAGTGGAGGTGTTTAGGGTTTGCTGGGCTCAGGCTGTTAGCAAACATCACTTCAGTATTATCCTTTCAGTACCTTTACTAAGGCTGAGATTTACTGATTTGTCTCTGTATTTTCAGCTATGTTAAAGAAGCCAGTAGTGACAGAAGTGAGAACTCCAACAAATACATGGAGTGGTTTGGGGTTCTCTAAATCAATGCCTGCAGAAACTATCAAGGAACTAAGAAGAGCGAATCACGTATCGTACAAGCCTTCCATGACAACTACATATGAGGTAGATAAAAGGATATTGTAACGGAAGTTTACTTCAGTGAATGATACAGTTGTTTCTCTTGAGAAATGTCTAACTTCTGTAGAAACAAAGTCTTGCAGATAACTGTTCTAAATATTTTTTTAATGGTGAAAAATATTTCTTACACAAATATTAAGGCATATGGAATACATTCAGCCCAACACAAAGTTATATCTGTTTCTACATAAGTCATAGAGCATAGACATCTGYTTCTTTAAAATATATTTGTTTAAAGCAGCTTCGAACAACTTACAGCACCAAACATCTCAGTAGTTGCAAACAAGCAATAGGGAATATGTAGCCTAATGAGAACAGTGTATATATGACAGATAAACTATATAATGTGTATCGCTACATTCTGACCCACAGTGATGAGAGTTGATAATGAGTATTTCACAGGTATATGAAAATCTATTTAAAAAGAACCCAGACAAAACAATTACAAATTCACAAGGCATTGCAGAATTGTTGTTGCAGTACTGTGTGCAAGACTGTTGTCAAGTAGTGTGTACTTGATCCACTTATCTTCAGATAAATGTTCTGTTATGTTCTCTTCCCTGGGAAGGGATATAGTCAATAGACTGCTTTGTCTAGAATTTGTGTGGGAATTTGATACCATGGAATGTTTTGGAAACAAACTTGGAAATACTGAGCAATTTATTTTGAATCATGGTCTTTAAATAACTCTTGCTTAAAAACTGTGAACTGCATATGTTTTAGGCACACCTGCTGTTTTCGTGTCCGGTTTGCACTTTTTGACTATTTATCAACTGCCAAAAGAATGTTTGTGAGCATTAAAAGCAGCTTTTTAAGTCAGCTGCTTCAAAGAAAACATCTGAGTCACAATGAAAGCTCTGTTTTCASCCCATATTTTCTTTCTGTGATCTGCAGGGTTCATCCATGTCTCTGTCCCGGTCCAGCAGTCGGGAGCACCTGGGGAGTGGCAGTGAATCTGATAACTGGAGAGACCGGAATGGGCTCGGACCCACTGCTCATGATTTTGTCTCCTCAATTGGCAGCCCCAAACGGAARCAAAACAAATCAGGTTAATGAACTCTTAGTATCTGATTAAAAGAAAATAGTCATATTGATGCCAATATTTATTTTCATGTGAATGGATCCTGACTTCACTAGAGATTTAAATTACTGACACCTTGTAAAGTAATTACGTTTTTTTTGGTTGTTTTTTTTTTTCCACAAATTGAGAAGTGTAAGCTTGTGTAACCTGATAATACAAATAATGGTCCAAAAGAAAAACTTTTAAGGATATTTGTTAAATGCCAGACATCCTTGCTGAAAACTCTTTGCTGTCACGGAGTGGGTTTTTCAAGGTGGACTGAAACCAGACCTGTAAAAAGGCTTATTTCTAGACTACTCTCATTCTGCTCTGTTGCTGATGCAACAGCAGCCAGGGCTTTATTGTGCTGTTTGCACACTGGTGAAGTCATAATCTGTGCTGAAACTGGATTTTAAAACATGATTCTCCTCATGGAGATAAAATTTACAAGAACATGTAGTGACAGGATAGGGAGCAGTGGCTACAAAGACAGTAGGTTTAAGTAAGATATTATGAAAAGCTTTTCCCTGTGAGGGTGCTGGGGCCCTGGCACAGGTTGCCCGGAGAAGCTTTAAATCCCAAATTCAAAGTACACAGATAATGAAATTTGGACATGGTAAGAAAGGATAGCTCCAATTAGAGAAAATATTCATGGTTTTAAAAAGCACATTAATTGAGCTGTGAATAGCTGCACATATATTCTAACTACTTGAAGAACTAAAGAGATGACAAGTTTTTTTGTAATCAATCTATTGATGTTTTCAACTTAACTGGACAAAAATGAAAGTTCTAGGTTAATTAAAATAATTAAGGATTAAAAATGTATTTACATGTGTGTTAGAAGAAAATTAGAAACACAAATACATTGGCAGTGAAAGAAAATGTTCTATGGCAGCTGTAGCTTTCCCAGTGAATAAAGTGTGTGGRTAAAGGATAAAAGAAACAACGATGAGTTGGCTGGACAAAAGTAGGTCTATAGAAAACAAACTGGAACTCAATTAGCAAAAAAAATCTTTCATGCTATTCATTCTCTCAGACCACTGGAAGGTTTTTTTTTCCCTGAAAAATAAAATTTAAATGCTTTGTAAATTTAATGATCTAGCTGAATATAACGTTGGTGGAAACCACAGCCTTCTGTGATGTGTCTGAAAGTGTGCTTGTTCCTTTCCAGCTGAACACTATCTCAGTAGCAGTAACTACATGGACTGCATTTCCTCGCTGACAGGAAGCAATGGCTGTAACCTCAACAGTTTGTTTAAGGGATCTGATCTGCCTGAGCTCTTCAGCAAGCTTGGTTTGGGCAAATACACAGACGTGTTCCAGCAGCAAGAGGTTGGTGTTCCTTCCCGAGGCGCCTTTCTGTTGGTAGGATGTTTTCCAGCAGTAGTTGTGCTGTCTCTTCACCTAAAGGCACTTAGAACTCGCTCTGTGACAGGATTTTCATGAGCCATTCTTTCAAAGCTGGAAAATACATCTTACAATTGTGATAAATACTCAAAATCTCAGTGCTCATAAATAAATGAGACTAATTGGTTTTCTCTGCTTTTCTGGAACTGACTACTTTTTAATTTCTCCTTTTCTGTCAGAAATATAACAAATTGAGCAACTGTGTGAGGATGCCATTGAAAAGCCATGATTGCTGTTTACATGCAAAGAATAGTTTGGCAAAGTAACTGTAAAATGGAGCAGGGAAAAAAAATTAGGGTGTTCTGAACCACATTTATCACTTAATGCTGTTGTGGAAAGACTTGTTTTGCATAATTTTCCTATTTCTTTTTTACTCTAGATTGATCTGCAGACATTCCTCACTCTTACTGATCAAGATTTGAAAGAGTTGGGAATTACCACTTTTGGTGCCAGAAGAAAAATGCTGCTTGCAATCTCAGGTAAAAAACACAGAATACCATTTACCAATTTCAAGCACTGTTTGTATTCTTCTCACTCAAATTGTGTGTTTATAGCCAACAAAGAAAAAAGCCTTGGAAAGACTGAAAAGTAAGACTAGAGTCCACAGAGGTAATATTGGCTTGACCCTCACCAGAGGTGTTGAAACCCAGGCTTTATAGAGCTTTCCCATTACCTAATAGCAGCTCACTTGCAATAGTCCTGTAAAGCTGGAGCTTGGTAGAAAGTTCACTCACAACAGATTGTGAGGTTTTATGCCCCAAAATTGTGGGTCCAGGACTCTCTGGGATTTACAGGCACTGCAGGGTCTGAACACCACTACATACCAGATACAGCTGGCATTTTCAACCTTTTGGTTCCCTGTCCTCCATTTTATTGATCAGCAGAGCAGTCTTCCTACTGGTAAAAAGTGCCTACTTTTGGGGGACTTGGGTTTTTTTTGTATTTTGGTTTGCAAATATACTTAGTTCAGTAGCAGTCTTGAATATCTATGTAATTTCTCAGTGATGTGTGTCTAGCACAGAGTTTGTTTACAAAAACAGGAAAGCGGGGAAAAGAAAAATATTTTACATGATCTGTTATTAGTACAAGATTAGGGTGAACATTTAAATGAGAGGTGAGCATCTGTTTTTTTTCTGAAAGTCCTTGTTAAAATACTGTTTCGGTTTTATGTTTAAAATAAAAAATCGTGCGTTGAGAAATTATCAAGTTGGTTACAAGCTTTTCTGTCAGTCTTGATCTACACTGCATGGTTGTGCCTCCAGGAAGATTACAGTCTTTGAGTATTATAACAGAAATTTTTAAAAGTTTCAGTTATGTCATTCTGATCTAAATCAATATTGCAAAAAATTATCTACTTCACACTGTATCAGTGCCAAATAAGAATTGTCCCAAGTAGATGCTTGCATCCCAAGGAGCCTCTGAGTCCTAACCTGATGCTCTTGTGGAATGTTTGTTAAATGAAGGAGTTACTTCACAGATATTTTCAGTGTGTACCATGTCTGTCTAAAACACGTTATTCGTTTAAACAGAAGTTTTGCGTTTGGTTTAGAYCAAAACATTGAAATGAATTTCTGACGGGAGATTTCTGTGGGTGTGCTTGACCCCTCCAGAACTGAACAAAAACCGAAGAAAGCTCTTTGACCCGTCAAACATCCGTGCCTCGTTCCTGGAAGGTGGAGCCAGTGGGAGACTGCCGCGCCAGTATCACTCGGACATTGCCAGCGTCAGCGGGCGCTGGTAGCAGGAGGCTGGGCTCAGAAATCAGCTGGAAAGATGGACATGGCAATCCTGTGGACAGCCTTCACTGCACACCACCYTCTGCACTTTGGGAGTTTGGGTGTCAAGGACCAAAGCGTTTTGTCTGCACAATACTGTGCCAAAAAAATCAGAGAGAACACATTTTGTCAGTTATCTTTTGAAACACCAAATGTGGGTTACGTTTTACTCGTGTAGATTGGACAGAATTTGCAATAATAATAATATAGGGATCTTTGTTTAGTATTTTATTACCTATAACTATAATGTATGCACTGAATTTTGTACTTTGTTGAATGAAGGAAGAATGAAGAGCTGGGATGCCAGAGAGCATAGATTTGGCTTTATCAAGATGGATTTTTCTGGTACTGCTTAAAATAATTATTGAGGTCTTTCTGCACTTTACATGTTCTGATTTCTTGTCCTGTGGAAATTTATTTCTCTTTCATTTCCATATCAATTTTTATATTGGCACTAATCAAAATTTTTCAGGTGTTCCTGCATTAAGTCACATCTCMCTATAATGGTACTAGAAACTGGTTCTTATGCAGATTCTTGTTTTTTCCTCTCTGTCTCCCAGGTAGTTATCTGAAGAGATTGTTCCAAAATCAAGTCACTTGGTAGTGGACCAGTCTTATTATGCTCTTATGAAGCAGTCTAATGCTGCCTGCAATAATACTCACTGTAACAAATGCAATGAAAGACCAAAATGGACCTTGCAATATTAACCCTTTGCAGTCAACRTATTTAACTGCTGCCTTTATGCTAAAACTGTTTTTAATGGTTGTCTCAGAAGCAAAGGGCTATTTTTAGTACCCTGCCACTAAAGGACACTTATTTATATCAGACTTTTATTTTTAGATTCTATACACCTACAATACGTAACAGATTAAACTGATCTACTGCAGATTTATGGTAGAGACCRAAAGGCATTCATCAAACTAGAGCTCTGGGCTGTCAGTTTGATTAAGCAGACAACTAGTCTAATTTGACAAGACAGCACTGTTGCCATTTAATAAATGACACATATTACTTACATGACTATGCATGCAGCAACGAAGTGACCTACATAAAATAGGTGTAATAGCATCTGTTTTGTTCGATCTAGATTTGTGATTGTCAGCTGCAGAAGTGTTTGAAACTCTGGAGATGAACTATTTCTGAAACAAGTTATGTTCAGCAGAAAGAGTCCATGTAATAAGTGGCTAGAGCTAAATTTTGTGTTCTTATACTGTGAAAGTCCGAAAGATTTGGCAATGTTATTCCTCTGTCTTTACAGGTGTTGTGTTGTGGGTTTATGAAGGGTTTTGATGTAATGAAGGAATCCATTAAGTGCCTCTTTTTGCAATGCAATGTGTAGTTTCCAAGCATTAATTGAAAAGCATTCCCATGAGAAATATTGTGAATTACCTTACCTCTACTGTAATGTATTATTTATGTTCAGTGTACAAGCCTTTTGAGATGGACATAAACCACTGTCAAGTGCTCTAACAGAAGGCATTAGAATAGCTTTTACAGTAGTTGGGGTTTATGCAAAAATGGGTGAGAGAGTTTTGACACTTTCCATGGGTAATTCTTTTAAGGTGAGAATGCAAAATGATGTAYGGAGAAAATTGCATACACAAAGGGAATTTAAAGAGACTATTACTTGAGGGCATAGATGATCAAGCAATAATATAAAGTCTTGTGGTTAGCTAAAAATTTCTGCTCAGTGCTCATTCCAGCCATATCTACTTAATGGTGTATAACTGGGTGACTTCCCCCGTAGATCAAGTAGCAGCTTTGTCTSGTTTTAAAATGGTACTGCAGATGTGACTGGCTGAAACTGTATCTGGTACTCACAGTTGTTCACAGCAAGTTCCTGTGCTCAATGCCAAGAGTCAATATCCACGTGTMTAGGAGAGATTTGTGTGTGTTGCACAGGGCAAGAACAACTTCATGAAAACCCTCTTGGAAGCCACAGCTTCTCATTCTAAAGCTTATTTACACTTGTGCTTACTTCTAAGCATGCAGRTAGTTCCATTCACATGGACTATTGACATGCTTACAGATGAGCTGTTGTTTAAACGTTTGCATTTGCAAGCCCCGTGCTCGCAAATCAAATTGTATTTAGACTCATTATTTTATAAGATGATTTTAGTGAACTAARTATTCAGCAACACTTTGTACAGAATTTTCTGCAACCCATTCTTGCTTGTTTTACCTGAACTTAAAAACTTTGCACTCAGATTTTTAGTCTTTTGTAGATACGTGCCATGCCTCCAGACGGTACTATACTCAGAAACTGATTTTCTTACAGTATTAAGTGGATGTGGTCTTTTACTGAGCAGTGCTACACCAAAGTGAAGAATTTCCCATGAACAACATTATTTTTCAGTAGGGCTTCAC
>QVAJ01000271.1:646797-713474 GCA_003546035.1 Mixornis gularis | reverse complement strand
AAAAAAAATCCCCACACTGGAAGTAAAGAAAATCCTCACTTACTTTGATTCCACAAAGGGAATATAACAGTACAGCGTGTCGTATTGTTAGTGTTACATTATGCACAAATATTTGACTTTCTACATAAAATGTTAGTTTTAAATCTGTGCCTTAACAGTGACCAGTTATCTGTAAATATAGAGCAGATACAGATTGTATTTTTGTGGGTTGTGTCCTTTTAGTGATTTTTTTAAAAAAATGAAAGTTGAAATTAAAACATTAAAAATGGAAATTTTCAAAACTAATCAGTGTTGCATAAAATAAATTTATATAACTCCCTTGTATTCTGATTGGTTCTGAAGTATTTTTATATAGACCCGGTTCCAGGGATGCTTGCTTGTTAATAAAATATAAAAAGCAGTATTTGACATAATGGCAACATGTTTCTTTCACATGCTAATGCTTCATGTGTTTTACTCTTCTCTTTGTATCACTTACAGTGTCTTTGTCTGGCTTTTAAGTGAGGGTGCTTTTTTGGGGTTCCTTTCCTTAATCTAAGAAGAGTTAAATTATCACAGGTTCAATTCTTAGCAGGTTTTAGTGGTTTGGCTCACGAGTTCTATTCTTTCTTTGGTCTTCCCATTTTAATGACTGTTTTGGTCAGGTTAGCAGAGTTGTGTGGTTTTTTCATGATGGTCATTGTACTCTCACTTCCAGTGTAGAAGTAAGGGGTGGGAGGGGGAAGGGAAATCTTTCTTCAGGCTGCTGGGACACAACCAGTCAGCTCGGCAAGAGGCACAGTGTCACACTGAGGTGATGTGCACACAACAGACACAGTCCTGTCTGTCTGCTCCACAGCTCCTGGTGCAGGTTCAGTATTGCTCCACCTCACTCACAGTGCTCTCAGACATCTCGTTCTCCCCGCCTAACATGGTCTCTGTTTTATAGACACAGCTCTCCAATGGCCGGTCCTGGCTCAGCGGCCTTGCAAAGCTCTGAGAGTTRTTTTTCTGAATACCTCCTGAGAAATGCAGGTGTGGGAACGAATCTGTGAAGGAAAGGGATCAACAAACTGTTCTGCTGAGGGCAACTGAAGGGTGTGGTGAGCACCAACTTACCAGGCATTGACATAAATTACGTGGAAATTTACATGCAGGTGGGCTTGCAAATTGCACAGTGTTTCTGGTGTCTGACCTATAGTGAGCCAGGAGGGTCTGAAGCAAGGTAGTTGTCTTTGTGGACCATTTATTTGGGCATGTTGCTTCCAACAGCTTTAGTCAGCAGAGTGTAAAGCTGGTGTGGGACACAGAAGGAGGTGGTGGAGCATTAGAGCTCCTTGGCTGCTCTCCTTATGGTGTAAGCAGTGTTCCCAGCAGCTTCAGGCATGGCACCAACAGGAATGCTCCCTGAACAAACTGGGCATGACTCTCTGCTACCAGTCAGGGGAACAAAACTGGCCATTTTCAGTCTGAACAAAAAGTTGTGTTGAAGAAATGTTGCCAGTACACAAGAGAGAATAGATGGAGTCTCCAAGCTCTGTAAAGGTTAAAAGTGAGGCATCTCTCTTCACTTTTGAATCCCACTCCAATCTAACCATTGCTGGAGGACTCTTCTTTTTCCAAAGGCCTAGAAAACACAATTACACAAGTTTTATGAGTCCTGCTGTAAGCTGCTTAGTACAGGTGTGGTGGGCAGGGGTATTCAGAAACTTGTGCTCGTACTGTAAGGTAAGCCAAAGAGTAYTTGATTCCAGGCAAGTCTGGACACTGTTGGAGCCACATTTTATCCTTGARGAACCAGCTCCCTTTGCATCACAGATACTTGAGCAGAAGGAAGTTTTGGTTTTATTTGGAGTTGCTGCAAAATTTTTGAGGGTGTCAGAAGATGCAAAAACTGGGCAACTTGTAGAAAAAATTGCAATGTGAATGGTTGGGGTCTGTTATGTTGATAGCTGCTTTGAAAGTGGTGAGCTGTAAGAACGTTTAAGCAGGTAGGGGGAGGTATTTTAGCATGGTTAAAAGAGCTCTTATTTTGAATTAGGCATAGTTGTGAGTGAGGACTATCTTGTAATCTGAAAAGCACACAATAAACTTGTGCTTTGGTATAAAATTCCTTTATTTTTGTTTGGGTTAAGATAGCATCTGGAGCAGAARTAACAAGAATCCAGCAATTACAAAAGGCTTTTTGTAGACGATATATTTGTATTAAGGAAAATTTGAGTTTTATCTTTGTTTCCTGTGCTGCAGATGTACTTTTTTATAGTGTTTATRATTTTAATATTTTACATGCTTTCATGAGTTAGTAAAGCAGACTTTAAAAATTAAAGTAGTAGAAAAGTAGTACTTGCCAATTTTKAATATTGACACAGCTATTAGGGTCAGTTAAAGGTTAATAAAGATAATTTTTTCCTCTCACTTTAAAGAAAGTGTACTGTTAAAGAAACATTCAAACAACRTAGAAAGCTTTTGCATTAGAGCATCATCTAGTGTCAAATTTCCCCACTCTCTGAAGGAGTAAGATTTGGGAAGTATTTTCTCTGAGAAATGCAGAATGRTTCCAGATGTTGATGAAAATATGAAGAAAGATGAATACATTGTGATGGAAATTATCTGGTTTGTGCCAAAACTGTGTTGCAACTTCATGGAAACTAACAGATGGAAAAAGCAAAACATATTATGAGGGAAAAAAAACCCTAAARTAATTATATAATGAAGCAAAAATTTGTCGCTTCTAACAATGGCTGATTAATGTTTTAAGAAATAATGTTGCTACTAATTTAATAACCCTAGGACTATAAACTGATATGGATGTTGCTGTGCTTCTTTGCTGTGATAAAAATCRTTGTTTGTCACCCATGAAGGACAGAAGACTGTAAGAGGCCTGAAATGTACATGACAATAACTTATGGTCCCAAAACTAAAGCCATCCATGGGAACTGCAGTCTCATGCTGTGTCTATACAATATAGAAGTGAAGAGGATGTGAGTATTTTTGAGATTGAGAACRTAAGAAACCTTCTGTAGACACTAAATCTTGCTGTATGTTATGAATATACTAAGAGAAAACAATATGGAACCCAAGGATAATTCGCTTTTGCTTTAAAGTAATGCGAAGTTCAGATAAAACAAAATATTCACAACCTTTCCCTTTAGCAGAAGTTTTTCCMCCATGCAGCTGAACAATGTTTTGGTTCCTCAAAAGTATGCTTCTGTTTTCATGCTGAAGCTCACCTCAGAGAGAAGTTGCTAATGCACAGTACCATAAAAATCCTTTCTCTGAAGTGGCCTGAATAAGCACTGGGTGGTTTAGCACTGACAGTTCAGTACTAAGAATGCTGTTTCTTCCAATACTACAAGATCTCTTTATGTAGCCCAGCATCTAGAAATCAGTACAAACAAAGCTGACGTGGTGGAGTTAAATTGCTGCCAGATTTGRATCTTGCTTGGAAACCGGAGGGGAGACAACTAGGTAACCAATCCCTGGGGGGCAAGAGATGTTTTGGTGCTGCTATAGTAAAACTGGYTTTGTGGCAGCAGTGTTTCTCTTTGAACAAATGGTGACAAGAGCCAGCAAACTGGAATGCTGAAGGCATCTGTCATGTAGGAAGGCTTGTCCTGAGCATGCCTCCAGCACTGATTATCTTCCATCTTCACTGAAAATGGTTGCAGATGCTCCTCTGTTGACTCGGTACTTTCTTTCCATTATACTTTTGGACTCCAAATGCTAGAAAAGGCAAACTTTTAAATTTTACATGCAGCTTGATGAGGTTTTTGCTTGCACAAGCATAACGTTTGCTTCTTTTCCTAGGAGTGATTAATGTGGACAGTATCCAGARCCACTAGAGTGGATGAGAGCTTTGAACGATTTTTTTGAAGGGATTTAAGTCATGAGTGGAGACTGGAAATAACACTTCTGGCACTGCTGCCTTTCCTGGCTGCTGGTGGTGTCTGCTCACCTCTCCTAGATCTTGGCTGTCCCATGCTTGGCTCAAGTTTCTGCTTTCTTCTGATCAGCAGTCAAGTTTCAAACAAGTACTTTTGGGAAGTTTGAGGCATTTTAACTTCTCAGGCAGACTAGTGTTTGCTTTTTGTGTTGGACTTTAAAACTGTGGCAGTGAGGATACAGGTGCTAATGGTCATCTTTGGCCAGTGTGAGGACATAAATTTGTTAGCACAGCATAAACAGCACATTGTGGTTACAAGGCTGGAGTAGATGAGGGCGTGATTTCTTCAGGTGGACAGTTGTTTSTGAAGATTAAGTAAAGGAAATGTTAGTTTGCTTGGTTGGTTCCTTTTTTAAAACATTCATAGAAAGGAGCAGCTTTTTGCATAGTGTTATTACAATTTAAAAATGATTTTGCAAAAGTGACTAAAAAGGGCCTTTGCCTTAACAAGTAATAAAAAGCACAGTTATTCATAAGACAGAAGGATTCTTTAGCATCCATACACTTTAACATTAATTATTGGAGTAAAACAGCACAATTCTTCCTTGCTTCCCACCTGCCTGTAATATTTCTCCTGAGGCCAGTGAATCCATGTTCTTCAGTTGCATTTTATGTGTAGTTATTCTGTGCCCTGCTGCAGAGATGAGGTAATGAACCCCCCAAACAGAATTCCATCTGATCTAGTTCCTACTGCATCTTCTCACTGTGTAAACACATCAGGAATTAGGAAAGCACTTCTGGACTGAACAGATGTGTCGGTCTGCTGGAAGCTTACAAACCCTGTGTTTTCAAGTCCTTCTTAATCTTTGTGATGAATTTGTAAGCTTCAAGATGTTTTACATCTGGTTCTGTTTGTCAAATTCCTTTCAAGTGTTCCGTTTTTTGTGATTATACCATCTGTGATAAAATGGGCATTAAATCAAATACTACATAAAGATGCATTGTCTGTTCAAAGCTATACTAGAAATGGAATATTTTGTATTTCATATCTTTGCTCTATTTTGGGTTTAAGTGAAATTTTATAGACGTTTCAGAATTTGTTTATACATAAAACCCTAGAATGTTATGACAAAGAATCACAGAGACTCTGTCCTTTCCGTCTCCCTTCCTGAAAGAAGATAAGTCAGTGTTTCATTTTAAAGCATTTTTTAAAATCTAATTTAGATTTTCCAAGCTCACAAAATTTGGCAGAAAACAAATCAAGTTTTTTATGGTTCCTGAAGGCAAATCACTTTCTGATAAACACTCCAGAGTGTCTTCATGTGCTCTTCAACATGGGAGGTGTGCAGGAATATCAAAAAGATGTTGAAAGCTTTCTTGCTTGACCTCTTAACTCTTCACCAGGTCAACTTTTCCTTTGGCTTGAATCTGGTGAAATTGTTCTGTGTTTAAGCACAGAAAAGAAACCCATGGTAGAGCAGTACTTCCTTCCTCAGTGCATGCTGTGACCTTGCCTGCTTTTTTGAAAACAAGTTCTCCAGGCTTGTAGACCTGATAGTATGCTGTATGAAATGTCTAGTYGCTACATGTTCACCCGCTCAGAAATGAGAGGCTTTGCACTCCGTGGTGAACGGGCTTTTAATTTGTGTACCCAAGGGAACCAATTATTTCACGTGTTTTATGCTCAAGCATGGAAGGCCAGCACACCAAAACAGTATAAATTTTCAGGTCTTCCTTTTCCCATAAAAGCTGTCTCTTGCTATGCTGCTTTGGTGCAAGTAGAGTTCTTTCAGTTCCTGGTAAATAAAGAGGACTGCCCCAAATTTGTCAAAAACAAATGTTATGTTTTATCTCCTGGCAGCTACCCAAGTCTCCATAAAACTGAATTTTACTCCATGGGGACCCATAACTGAATCCAATAGTGGCATATGCTTTCTTAATGGTTGGTTTTCCTTCTACAGCATTCACAACTCTCATTATGTAATTATCATAATGAAGAATTGAACCAGCACGATTTCTTATTATGTAGAGGTGTAATATTGCTATGTTATTAACAAAGTGAGGAGTTGGATGGTCAAAGATTAACACGAACAACAACCATTAGAAAAACTGTGACTAACAGTCTCCACATTTGACTTTGGGAAGAGTTGCTGCAACAGGTCTTTAAGGAAGAGAAAATATTGCAAACCTTTGCTTTGGCATTGCTTATTAGTTGGAGTGGTAATGTTTAATGGTATGGGGAGGAAACCAGCTGTGTGGTGCACCTTATAAGRAACATCACCAAGTCACTGCTCTGAAGAGGGAGATAATGTTTCATTAATGTTCTTAATATCTTTTCATTCAGTATTAAACCTATGTTGTATAAATGTGGGTTCATTCACCTACTGAGAAAGTATTTGAAAGTTTTCAATTAGTGATGACAACAAAAATCCCCACTCTTCGTTTTCAGTCATAGGCCACTCTTCTGTGGGGTTTGGAATGGAGAGCTCTTCTAGACAAAAAGTCTAACCTTACTTTAAATGTAGATAAAGTCAGAATCTGTTTCAATCCACTTCTGAATATTTGTCATATAAATTACATTACATCAKACCCCAGATTTCCCCAAGGAGATACTCAGGTTGCAATCAAGTCATGCTTTGATTTCTGTCCCTGTGTGTTGGCTAGATGGGGTTTCATTCCTGTTACTGGAGGTTTCTGGATCACTGTAAACCCATTCTGCACCTTTTCCATGGTCTGGTTGGCTGGTTTACCTTCTCTCTCACTTTGCAGGGCTTCCACGTTACCCATCGCTGTCCCAGCCCCCAGCTGGTGTTTCACAGCACAGGGTTTGTTTGGGATTTGAGTGCCTCACAGGACACTGCTGGGTACAGGGCTTATTGCTGGGATTTGRGTGCCTCACAGGACACTGCTGGGTACAGGGCTTATTGCTGGGATTTGGGTGTCTCAGGGGACACCGCTCACAGAGGCTTTATTGCTGTGGCTGGTACAATCTAGCCGAGCTATGGTGGGCCAGCTCTGACCAAATGCCAGGTGCCCCCCTCAGCAGGGCTGGGCCACATTGGATGACAGCTGGCAATCAGAACGGGGACTAATTCCACCTGGGGTAAATTGACTTCATTTCCTGGCAATTAAAATACATTTGGGTGGTGARAACCAAAGGGAAATGAACACTGTTGCCACCTCTTTCTGCCCCCTCAGCCTCCCCTTGCCCCCGACCGCTGGTGCCCAGCAGCGTTTTCCTGCCTCAGCCCCTGAGGGGCTCAGAGGGGCGGCAGGAACCGGCCGGAACCAGCCAGAACCGGCCGTGACCCACCTGAGGCAGCCCCGCACTCCCCTCACGCAGACCCTTGGCCCCACTGCTGCCCCAAATCCCACCCTGGCCTGTCSGAGGTGTGTTTGGAAGCGGCCCTGGACAGCTTGGACACAGAGGACACTGCCAGTGGTCAGGGGCGGCACCTGGGGCTGCCTCTGCCCTCACACCTGCGTGCCGGGGGCTGAGCGCACACAGGTGAGGATGTCCCCGCTGCCATTTGGGAGACGAGGTGCACCTGGAGGGGCTCCTGGGGAGCTACCCGGGTTGGAGCCAATTTGGTGATGAGTTGCCCCCACCCCCTTCCTTCCTTGGGCAGGATGGGGTTCCTCAGCACCGTGGTTTGGGGTTGTTGACAGTGTGGGAAGYGGCTGCCTCCATTGCCACAAGCTGCTGCCTGAGTCACCCGGAAAAGGAGAATGCTGGCCCTGGTGAGCAAAGCAGGAGGAGCAGTGCACTCGGAGCACCTACAAAGGTAAGTCCTCTCTTAAAATTGTCTAGAAGAAGCAGGCTGATTATAAACCTGTGTGTCATCAGGCAGCATGGTTCCTCTGCGCTCTCTGTTGTATCCATGATGAGGTGTTTCATATCAGGGGTTTGGGTTTGCTGTTCCTCAGCAATGTGTTGTCTCTGTGCTGGGTCATCCTGAAAGCCTGGAGTGTGTGACCACAAAGGGACTGTAGAGGATATTTWAGTCACCAAATGCTTGATTTTCCTTGTTTTAAAATGCTTCTTTGTAGCCRAGTGTATTTGGAATTGCATATCTGGCCTCATCCAAGGCTTGGCTTGTCAGTGTGAGTGCAAATTCATGAAATTCAAGAGCACCCTGAGGAGGGTTCCCTGKGCTTGCCCAGTCTCCAGCTCGGAGTGCTGCCTGGGCAGAGGCAGGGTGTGTTTGTGTAGGATATTCTGTGGTTTGTAATTACATTCCAGTGCAATAACTTGTGTGATGAATTTAGGGCTTGGCTTTGGGAGAGAATCATGTGTTGTTCACACAGGTCAAAAGTCATCCAAATCATAGTTTAAAAAAAATGTTTTTGTAAGAAATAGGCCGTTGAAGGTACTTAGTTATTTGCTAGCTGTATAAATCTGACCTCGCATCTTTATCCCTTAATCTTTACTGATTTGCTATGAATACAAAAGCAATCAAAAAAAGTCACGGTTCAAATTGACACCGCTTTAAAACGTCTGMTCAAGGAATTGCCTCCTATTTAGTCACCGATATTTTTGTGAGGTATGGGAGAAAAGACAATGGCAGATGGCAGAAATTTCCAGCAACATGCAGAGTGAGATGCAAGCCSAGCTTTCCCGGCTCCCCTGCTGTGGCAGCAGATGGAGAGGTTGGCCAGGTGGGAGTTCACTGCTTTTGTTCACTGCTTTGAGAGCCGGGCTCCGCCGGGTGAGCCGGGCTGGCAGGGCMGAGGGAAAGGTGACAAATGCCAAGGGAGGGGATGCCACAGGCGCTGCAAATATGTAGCAAAACTCCTAATGATGCTTTGAGGTTTTCCTCTCTCTAGATCTTTTACGGCTTTTTCCCAGGCAGGAGATCAGAAATGCGGCTTTTCCCCCAACCTGTGCCTGCGTGCAAACGCACACCTCTGCAAAATATTTGGGATCTTCACAGCCTGTTTTCTCTGAGACAAAACAAACTTAAATATAGGAGAGAGCACCTCTTYCACTTAACTGCTGTCACCTGCACTTGCCGTCAGGTGTTTAAAATAATGCTTAATTACGCTAGRAAAGGAACCCACCTTTTCTGTTACAACTTTGATTTTTCGCAGGTGGTAGAAAATTTTATGAAAGCTTATAGGTTTGTGGTTTTTTTACTATGCATTTAGCTTTCTTGCGACCTATTTTCATTTAACCCATCCAAAATTATAAGATTTTACTGCTTTTTTTAAAGTGATCTCTGTAGAACTGATACTTGAAAGGACTGTTCYAATGGTCAGATTAGCATGTGCAAATCTTTGCTTTTTAGGTTTGTGTTGATGAGGTTGTTTATTTTAGGGACTTTAAAATTTAGAGACTTCACTTTTGCTGAGRTCTGGTGCAGTGAGAAGTGCATATCCACTGTGCTGTTGGACTGCTATATGGGAAGCTAAAAAGCTCGTGGAGTCAAAGAGGAGTATCAGGAGAGTCGCAGYTCATATTTAGGTCAGAAGCAATGAAAGAAACCTCCATGAGTGTTACTGATTAATCATTAAAGCGAAAGATTTTTTTCTTCCTTTGCGTGTGAAGCTACAGTATGTTAAAATTGCACTTGGTGGGTTAGTACAACATGCTTAGATCTAGCTGAAGCTTTGTCTGGGGACAGTGACCTGTGAGTTGTATTTTTAAATCTGTCACTGAGCTTTCAGGTAGCCAGGGGCAACTTCTGGACTCTTCGGGAGTGATGAATAAAGCTGTATTTTATGAGAGTCTGGAAACCTGCTGGTAACAGCCTCACAAACAGCATCCTTTGGCCGAAATGATAAACTTCATTAGGTCAATATAACTCCACATACTAAAGAATTTTAAATGTACTTTTACAAGACCACATAAAAATATCACATGCCTACAGGCTCCACAACTAGTAAAGACTGAGGAAAATCATCTAGTGCTTATTGAACTTCTTTTCATCTTCTGAATTAGGTAGCTGAAGTAGGTCAGTGTTGTTGACTATTACTCTCTTACTTTTTAACCAAAGAGAAGTTAAACATTTTCACAGTTTAGACATTTCTATACTGAATAACTCTGCATTTTATATGGCTTGCAAAATTTCAATAACATCTGCTTCATTTTTTGTATTTGAGCATACGATTTCTGGAACTTCGGGAAGGCAGGTAAAAGACTTGAGAAGAGGTTAGGGAGCTAATGACTAATGTTTTATTTCTGTGAATGCTGTATTATGTTCTAAGCAACTTTAGCTTTCGTGACAGGGAGCAATCAYAGGGAGTTGTAGTTGGCATTCTGAGTATATTTATCCCTGCTCTTCTCATTGGTGAATATTCAATCGAGTGTGGTACTGGAGATGGGAGATTTCGTGCATCTCCTGTTGTTTATACAAAAGCTTAAGGTAGATTAAGTGTTGTGATAAAAGCTGATTGCCAGAGTTAATAAAGGTGTGTGGGGCCTTTGYTTTTGTTGTCTTAAACCACTGAATGGTATTGTTTGCATGCATGTGTGAATGTAGGATTTTAATGCAGGTTTCTACAATGTGGTACTTTTTGATTTGTTTTAAATTTAAAACATTAGCAGATTGTTCCTCTTAAAACACCTGAATTTGCAAAGAGGAAGATTTTCCTGAAAATACATGAGAAATGTATTTGCGTTTCCAAGCAATACAAAGAAGAGAGATAAAACTTTTATAATTGCAGTATACTGCACAAATATGGACTATTTAATTTAAATTCATTTTATTTTTAGTACACACAGCTGTATATACTAAAAAAATCAACTTTGTAAAGCCCTACTTGGTGGAAGCAGGCAGTGGCATACCTGGGAACAACTGCACTTGGGTAGGTCAAGGTCCAGCTGGTCCAGGACTGTGCTGCCAAGAGCCATGAACATCCCTAGGATTTCCTCTTGGCTTCAGCAGATTACTCAGAGGCTTCCACAAAACAGGATCAGCTTTCATTTYGATAGTTATGTCGAGAACATGTAAAATGATCCACCTTTTGATTTTCTAAATGTCTTTTYTATTCTGAGTGCATGTGAGRTGAACACAGTCTGGGTACCTGCCTGGGGCAGTYCAATGACTTTTTTTTGGGTGTTCATCCCTCTCTGCCTGTCTTGCAGGCAGAGGCAAATTTCCATTACTGCTGCAACCCTCACGGAACTTCCTCAAACTCTTAGTTTAGTGAGGYTTGGAGTCTGTGGTCTGGGGGCTTTCTTGGGGAGCTTTTTTCTCTTTATGTTTAAAAATGTTAACCCCATTTGTTGTTCTCCCCTAGTATTGCCTGGGTAAAATACATGGGTGAATATGGTACATGGGGAGGCAATGTTATCTACATGCTCCTGTGTTGCCCATGCAGTAAAAAAGGTGAAACAAATTAAAAAATTCTCTAGTGGCTCTGGCCATGTTCCTTACTTGATTATAACAAGTTGCAACAGTGCATGAGTGATGCTCTTGTGGTACAATGCTGGGAAAATGATGGGGTTTTCCTTTTTTTTTTTTTTTAAATAATAAGAACGTTGGTTTTGTTATTGAACACAAGATTCCTTTAAAGTTCTCAAAGAAATCTCCAGAGCTTCTCCTTCCCAACAAATGCYGTGCTTGATTTACTGTTGACCCCTGTGGGATGAAGTCATCAGGAGAAAGTTCTTATTTTCTTGTCTCTTTTTTCCTACACAGCCTTGTAGCTTTATTAAATTCACCAGAGTAGACATGTGTTTTAAGTCTGATGACTTGTATTACATWAGAAAATCCTCCCACAGCACAGACCTTTCTAAACATTGTTTGTTGACTTACGGGAACAAGATCGTTCCTGTTGCTGGGGCTGACATTTGTGTGTGTCAGCCACATGCTCTGGGAGACAGGGACAGCTCGATCCCTTTCCTGTTTGCAGAGTGAAACCAACAACAACAACAATATAACAATGCTGTTGTCTGAGAGGGCTCTTTCCATGTTCAAATGCATGGCAAGGCAGCTCTGAAGAGGCAGCACTTCTATGAAAAAGAGGTGTTTGCAGCTGGGAGGCTCCAGAGAGCCTTGCACGCAAGCGTTTGGGGGTGGGCGGCACSTCTGTATCCATCAGCCTGCCTGAAAGGGTCACAGCAGGAGCATCCGACTGAAAATCAAACAGGCACCCACTTCCTCCCGTCCTAATCTGCATCCACCAAAAAAGAAGGGAAAAACTTAGGCAGGGGGGCAGGGGGAGTGTTTGGCATGTCCCCAAGGAATGCAGTAATCCCAAATGTGGTGTGAGAGCGCTTCACAATTGCACACTGGCACTCCCTCCCGGTGGCTGCTGCCAGTTTCCCTCCCACGCGTGCTCCGTCTCGGAGGTAATGTGAGTCTGGATGCTGGACAGTTAATCAACTGCAGGAAAATTAACGTTTTGGAGGCTGTTATTCTGTTGCGAGGTGCTTGGTGTTTAATAAAACACAGCATGCTGCCACGTATTGCATACTTGCAGGACCCTGCTGGCTGCCTGCTCTGTTYGCTTTTGGTTTTGGCTGGGGTTTARCATTTCTCCGTGTTGAATTTCTCCTGTTGCCATTGCTGAGGGGAGGATGGGCTGTGCTGTACTGGTGAAGGCAGCTGAAGTCTGGCCCTGCCTGCTCTGGATTATCTCCAGGGCTGCAAGCCCTCAAAAGAGCAGCATCCCATTGTCTCTTGGTACCTGTGAGCAACTGGGAGAAAGACKGGCCATGGGGAGGTGTTGTGGTCAGAGGATGCTGAAGAGGTTACCCCATCAGCAAAGGGTGCTCAGGTGTTTCTTATGATGCTGTCTGTGAGAATGGGAGGTCCTGAAGAATTTTGCTAACAGTGGCTACAAGCCTGCAGATGTGGAGCCAACATGCCCTCCTGTGACCGACTCCATCCTTGAGGACCAGGATCCCCACACCGGGAGGGTTCCCACAAAGGGCCTGACCTCGGTGGCAGGGTCATTCCCATGAGGGCAGAGCTGTGGACAAACACAGGCCAGCTGTGGAGAAGAGAGGAAAGGAGYTCTGCATGCCAATCTATCACCTTAGGCTGTCTGCACCCAACWGCAGTCAGAACCCTGGCAACCTGCGTAAAAGCCAACCCATCCCCAAAAAAACTTGGAGTCATTCTTTTGCTATGATGAAATWTATAAAAAAATATTTTCTCTGAAAAATAACTCCATCAAGATTCACATGCAGTGTTTTTGCCCTTTGCTGCCTAGAATTTGGGTAACAGTGGTGGTGTTTCCTTCCAGCAAGGGTGATTTAGGGAGTGGTGTGTAARCGATGTATGTAAATTCCATATCAGCAGTTATGGGCCTTTGGGATGTGTTGCTGCCCAATGTGRCCCCAATACAGGGACCCTGTGCTCTGGCCCAGCTCACATGGAAAAGCTCATTTGCTCTGGAAAAGCTCATTTTCTCTATCCCACTGGCCAATACATGTGTACAGCTGTTATAATTTTCTCCCTTGAGCTTTAGCTTTGGTTCACTTTTATAATTTAAGTAACTGTATGGAAAGTGATAAAGAGTAGAATGTGTGTCCTGTGATACAATATCCAAAAGAGACTGCAAGTGATACACCCTGACTCTTATGGAGGATTTTTCATGTTGGCTTTGCTCAGATAGAAATCTCAATTACTTTACCTTTTTCTAAGTCATTTAAATACTCTTGTCTTTCAGTCACATGTCATTTGAAAAATATACCAGTACTCTTGTTTGCTCATTTACAGMTTCTTACAGGGCTTGGCAGCTCTGCCAGCCTTCCTTAACTTGGGCTCTGATCTCTGTCTTGGTAAAACACCCACAAGCTCAGCACTAGAAATATATAATGGACTGAAATTGCTCTTGTGAAAGCATTTTGTTTTTGTTGTTGGTTTGGTTGGTTTTTTGGTTTGTTTTTTTTTTTTGTGTAATGATTTTAGGAACATAAGAAGAAAGCATTCATACAGCATATAAAATCACTGACCTTCACCTTCAGAAGGGTTCTTTCTGTGCACTCTGNTACACTTTTTCTCCCTATTCAATATTTCTCTCCTCTGAGGAGGAAAACAAACAAACAAAAGAAGACAGTAATATATATGAGTTTAGCTATAATGAGTTCCACATTCTTATAAATTAGGCATTGTTCAGTAGAGGCTCAATTACAGCAAGGTATCCTGCTTTGCTGGAGGCTGTATACATTCCCAATATAAATCTTTACACTTTGCAAGGTAAGTATAAGAGGTACTAGTTCTACAAGGCCAATGTGTGAGCAAAAATGTGCAATCACAAGCAACAACCTCTAAGAATTTCCAAACTTTTTTTTTTTTTTTTTTTTTTTTTTTTTTTTTTTTCTGGCAGCCTTGTCCCTGCGGCCTCACATTCCCGGAATTCCTGAACTCACCAGGGGCTCCTTCCTCTTTTATTTGGTTTTTTTGGGTTTTTTTTTTTTTTATGTGTAATGATTTTAGGAACATAAGAAGAAAGCATTCATACAGCATATAAAATCACTGACCTTCACCTTCAGAAGGGTTCTTTCTGTGCACTCTGGGCAGCAAATGGACCAGTTCCTGCCAGCCCAAAGAGGTGGTTGGGCAGCTGGGGCAGTGCATTGTGCTCTGGGGTTGTGGTCTCAGACCAGAAAAGGAAGSCATAGTTTGGAAAACAGCAGAATCRTGTGGCTGGAAGAGGAATGCAGCATTAGGCTTGTCCAGAAACAACTGAGGTAAGGATTTAGAGGAATAATTTTGCAAAAGGAAATCTCTCTCCTCCCACCCGTCACACACAGAGAGGCAGAGGCAGGGAGGGGTGGCCAGGCAGGGGAGGGGGGSATGTTTTGTACTGACGCGGCAACAGCGTTGTCTGGAGAGCAGCAGAGACTGTCACTGTTTCAAAGTAAACAGAGGGCTTTGGACACAGGAGAAAAACCAGCAGCTCCTCAGGAACACAATTGAGTGCTGCAGTCAGCAGAGCTGCACTCTCTCACCACAGCAAGAGCAAACAGCTTTGCCCCATTTCAATGAGAGCTGTGAAGAGTAACTCTGGTTTCTGGCATTGGTTTGCTGGCCAGGCAAGAGAGGAACCTCTGGAGTTTGAGCTGCTGTCCATGTGGGTCTCTTCAGCCCCTGGGGCCASTTGCCTCTCCAGACAAAAGCATCACGATGCTTTTGAGGAAGGACAGCACATGACCTCTTGCTTCTACGCTCTAGAAGAAAAAACACTATGAAGTCTGTATGGTTATTTCTACCTCTAAGGARCAAATGGAAAATATGAGTGGGAAAAATTTTAACCTTTTCTCACCAATTAAACTGGTCCCAGTATGCATCTGGTCTTGTTAGGAAGCCAATTCAATTTAAACTCGAATGCTTTGTTTTATTAGGGGTATTTTGTCTTAATATTCGTGTTAGGTGCCTCTCTGAAGTTCTGTCAGTAAAGCAGATGATTTTGCAGCCAGCTGAGAGATGGCTTGAGAGTGTTCCTGTAAGCTCAGCAGGGCTGCTCCTGCCTTGGTAAAATGCTCTGTTGTGCTACTCCTTACTGGTCTGYGGCAGCTTTCCTGGTGTTGGGTGCCGAGATTTGCTGATGTTTGGCCTTTTTCAAAGCAGAGCTTCTTTTTGAGTCTACCTGCTGCTTTGCTTAGTGCAAAAACGTAAATTTTGCACTGTGGCTCCCTTGTGCTTGAGCTCCTCTCTGCCCCTATTCTTCAGCAGACCAGGACTGGCCAGGGTCTGTTAGACTATTGATTTTCTTTGTTTTTAAATTATTTTTCCATCACAAGGCTGCAGGCACAGCATTGCTTGGTATTGATTTCTGACAGCATCACAAAGGGAGTGGAGGTGTTGTGTTTGCAGGGCCAGCCCAGCCCCAGGACACAGCTGGGCCCCTGCCCTGCAGAGCTTCACATCTGTGTCCCCTTCATGCCAGAGGGGAAAGCACAGAGGGACAGGGCTGGTGTGAGAGGGGAAAGGCAGCACCCATTGAGGAGCTGATAAAAACATGCCCTTGGATTTATCAGTTGGGCTCTCTTGACCTCTAACTGCAGAAACTCGGAGTTTCCAGAATCTGAGAAAACCTTTACCATTTCTCAATCTGCTCCAAAAAAATAAGCTCCTGCCTCGGTACTCAATAGAGGCTGCATTTGTTTGGCACCTAAATAAAGACTAAGCAGAAGTGAATGGCATCTCATAGAGTGGGTTGTTTCCGAAGARCCTGACCCCAGTATCTTGAGTATGCAAAGGTCTGTTCTCCTTTGATCCTTTTGTGGCATCTATCTAAATCTGCAGTCTCACTTCCAGTATTTGTCTGCCTGAATAATTTCTGAGGGGCCAGGACCCTTGCAGCCAGGACTGCTCAGGCTGCAGCTCTGTGTGCTTCTGCTGTCCACATTTGTGTTGGAGATAACCACAGCTTGACAAAGCATTTGACCTACATCTGGACATGAAATTCAGCATTTCAGTGCTGTTTTTGCAGCCTATTGACATACAAAGAACACAACATCGATGAGGGATTTTAACTGACTCAGAGTGGAGAAAATCTGAGAGCTCAGTCCTCAGCTCTCTGAAATGTTCTCCACTCCAGCTATATCCTAGGGCTGTAAATGTAAGTCACGGTTCACTGACAGTGCAGCAGCAAGGGCCATAACCTGCAGGCTATTTAGCTTAGAGCAAGTGACAGAGGTGCAGGCAAGAGCTTGCCAGTGGCTTTTGTGTTCCCAAAAAATCCAAAGTTTTGGTCTTAGGGTGAGATGGGGTGGAAACTAATGTCAAAARGAAAATACTTTTCCTGCTGTTTTTCTCTCCTTCTTTCCTTATGCCCTTCCTCTGTACCTTCCAAGCTGATCGTTTGCAGAAGTGCAGGGCAGTCTTGGTTACAGGATGTGGGTGYTTTGTTAGAGCACAGGGGCTGCCAGGAACCACATGGCTGCAGTCCACCTGGGAGAGGGGCAAATCCTCCAGTGCTCTTTAAATCCTGTGGTGCAACAGATCCCCTAACCAGCATTTACAGGTTGAAGAAACATTAAAATCTGCTACCAATTCAAGCATTTGTTCAAAATGAGCAAAAGTTAAATATGTTCTTAAACCCTTATTGCAACTATTCAAGATGCCCATATAATAAAAGGCAAATTACCAAGTTCCAGGGAACATCCATGTGTATGAAAAGACCTCCATCTCATGTGTTTTTAATATATCTCATATGCCACTTATACCACTCTTTTCCTCACCTTCCTGGTGGCCTTCTGACAAGGTGAAGTTACCTGAAAATAGATGAGATAAAGTGTGCGACTAATGGATATAAGGGTAGTTTGGGGTTTTTTCTTTGTAAAGAAGGAAATGAAAAAAAAAAATCTGTTCTCAGTTCTTCTGTTTAGGTGTGAAATTTGCCAGACAGCTTTCAAGCCATGTAGACACTTAATTCCCAGGAAGAAGTGGGATTTGTCTCCATAGTAATGAACACACTTTTTTTAGAAGATATTGCTGATAAAGGATAGGAGGGTTTTCCCATCCAAGCCTACATTTCCATTGCTCTATCATCCTTATCATAAAGCGGCAACAGAAAAAACTTAATGTAATAAATCAGTGCATTTAATAAGCTAACAAAAGTTTTATATTTAAAAACTCCATCCAAACAAATCCCAAAAATGAAAATAAACCACCCCCAGTAAATCCAAGAATTGAGGCTTGAGTTTTTTCTTTCCTTCATCTCAGTTTTMGCTTCCTGATGTTCATTCCCAAAACTGTTTGGCTAGTACATATTTGGATAATGACAGCTTGACTGAACCATTGATAAGAAATTTCAGCAATCAAGTATGTTACTGCTGTTTACAAAATGATTTTGAACTGACAGACACTGCAGAACTGTAAGTGGTGGTTTGTGGGTTTTGGCTTTCTTAGTGGAGACTTTTCAAACAGGCATGTATGCAAACATATTGTTTTGAAACTTAAGTGAAGCAAATCTTGGGAATTTGGGCACACAGAGCCTTTCCTCTGCTTAAAATCTGCATCGTCGCTTCATGGGCTGGGCATGGACTCTTACTAGGCAGATTTTTTTTTCTGAGGAGCAATATCATCAAGATATCTGTGCTTGCCTTTCAATCTGAGCCCCTTAGATAAACAGCAGCTTGATTAATTGTGACTTCTTGTTCCTTGCACAACCATTTTGATCATTTAAGGGCCTGTAAAGACACAGAAAGTTCTGGTGAGTTTTTTCACCTATAGAATAAGGTGAAAAAAACATGAGGAGCTTAAATCAAGTTACATATACCTCAGTGGTGATTTTTTAGAGCTGCACTTGCTGCAGGTGTATTTGCTGAACTTTCCCCCTTAGCCCTGAGCAGACAGGAATTTACTAGCAACTAAATTAACTTGCTTATAAAGCAAATATGCTTTGGAGCCCCTGCATCTGATGTGGTAGCACTGTAACTGTGTCACTGGACATGAGCTCTGGTCCAGGACTGAGTGCACACCCATTGCTGAGAACAAGTGTGGGTGGTGTTTGTGAGGCCTCAGAGCAAATCTGAAGCCTGAGATCTTTTTAACTTGATATTTTTGTGAATTGTGCACTGCAGTAATGTGTTAATCTCACAGCTTCTGAAAACATTTATGTTAACAATGAAAACATGCTGGTCTTTGAGGGACACTTGCTGCACTTCCAAAAACTATGTAAAGGATGGAACAAATTCCCATGTTATCAGCCAGGACAGTTTTATTGTCATTCATAACAGAGCTGAGAGTGCAAAACACTGTGTTTCATCAGGACTTTGGTATTAGTCTCTTTAGTGCATTTTGCTTCCCTTGAAACACTCTGAATAATTGAAATTGTATGAGTCTTACAAAAATGAAAGAGAAAAATAACTACACAAAAAAACCCCCGTGTGAATATTGTACAAACATCTTCATGCACAAAAAAACTATTTCTGATCTTTCTGGTTTTTATCCTGTTTCCCCCATATGTTGGACCTGGTGCCACATTCCTGCATGCACTAGGAATGAATTATATCCCAAGGATAAGGAATAAGCTATTTACAGATGTCTTAATAGGAATTATTTCTCAGTTCTTATGAAAAGCCATTAGAAGTATATTGTAATAAAAGTTTG
The DNA here is from genome assembly GCA_003546035.1 of Mixornis gularis. Lineage (NCBI taxonomy): Eukaryota > Metazoa > Chordata > Aves > Passeriformes > Timaliidae > Mixornis > Mixornis gularis. The sequence goes on along the minus strand of QVAJ01000271.1, from coordinate 694,598 downwards.
AAACACTCCAAAGGTTTCCATACAGTATTTAAACATTCAGAGAGACAAGTGAGTGAAATTTATCTTGTCACCAAAGCCAAACTTGCCAAGGTACAATTCTCTCAGTGGAGGGAGTTGGTTGTCACAGCATTGGTGACTGCCACGACTCTGGTGTGGAGGGAGACAGGGAGGCTGTTGCTTTGCCTTCCTCCTCCTCCTCCTCACTAGTGAGGCTATTGGGGAAAACCCTTGCAGGAGGGTGAACTTGGCTTTTGTGATTGTCTCCTCAGGCAGCTGTGGGAATCTAGGAAGTTTTGCAGCCCAGTCATCTGATGTGCTGCCATTTACAGACGGGCTCCTTCCCTGAGATATGGAAACTGGCCCAAAGTCCTCAGTGGCTTTGGACTCTGTGGGGAGGGCACAGCACTGCTCTGTTTGGGAGAAAGGGCTACAGTGCTCCASATTGGTGGTTTCCAGCAAAGGATTCATCCAGATGAGGATGGAAAGTCCAAYAGGCAACTCAATAGGGGCTGCAGTTCCTACCATGCTGCCAGTGTGCTGTGAATTGGTGTCAAAGGCCTTGGAGCCATAGGCTGGGAACACAAAATCCACCATCAAGAGCAGAATTGTATAACTTCTTCACCCAGGAGAAATCTTTGTGTTAAATGTATGGTAAAGCCCTAAAGCTCAAACAAAATTTAGGCCAGCATAAGCCTGTCTCATAACCATAGAAAATGCAGTTTAAAGTTGGGAGGGGCAAACATAGTCTTCATTTTCCATCTATTTCTGCATTTCCCCATTTTCTTCTAGGTAGAGAATTAAGTCCCAAAATTATGAAAACATTTTTCCACCTTCACTTTTTGCTGTGACTGCATAGCAAGCCTTCTGCAACTTCGATAGAAAAACCCCTTTTTGTGGACTTCCCAATCTGTAGGGAAGTCAGGCACAGACTCGGCTGAAGTTCAACAATAAACCAGTCTCCAGATGTTTGGGGCTGGTACTAATAGCTGAGTTCACCCATTTGTTCTCCAGTTATTTGCCTTTTGGCTGCTGAGTGTTTTTGACAGACAGCTGAGTGCTGGCAGCCTGAGAACTGACTGCGAGGTCAATGACAGCTGCGTGGGCTCAGACTCACAGGTCTGTTTGTCAGAGATGCGTAGGCATGTGCTAGGGAAGGTGTCRGATCTTGTATACACGAAATAGGAAATATCAGCAACATTAGTTGGTGACAGTGGACACAGAAATCCTTAAAATAAGGCAACTATAGCTGCCCAGTTTCTGAGCAGCCTGTGCACTGCTGTGTAATTTGCTCTCTGGTGTCACAGTCAGATCATCTTTGCTGCAGCTATTTTTGAAGACTGCCAGAGTTCCAGTCAGATTCCCTGTTTCCTAGACACTGCAGTGCAGGCACTGTCCCACACAAACCTTGCTTCATTAGCTCTGCCATCTCCAGGTCTTTYTCTCATTTTCAGCAGCTCCTTGGGTATTTAGCACCATGTCTACTTGAAAATGGAAGCTTCTCCAAAYTTGGTTCAGTTCCCTTATGCGGAGTCTGAAGAACCTACGCTTGTGCTGCTAAAGCTCTAGTAGGATGCTAGGAGGACTCTGGTTTATGATTATACTTGGGTTTGTTGGGTTTTTTTTCTGAAGCTCCGTGGTCTGCTTTGTATCAATTTAACTGCATTTCAGAGCAAGCCAACCTAATTAATGGTTTCCCTCAGGATCGCAAACAGCAGTGTATCAGATTTCTTACTGAAATSCATAAACATTAAATTATGTCCAATTCATTTCTTCAGTCTGTAACTTTTCCAGTTTCCTTAAAAAACTAGAATCGATCTTGTTTGCCAGTATTTTCATTTAATATTTAATGAACATATGTCATTGTAAAGACATGAGTCACCTTGACCTTGTTTTCAATTAACATTTCATGCTCAGATCTGACGTTGCCACATCATCTGGTTGAAACTCCACTTTTCATGGGAGACTTTGGAAATTTTAATTTCAAATTGCCAAAGAACCAGTTTTTCTCCTCTCTTACAGACAGCCCTTTGTCAAGGAGCCTACTAAGCAGGGAAGGGTTGCCCTTAGACTCCTTAAAAATAATGATATAYTGCTGAAAAACATTCCACACCAATTTCCCTCTCTGCTGTTGCTATGCCAGCAGTTTCCTAGATCAGAGAGGCCTCACCTTCTCTTTTATTTTTTAATTCTGCAATGAAGACATCCAAGCATTTGATTGTGTTTCTATTTCTGTCTGTGACAGCTGTGCTGCTGAGATGGAGGGGAGAGGGAAAGGTGGTGAGGGTCACCCTCATGCCAAGGGTGGTCTCATGGAGGCACTCACGGTGTGACCAACTGCAGAGCCAAGGCTAGGCAGCAAAGGGGACCCAGAGTTGAAAAGGTAGCATTAGGATGCAGAGTTTAGGTCTCCTAGGAAGTGGGACAGCATTTGGAATCACTGTTTGCAAGAAAGATGGGCTTCGCTTTAGCCAAGCCTGCTTGGCTGTGGTTATTCTGGTGGCATTTTACTTCTTCAAGGCTTAGATGCATTTCTTTTTCAAACTAGAAAAGCCATTGCACATGGAAGACTTCAAAAATCCAAGTGACACGTCACAAGAAGTTGAAATAATGAAAACCCAGGATTTAAAATGATAGAATATAAAAAATTTGTAAGGGAAGAGCAAATTCTATTACAAGTAAATAGTGCCTGTCAATCACAGCATATAAAACCAGACAAGAAACAAATACTGCAAAAAAAAAAAAAAAAAAAAAAAAAAAAAAAAAAAAAAAAAAAAAAAAAAAAAAAAAAAAAAAAAAAAAGATCCTGAAAAGAAATTCCCAGTTTAAGTCAGAATATGGAAATAAAAGTTACAACAAAAGCTTGGTAGAAGTGGAGTGCAGTAGTAAAAAGACACAAATCATACAGGCATGGCAGCTCACACCATGAGAGGGTAAACTTCCTAAGTTGTTTTAAGGTAGTGTCAAGAACAAAACCRCCTACTTCACATAGTGTCTTTGGATGTGTAAAGTTACTGCAAGGACTTCAGCACAGGTTTGTATAGATAATAAGCTTTTGTAGGATAAGATGATTCTGGTTTGGATTTTTTTTTTTTTATTTTTTCATTTGGCTGTTTTTAAAGGGATTTATAAACACAAATAGAAAAAAGGGAGGAACAAATGGCCAGTCTTCATATGGGAATATGATCTCCATTGAGAATGCAGAGCAACCTCTGTTTAATGAACTCACAGCTATGTGGGAAAACAGGTGACTCGTGAGGGACAGCATTTGCCGAAGGTGTCAAGTCATTTGGGACAGTTCAAGCAGATGTTACTCAGGATTACTCAGAGTGCTAGAACTATGATTCTTACAGTTCTGAGCAGCTGTATAAGAAAAGGGCAAGGACTTTGTATTGATAAAAACTGAATTTAAATTTCAATAGCAGTAGGAAACAACTCCAGCCATGCTAACCCAGAGATGGGCTCCAAATGAGCTATTGCCTTTTTAGGAAGGAGTTGGTCATTACGGAGACTTKTTTGAAAATGTCTGTTCAGTGCCACTAATGAAGATATCCAATGACATTTTCTTCCCTGATGACCACCAGGTGGGGTTTTCCCTACAAAATGTCTGTTTTTTCAAGAAAATTATCTTATTAATGATATCATGTAAAGTAAATGAAATGCATCTTCCAACCCTCAATCCTCTGGCATTTGGAAGTGTGTGCTTTCCTAGTTTAAAACTGGAATTGGCTTGGTTTGGCTTCAGCCTAGTTTTTAATGTAAAGGTTTTGCTCTGAATTTTCTCGAAAGCTTTCTGTCGGTATTTTCTTTTAACCTGCTTGTATGTAATTTTTTTAGTGTTAGAAACCTTCACTTCCTCTACATCAGGGATTTACACAATTTAATTCAATGGAGATGCGACACTGGTAAAGATTTTATACAATGGAGGTGATCTCTAGTTTGCAAACTTGGTGGTATTTGTAGAATTTCTTGAAAGAATTTATCGTTTTGGTATACACACGCACTGCTTATCTACAGTAGATATTCACAGCTGATTCTGTTTGCTCAGACTTCTCTTGACATTWATAGCCTTGCACTTAGTTTGAGAATTACACCTGGAAGAGTTATTTAACTAGAGCAATAAATGGATTTCATAAAAGTTTAATTTCTGAAGGATTAGTTCATTAAGAACTTTCATTCAGAGATTGRCTGCACGGTGCTTAAAATGAAGTTTTCTTAAATAATCAGAAAAGACCTTGTAGTATAAAAACCTCTTGACATCTCCCTTGTGAGTCAAACCATTTATTTATTTAAAAAAATAAATTAGTTTTTGCAGTGTTGTAATATGGACATGAATATTTAAATAATGTTTGGATTCCTGAACAGAGCAGAAACAAGAAGTTCCTCTGCAATAGTATTCAACAAATTGAGAATTGTATAGGAAAATAATCAAACCATAGYAAATCTCCCTCTGCCTTTTCTGGATCATTACATTCACAGACACATCTTCCCTCCCCCACCCCTCCCCTCCCATACAAGCTCAGTTTGCTAACCCAAGTGCTGGGTAGGTGAAATTTATCTTCTCAAGGAACTGCTTTTGGGATTTGTGYCCAAGTGCAGCTGACCAGGTGCCCAAGAAGTGGGGCCCACCGCAGTACAGAAAGCACAAGGGAGTAGATTGTTTGCTTTATGAAATTTAATCATAAAAATGAACTGCAAAACAGATTTCATGATTGAATGAAGGGTCTACCTTCATACCATATATACCATATAAAAGGACTCATGTTCAAATGTATTTCATACAGAAATATTACACAACATGCAAGTTTTTCCTTCTTACTGATCATTCTGCAGATTTGTTTCCTGCAAATTTGTTCACTCTATTGACCTCACAGATGCGTTCACCATTCTGTGCTGAACCGATCCACGTGTAAAAATACCCTCAGAGGGTTTTTCACTGAAGTTGCTCTTCATTATTATTTTGCTGATAATATATGCAGAAGGATGGAAAGAAATAAGTCATTTATTGTTTCATTTAAAGTAGTCACTTAGGATTAAGAAGATTATTCTTTTTCTTTTCTCTGAAAGTGTAATAGCTGACCTTTAAGAAAATGGSCTCATTGTTCTGACAAGATATTGAAGTCCATTTTTAATGAAAATATTTTTTCAAAGCTTCATCACATTGTTAAATGAGAAAATATGAATTCTTTCATTCCTCATCATTACTTATGCTGCACTGCTGAAATCATAAACAAGCATTTAAGTGGAAGAAAGATTAGTGGCTGATTCTCTATTCCTCTCTTCTTCCCCTCCCCATCCCCTCAAAGTCTGGTACAACTATGAATCCACTTGTACATAACACATTTTAAAAATGAGTGTTYCTTGATTGCATTGGAGCTCAGGCAAAGTTTGACATCTAGAATACACATACAGCCTTATCACTGTGTGTTAATTGCTAATTCTTTAAACCTAAGATGTGGAATGGTTGTAACTTCACAAATATTTTATTTAATTACTTTTAAAATGGAATTCCTTCCCTGAGTGAGAACTACATTTGTTCAGTTGAATTACAGACAGTTCCCCAGAAGGATAAGCTCAGTATCTTGCAGCAATTTATTTTCTTTCAATTAAGAAACTAATATATTGTCCTATTTTTTCCATCCTCTGAAAATATCTCAGGAGTCTCTTCCATTAAGTGAGAGCTCATCTGAGCTGACATCAACTCTCTCTCTCCCCATCACTTAGATGGAAAGATTAATGTGTTGCCTTGCTCTCAAATAGGCATCAAGTCTGAAGATCTTAAATGGGATCAAATAGGAGAACTTAGACTTTCATGCACCTTCCTCCAGCTGGGATATGCCCAAAGATTGACCCATTTCCATGTCCAGCAAACATAGCAAGAGAMGTAAATGTCTTTCCCCACGCATTGGTTGTACAAACAACAGAGGCTGTTGTAGGTGATGGGTCTGTAACCCTATTGGAAAGATCCCTGTTTTGCTAAGCCTGGAGAAGGATGCACTTCAGCAATGGAAATACTCATTTTARCCTCTCTGAGAAAGGCTCCTAATGAACACCTGTCTTTCTACCAAGGACTGTTGGTCTGCAGGACAAGCACAGATCATCCTGGGGGTTGGGGGAAAACATCACAGTAAATATTTTATTTCCTGAATGCTTCCTCCCCCCGGTACCAATAGAACATTKATTCTCTGCTGTCCCTGTGGCCTGTGACTTCTGACTCCATGGTCTGCAGTGCACAGAAATCTCAYAAAGAGGGTGTGTGGTTTCTCTTTGTGCTTGAAAAGTACCTAAAGCATTTGAGGCAGCAGGCCATCAACTAAGCATGAGTTTATCTGCCTTGAGACCTGCACAGCCCATCTCATTTTGGGCTCCTACTCAACCTATCTTTTGTTTGTTTTATCTACTCCCAGAGACCAACCCCACCATTTCATGGCGCCACCCTTTCAAGCTGGCTGACCTGTGTGTATTTTTTTACTTACATGTGTGTATATAAGTACGCGTTAGTTTTGAGTAAGCTAATGCAATTGTGAGAATTTTCAGTTGTTGATGGTTTTTTTAATATATTTTTATTGGCAGAGTTTGAAACCATTTGAAATGCAGCCATGTTGGCTTGGGCTCTGTGAGGAACAGGGGGAGGAATTGGCTTCTGCCAAATGGAAAAGGATAAGACTGGTGTAATGATATGTTGCAATCACGCTGCAAAACCTACCACAGTAAATTACTGCTGTAACAACCTCCTTCCTGTTGCGAAAGGCTCCAACCAGGCTTTCTTGTGTCTTCTTGACATTTCAGTTCATGAKGGAAAGTTGTCTCTGCACCCCTTAGCACTGAGTGACTGTTAAGCTTCTTTAAGGACAAGACAAAAAGCAAACATGAAGGCCAGGAGAGGCAAGTGCCTGATCTGGGACTGGATGATGTTGCCAGACATGAGCACCATCAATCAGTCTGTACTGGCTAACCCTTGGTGTTGTGGGCAGGGCTTCTTCTGGCACGTTGGTCTTTACTGTGTACAGTCTTTTCTCCCCTGCCTGCTTGCTGGCAGCTGGTGTCAGTGTTTGTGGGTCACATGAGGTTTTCATGGCATCACCTGCCCAACTCAGCCACTGGGATGCTCTGCCCTGTGCCTGCAGCCGTGGTTTGGCCAGGCTCGGTGGCCCAGGGGGAGTGTTGCCCTCTAACGTGGCCTGTGGGAAATGAGCTGCAGCTCCTGATTCTGYCTGTCCCAGATGCATTTCCTCTCCACAGACATTGCGCTGTGTTTGGCACGCAGTTGTGTTTTGTTAACACTAAATAAAGGAGTGAAAAGAGAGAGAGCCAGAAAACTGAATTACTGTCCTGGTTTCAGAGTGATCCTCCAACAGGGAGGGGAGAAGGTGACAACCTCAGTGTGGGAAAGTTTTCAGGCTGCTCTCTAAGTTGTTTATATTCTGTGGAGAGAGTGGTTTGGGTCTTCTGAACCTAACTGCACGTTTGAGAAAAAATTATTCRTCGGCTTAGGGGAAGAAGGAAAGAGCGTCCTTCTTTTGGGGAAAGCAATGAGATCCTGGTGGTTTCAGAGGTGTAAGGTGATGTCCTTTGACAGCACTTTCTATAAAAGCATCATACAAAACTTCATCTACCAGTTAGCACTAAAACAGGAAAACACTGGGAGCAAGTCAGAGCTGCCTTGTACCAGGAATGTACAAACCACCTGGTGTGATCTGTGTTGTCAGACCAGTCACAGGGGGACATCTCTTCCCAGAGGTTTCATCTGCTGCTTGTGAGTGTTGAGAATGCTGGGAATTATACAGAGAATCTGTGAGTCTCTAAAAGCTGAATGGAATGGAATCTCTCTTTTCTCAAGTCATTTTCCAGCCTGGCAAATGATGGGGCTCCCAGCACCCTGTGCTTTTCCAGGTGCTGCTTTGACTGGCCTTGGATTTTTCCACAGCTGAGCCTGCTGTGCTGSCTCCCTTGGATATGAATGAACTTCTAATTTCTCTTCTGTGGCGTGTACACAATTATATTTTCTGAAATAAAGCCAAGCCAAAAAAAAGCAGCCTTGCCCCACCYCAACCCTCATCATTACCTTCCTGTACTTGAAGTTCACACCAAATGCTTGTGCTCYCCAAGTTCCCAACCTCTATTGCTTCCAATAATAATAAAACCTGAAAAGGCTTGTCTTGTCCTCTTTACAGCTACAACAAAATGGATGTAGATTTAGMTGTGCTTTTCCCTTCAGCTATCTGGCAGTGCTCCCTTTCTTTCTCTCCAAGTCCTCCCTGTGAGGAATGAGCACAGCTGATCATGAGGATAAGGATCAGCTCAGGGGAGCATGTACTAGCCAGGGAAATTTTTTCCCTTTGATGCTCATTGCTCCCCACCTCTGATGTCTCATGTGCGTTTCACATTCTCCAAGCCCAGAATCATCTGAAGTCACAGACCAGAAGCAGCTTCTCTCCCTGGGCTGTGCAGACCAGATCACCTCTAGGGGTTTTCCCTTGTTGCCAGTAAAATATTTTGCGTGGCTTATTGAAGAACCAAACTATTTCCCAGCTATGGCCTGTTTGGAAGGTTGTTATGAAGAAATGCTGTCTGTTACATTGAATCGAGGGGTTGAGAAAAGCCTCAAATAAAAGCTCTGAATAGACAGGATCCATTTGGCCAATTTATTTCCTTTTCTTTTCTCTTGTGATTTTTAGCTAAACTTTCTCTCTTAAAATGAAATCTGATCTTTATGGGAATATCYCATTCTCTGTAAAGCTATGATTTTTTTTCATGAGCAGACCAAGCACTACATATAAACTACATGAAGCAGATAAGTTAAAATACATTTAAAAGTAGATTTTTTTTATATAACAGAAGTGGGTGTATCTCATTCTTTCATGCGCTGGATCTTCTCTATGGAAAATCCATAAAACAAAACGGGAAATAAGAAACCATTTCTCTGCTGCTGATGTAAAATGACAGAGAGGAGGAGGTTTATGAATTATAATGGGTCAAGCAAAAATACCTTCCTGACTACTCTTTCCAAAAAAAACCTGAACAAGTCAGAAGTCCTGTGTAGCGCTGGGATTGGTTTGAGCACAGATGCAGTCCAGTTTTGCCATCAAGGGAGTTTGGTTGTATTGCTTGTGATACTAAATTCTCTTGGCCATAAGAACATTTAATCATTAATGTCACACACTATTCATCTCCACTTGTGTTTGGGTAAATACTCAAAGTGGAAGACAAAGGGAATGGAGTGTGGCTTGGGGTTAGAGTAGAAAGGGATGGCACATCTCCAGCATGGGGTTTAGTTTCCTACTGTAAGGACCAGACACAGGGAAAAGGTGAGTGGCTGGAGGCCAGCAGGAGCCAGGGCTGGGGTCTCATTGTGTGGGGCTGTGCCATGAGGGAAGTATTTTGCTTCCCCACTAGTGCCAAATGCCAGTGTCTGCCTTCATTGAGGGAATGTGTTGGGAAGTGCATGAGAGTGGCCTCTACCACCCTCTGTCTTTGTGGTGTTTGGAGAAGTAAAAGGAGTATCTGGGCACTACTGTCCCCACAGCACCTTCGATGGTGCTTTTGCTCTTGCCCCATCCTTCATTCCTCAAAAAGCTCTGAGAATTCCAGCTGGTAGGGAAGGAGGAGAGAAGGGGCAGCAGTGCCTCGCCTACCATTGTGCATTGCTTTAAATCCCGTCACAGCGAGGAGAATCAAGGCAATGAATGGCTCATGTAAACCTGTAATTCACAGCAGCTGAAAGGTGCCTCGCCAAAGGGATTTAGTTTATTATTTCTGTATGTTGCTCCAGTAACACTGGCTGTCAGACCCTATACCCAGTGAACGAGAATTTGAGCTCTAGGAAACAGTTTTGTTGCTGTCACAGCTAATGGCTTGTCAAAGTTTCCAAGGTAATTCTGATATTTTGTCAGACCAGTTTCCTGATTATTTTAAAATGCACTGAACTAAATTCTGCATCAGCCTAAGGAACACATTTCTTTATACATCCTTGAGAGCATACTTTGCTTGTTTACTTTGTCTGTTCTTCAAATTTTTGTCATTTGGGTTATTTTTAAGCAGGTCTGCAGCCTGCTGTAGGGTTTATCTCTGGGGTTTTTTTGTTTGTTTTTTTTTTTGCTGTTGGGATGGGCAGAGCTGTGGATGAATGAGCACTCAGCTGGGTGATGTCCCTGCCAGATGCTACTCCTCCATCAGCTGAAAAAGTGGCTTTTTTACTCTGCTGGACCACTAGATGGGGGAATTGCATTTGCATTTTTGGGTTGCAAACTGGGTCCTGGCAGCTGGGCTGAAGCTTTTGATGTAATGAAACATATCAAGCGTGTTATCTGCAAGAGGTGTGTGGTGATGAGTCAAGGCTTTGACCCTCTCTTCAGCAACACCACTACATCTCCTCTGCAGGGAGTCAGGCTCTGCTGAGCCGTGCTGGGGCCCCAGGTGCTTTTGGGGAGGTGATTTGCAAAGCTGACCTTTAAAGATGTCCCCTCCTCTGAAAGGTTTCTGTGGAGTGGGGCCAGCAAGTGCCTACCCCACTGCCAAGCCCTGCGTGCACCCCACAGCTTCACATGGGAAACATGGAGAGAGCATAAATATTTCAACAAATTTCTGAACAGGGAGCTCCTGAGGCCAGGAAACCATCTGGGCATCCAAGAACTCACATCAGGTTCAAGGCAGGAAGAAGAAACATGAGGCAACTGGTCCTCAGGGTCTTCTCTTGCTTTCAGTACTTTACACCTGCTAGGCCACTGACTTTTTCCTGATGAAAGGATTTCTGAGCAGAGGGGCAGAAGTGGCACCTGCATGGTGACACTGGGGCTGACAATCCTGCAGGTTGGACACCACTGGTTATGGGGCAGAGTAATTAATGGGAAAAGCTTGAGAAGATTTGGTCGGCACAGCAATGTTTCAAAGTTGGTTATTAAAGATCTTGCCTCAAATGTGATCAGTATCAGTACTCAACCATTAGAACATTCTGATCTAAGTAAAAGCTTCTAGGACATAATGAACCCTTTTTCTTGTAAGAGAGTAGTAAGGCTGGTTATAGTCTATTTTGGATTATTCAAAGCTGTAAGTCCACGAGGTGATTGGTGACATGGTAATGCTACCTAAAGATGCAGTTAAAAAAAAAATTGAGTCCAGGTCACAAGGATGATATTCCTTGCTGCAGGGTGTGAGGCAGGAATGCAGCACTGATTTAACTCAGTGCTACAGTAATTCAATAACAACCTTCTCTGTGTAGTGCTACTTACAGAGCAGAGGTGCCTTCTGCTCAGGTATGTAAAGATTTCAGACTTTCTAGACAATTTAACTTCGGAAAGCAGCTTTATTTCTCTAAAGGTATTGCTGTACTATTTGGGGGAAGATATTTAAAGCAGTGCACCCATTGCAGCGTGAAAGCAGCAATAAAAACACGCACCCCTACCTGTGCAGGCAGGGAAATGAGCCATACCATGAGACGTTCACACTGCCATGGCCCAGTCCATGAGCTCTCTGTTCCCACCTCTCCCTGCCAGGCTCTGTGGGGCACAGGGTCTGCATGGAGCCCAGGTTTCCTCCCCAGTGCACTGACCATGATGGGTCTTGTCGTAGCTGATGGATGCTTTTGTGAAAGCTCTGTTACCCAAAAACAATGTCAGCTCAGAAGGCAGCCACAGGAATGTGTTTAAACAAGCACACCTGCATCTTTTTGGCACTTGGAGCTGCTGTAAATAGCTTAGCCAAAAATATGGATGAGTTTATATATCCTTTCAAATATCACCACTAAGTAACTGGAGAGCCAAGTATTTTAGCAGCACTTGTGTGCTTATTCTGCAAGTTCTATATTAGAGAAATTATGTCTTTGGATTGAAGTCTGGAAGTCAGACATTAAGGAAAGAAAATGCATGTGAGCAGCAGGTATAATCACCCTGTGGGTGATTTGGGCTTGCTGTTAAGGAAGACATCTAATGTTTAACCAGATTTGGCACTAAAAGTCTACACTGATTAATTGAGGAAATTTTAGACTCCTTTATATCTGTGACTTAGTTGAAAAGATGTCTCTGATATACACCACAATGTGCTTGGTGAAGGAAGGTTTGTGGAAGTTTCTCATTTTTGATTTACAGAGATGCTTCCACAAGGGAAACCTTAGGCCAGGCTCTTTACAACTTGAGCAAATCCTGGTACAGGAGCAGCAGGGCAGTGTGTGCTCAGGGGAGCCAAGGTGTTTGAGTAGCAGCCAGTCTTTTCTGTGCCATAGAATAGAGGTAATCTTTCTATATCATTAAGTCATCTGCTTTTGTATTTCTATAGGATACAAATACGATTATTTGCATCTTAAATATGGCGAGACAGAGAACGTTCCTTTGTGCATACACACACAGAGCCTCTCCCTCCCCACCCCACGCTGTAAACTAGCTTCAAATGGGATAAATGCATTTTCTCAGAACATTTCAATGACAGGAGGAAGAGGCAAATGTTCTCCAGGGCATCTGCCCTGATGTCACGATTGAAAATACTCCAGAGTATATTGAGTCTTTATCTCTTGACATACAATAGTATGGCATGGCAGGATTCACTGCCAAGTCCCTTATACCAACTAATGGTTTGGATGAAAGGTAGATGAACATCAGTATCCCCTGCTTTGATCTCTTAGAGTAGTTTCTGATGTCTTTCTGTTGTGCTGGAGGGGTGACTGTGGTGTGAGTGGAGGTGCTGTTGGTAGCAGTGCAGGAGAGGGCTGGATCTCAAAGGCTTTTGCAGCAGGCTGCAAAACTGAGCACTGCTCTGGTATTCCAGGAAGCCAGACTGTTTCCAGTCACATCACAGTGATGGCACTGAAAAGCATTTTCTTACCTTCAAACTGTCTTTCACACTTGGTGATCTGCACAGGGTGCTTTCTGCACTTTAATTTTTTCCAGTCAGGTGGAGGTTACTCTGTATCCTGAACTACAAAGAGCCCTTTGTACAGAGGCAGATGACGTCTCTCAGCTCCCCATCATGTCTGATGAAGCTGAGGTCCTAAGATACTGCATCAAAATTAGGTTTTAAAAATTCATCTGTGAGCCAGCACAGGGAAATCAAGGAGGTAAGACATAATCACAGTCCAGCATTCCCTGGGATTGTATAGTAAATGTAATAGTAGTGGTGTTACAGCCTTGGCTTGTAGTTCATGCTCTTTGTCTTGATCTATTTATGGCCAGCCATTGGTCAGCACAGGAGCCAGCACTGAGCTTTGCTGCTGCTTCCCACCATCCTTTTGCAACCAGGGCTTAAAGGAAAAAGCTGCAGACCACATGCTCCCTGTACAGGATCCATACCTCAGCAGGATAGAGATAGGAGAGAATTGCACATCCTTTGGGTAGTATGGCTCAGGCAGGCTGGCTTTAAAGAGTGAATGCTGGAGAGGCACAAACACATAACTGACAGCTCCTTCAGTCCTGCAAGAGCTTCCAGAGCTCTCTGTCTGAGCTCTGATTTTTAATGGAGTGCCATCTGCTGCAACACACTCAGCTATTAGCAAATGCCTACCTAATGCTTTCTAAGCAACACCAAAGGTAGATGAAACAAATTAAGAAAAATATGCCACATGCTTTTCTATTTGTTTAGTTCACTGCATTTCACAACACATTGTGTAAAGTCAGTTTTACTGTTTCTCTGCCTGGTCTGCCAGATTTTGGTTTGGTGGGGTTTTTACATGCCTGCTGGAGGGAACCATAAGGATTGTAGAATCACAAAATAAATAGCTGGAATGCAGTGGTGTAGTGCCTGTAGCTATCTGAAAATGGATAGACTTGTAGTAAACAGAAATGTTCCTTCAAAGCCCAAATTATATTCAGTCTGCAAGAGTAAATTTCTTGTCTTCTTCCAGTTGTTTAGGCTGAAATTCCCAAGCCAGTTGGGAACTGTCCCCTGTTGCTTTTGAGAGCTCTATAATTGCAAATAATTAATTAAAGGATAGATGTATCTCATTTGATTTTTGGAATCACTTACCAAATTCTCATCTTTGCTTTCAAATTTCTTTACATTCAGAGAGTTTGTGCAATTTACATATTCAATTAAAGATGATTTGCTTCTTTGACCTTTGATACACAATGTGAGCCTCATTTGGCCAGCCACTCTTTCATAGCCAATGTTATTAGCAAAAGGCTTTTAATTACTGAGCTATGGTTGAATTCCTGTGAGCTAACATTTACAAAGCTAAGTACCAAATATTGTGTTGCTGCGTAGGACTGTTCTTAAGGACTGAGACTCTACTGCTCTCAAACCCTTACTCTACACAATGTGCATGCTCATCTCCCCAGCCTCTGCCTCATCAGGATAAGCACCATTGGCAGGCCAGTGTTTAGGCTGTGGGAAATGCCTGAGGTGCATCACCACCTGGAATTATCAATCCCATTCCAAGCCATTCTACAGAGTGATTGTGTCCAGAAACAAGAGCGAGGTGCCAATGTGTAAACAGGTTGAGAGTATGTCATTTCATTATTGATTCTGGATGCAGGACTTGTGATTTCATGTCCCTTCATAGTGAAAAGGAAGGGGAAAGGGATGCCCCACCTGGAATAGCCTTTCTATGCTCCCTCCTTGCCAGGGTGGCTACATTGGGCTACATCACTTATTTCTCTTTTCTCACTAAGAGCTGAGCTGCTCGGACAGCTTTGTATTGACAGAGGTAATACCTGCAGTTTTCTTTCAGCAGCAGGTAGTTAGAGCTCTTCCCATCCCCACTTTGGGGAAAATTACAGTTCAGCTCAAAGTCATGCACTTAATGGTACCCACTCTCTGACGAAGGAATCCTTTCTGCCCTCTCTCTAATTGAGTGGGCTGTCWGCATGGGAAGCTGGTACAGAAAATGTCTAAGTGAAGATGTGGAAATCCCAAATGGGGGTTTACATAAGCCTTTTGCTTTTTCTAGGCCCAGAGCTTGGATAAATAATAAATGCATCTCAGATGATGTGTCTATGCAGACCAACCCCAGACAAATGCCCACTTGTTCTGATATAAAATGTCCCAAGTGTCGTAGGCCAAAACTAAAACGTGTTGTTTTCTCACTCTTGCTCTCTTTTTTCTTCTTTTTTTCATCTTCCTTCTGGCTTGGTTTTCAATTACATCAGTAATACACACAGCTGCGGGCTGAACAGGGATGCTCTATAATTTGGCCAATACGACAATGATATTGCATGGCACAACTCAGAGGCAGTCAGATTCTCATGTCTCCCAAAATCTGCCACCTCCTCGTGACTTTCCACCTGCCTAAGGACAAAGGACGTGGCTTGGTGCTCCTAGAAGAGAAAATGACATTCCCATTTTGTATATTCCATAGTGACTTTATACTTTCTTTCCCAGCTCATATCCTGGGCATCACAGTTAACCTAAATTCTTGCAGATTATCTACCAGTGGGATTTTCTGACAGATTTTTCTGTGTCCTGTGATTTCTTTGCTTTTGTGACCAAAACAGTTACCCTTTGTGTACCTGTACCTTTCTTTCCCCCACAGTATACCCCAGGTTGAAGGGTATAAAAGCGAGGCAGCTTGCACAGGCAGCTAAACACGCTGTGCTGCATCCTAACCCTGCTATTAAACTCAGAAATTTTCTCGGYGGTTCAGTGTAAGGTGGTTTGCAAACTGAGAACTTGTTCCACTTGATTCTTGCAGTGGGAATACAAAGCTTCAGTGGTTTCCTTGCACAGAATGTATTAATTATCTCTACCAAGTGTTTTGGCATCATCAAAGTACCTGCGCTTCTCAATTAGTTTGTCTTGCATCATCAGGATGACTCCTGAGCTGCGCTTGGAAAGAGCTGAATTTGCTCCAGGTGTGTGCTGGGCCAGACCCAGCAATTCCTGGGCTGTGTACAGGTTTCCAATGCTGCAGCCACTGCCTCTGTCTCCTGCAACCATGTTTGTCCATCCTTGCTGAGCCTACAGAGAAGCTGACTGCACAGCCTCCAACTGCAGGAGGAAATGCCTGCCATGCACACTTTGGGAAACAAAGGAGGGAAAATGTACTTGCACAGGTTGGGTGGTAGGAGGGAGGGAGGGCTGGGCGTACTCACCAGCCATGTGTGCAATATGCAGCCTCCAAGCACATGAGCCCCTGGCAAAGGCTGAAAGCCTAAGAGAAACAGGAAAAAACAGACAGTGAGTGCTCAGCTCAAAGCTGAAGGTGGGACAGAACTGCCTATCTATTTTTTTTTAATTTATTTTTTTTTTTTAAGCAATGTGGTCCTCCCTTGGGCTGTCCTTAAAGCCCATTTTGTAAAACCAGCTGTAAAGAGGTTTCATGATTTACTGCTCAGTTTGCTACAAAACTGCACAATTCATTAAAAGAATTGAGGGATAATGTCAAACTAAAAATGTAAACTAAAGAGCTTGAAGGGACGGTTAAATGTCAGCACRTCATGAGAGCATTTAATAACCACAAAAGCCATTTATTCCACATATAAAATGCAACATGAAGAAAAATATTTTGCCTTGGCTTGCAAGAATTTGAGAGGTCTGAACTACTGGCACTGATCTCTCAGGTTGACTCTCAACATGGGCAGAGGAACAGGGTGGGAGGCAGTAGCTGGGGAGCTGCAGAGAAGAGAGGAAACAATCTTTGCCTTCATTTATGGGGGGAAAAAAGGCAGGTCACTGTTAGCTGACTTGCTAAGGAAGCTGTGACACTCAGCACCCTGTCCTGTGTTTCCTTGGCTTATTGAGTACTGAGGGATGCACAGCAGCTGATAGCAATTGCTGGTTTAGATTTGTGTGCACATGGTTTGAGGAACTGAGGCTTTAAACCACCATTTGAGATTCTACTTGGTGTGCAAAAGTAAATTAGCTATGGAAGGGAAGTGGGATTTTGGAGGGTTGGAAGTTCCATGACAGTTTTGGTAATGTTTGTGCTCCCAAGCAGTTGGTCTTGCAGCACTTGACAGAGGCAGTGTCACACATCAGCCCAGGCCACGCACACCTGGCTGTGCTCTGCAGTGACACAGCTGGGCCTGTCACCCCACACGGGGTCACACAGCTGCACACCTGGGCTGCTGCTCACCTGGGGTCTGGCTCTCTGGGACTCCCCTCCAGTCCCTTGATGTGCTGCTTTAGGGAAGGAACTCCTGAAACTCTTTAGGGGATAACACATTCCCACAGATGCAGGCAGCCACCCATTTGGTTTCATAGTCTGCTGCTGCTTTTCTCCTGATCTTCCACTTTGTTTTCTTTCCTTTTGCCTTTGTTTTTTTCCCTGCTCTGCACTTGGGCAGGGAGCCTCTAGTCCCCTTCCAGCTCATGTGCAGCCCCTATTGCTGCTGCCAGGAAGGAGTGACCACTCTGTCAGCATGTAAGGCTTTTGCTGCTGCCACAAGTCTTGCTGTGAGTCTGCATATGTTGCAGTCACCTTTTCAATTGAAACCATTGCCTGGAGCCATAAAGAACTGTCTCTGATGGGGATGTAGGCAGCATGGGAAAAGGAAGCTACACTGCATGTTTGCACCCTTACTTTGGAAATGGGTACTGAGTCTGCCCTGCAATCCTGGATGTGGCACTTCCATGATCAATACATGATAAATGCCAGTGCTGATGCATGAAATTGTATAAAAGGATTTTTCACCTTCCCACCTGTACCCTGTTCTCCTTAGAAAGTGTCAGTGGGGTGAAGGAACTGAGACCGAAAAACTGCCACCTCCCCACCCCCTGCTTCCCCCAGCCAGCAAAATATCAAGGTACAATTCCTTTTGCAAGAGGACAGCACGCCACAGGGACTACCTCAGGAGAAAATTGTGTTGAGGGTGTGAAGTTTCATACTTTTTCTAACTGCCAGTGACACTTTTCAACCACAGCAGTTATGTTATTAACCTGGCCTTGGCTCCTCCAAGTAAAGGAATCTGCTTTAAAGCAGTCCCTGTTCTCAAGGTCTGAGGAAAATGGAGTCTCAGTCTGAAAGGGAAATACAAGCTGTTGGTTTGTGTTTGTCTCATTTTCCAGTGAACATCTGAACAGCTGCACAGGATGCAGAGCAGAAGTAAACTTGGACAACTCTGTACACAATGGTGGCAACAGAGGAAGGGGCACAAGGACAGCACTGGGCAGGGAATACATATACACAGCCTATGTATTCTTCAGGCTCCCTTATCTCATACGTGGGAAAGTGCAACTCAGTCTGTGGGCTGAGCTAGACCAGGAATATGCTGAAACCTCAGTGCAGCTCCATAGAGGATGTTCAGGTTCAACCTGCCTGTGCTTTTGCCAGGCACTGATTCAAAACAGCTATTGAAATCCCTGCCAGTATCTGCTGGCAGCAGCTTGGGCAGAAGTACAAAAGAAGAAAAATTCTTGCTATAAAAGCAGCTTTTCTGTCTTGCTGATTAGGGACAGCAGGTCCAGTTCCCCTTCACAGAGCCACAAGGTGCTGGATGTGTTGCTCTGCTGCTGCCAAGGAGCAGTTTGATAGTTTCCTCCTGTCATCCTGAGTGAAAACCTCCCAGTTCCTCTACAGTGCAAAGCCATGAGCCCAAAGGGTCTCAGCAAATGGAGAATTTGAGCAATTCCTGAAAATTTCCCCATGGGGGAAAACAGTGTGTTGCCAAGTGACATGATCATTCAATAATGGGTTACACGACCACGTGCTGACATGTCCATGGTTATTTCTTTATTCTGTCATTAGCATTCAAGATATTTTAAAAACAAAACCAAAGCTATTCAGGACAAAAAAGCCTTTACTGCCTCATCAAGCAGTGTACAATGGCTGGTTGCATTACCTGGAGGTTGGAAGTTGCTTGTGTCTCAAGCTTTTCTGGCTGTAGATAGAAATAGATGTGAGGAGATATTAAAGAGAGAGCACTGGAAGAGAAGAGATTGAATGGTTTGAGATGAAGATAGCACTAAGCACTGTAAGAACAAGTCCATCTTTGTTTTCTGTAAGGGAAGTGTGTTCAACTTCTCTCTCCATCCTGTCTCTTTCTTTCCACAGTAAGACTGGTATTTCTCTTATTTGGATTAGCCTGCAGACAATACCAAAATGAAACTTTAGCCTTTCTTGGAAACCGTTCATTTAAAGAGGCTTATGCAGATGTACTGGGATAAATAAGCATCCTCTGAACAGAACCCAGAGAGATGTAGATTTCAGATAAACCTGTGTGTGCTCTGGAGTAAATTATTCCAATTTTGGAGCAAATATAATGCTAAACAGAAATCATGCCTACTGCCAGGAAGTGTAAACCATGCTCCATTTAAAAACAAACATCCCCCAGCAACAATATTGCTTGTTATCAACAACCACACGCTTAGAGAGTTAAACACTGTATCCCCTTCTGTGTTTCACAGGTCTTGACAAACTGTACACTGTAGCATGTAGGCACAAATCATGGTAAATCCCAGCTGAGGATGAATTAAACTTGTGGTGTTAGGGTGTTGTTTTGGGGGTTTTTTAATAAAAAATAACCCCCTAAAAATCGTGATGATTTAGATGTGTTGATGGCAGAGATATGCCAATATCTCTAGGCAATAGTGAGTTTACTGGGCTGACCATGATCTGTGTGCTCTGTGTCCCCACCAGGCAAGGGAGCAGCTCCTGGGGCATCTCCACAGCTGCCCATCAGTCCCACTGATGGGGTACCTGTATTCAGTACACGCATTCCCTGTCCCTGTCCCTGCATCACTCTCAGGTCTGTGCTAGCCATACCATGGACAGGCTGTGCAATGGATTTGAAAGCAGTTTTTTGCTTGCTCTCATCTGGATAAACCCCAATTTTGTGGGGTTGACTTTGGTATTTGTTAAGCTGCATTGATGTCAGGAATGGCACTTCCTGGCATAATAGAAAGCTAGAGGGAGAGTAAAGAAAAAGGTTGTTCGAGGTATGAGTGTGATAGTGTTGGAGTAGCAGACTGCTGATTATACCTCTCCCATCTATCTGAGAGGGTTTGTCAYCAAAAACACAAATAAGAGCCTTTTCGTGCAGAATTAATTTTGGTATTCGCAGTCCAGTGGGCACATCTTTTTAATGGAGTCAGATGCACCTACACTGAGTGTGTTTACCTCTGTGTGTGTATAAATATATATATTTTTTTACACCAGTCTGCACTGAAGTTATGTTAACCTCTGTAGGGAAAGTTAAGTCTTCAGTAGAGTTAAACTATATTTAGAAACCAGACAGGGGCTTCCATTATGCTGTGGGTTCTCTCTGCTGCCAGCACAGAGCTTAGGCAATCTGCTAAGGTACAGCTAAGATTGTGAAGATGTCTTGGGTGCATGTACTGAAGGTCTGGCACACTCCAACTGTGCTACCAGAAATAACCTAGCCAGTTGAACTAGGATTAAATTTATGGAAATGAGAAATCTATAATTTTCAAAACCTAGATCTGAGTTACCTTCAGCTCCAGGCTTTGCTGTAGTTTTTATTAACCTGGTGATTTTTTTACTGTTTCCCACTAGCAGGTTTTTGGGTATTTATGTTGTCATTTGGTGCTATTGATATTTCAGATAATTTGGGTCACTCACAACCTGGGATACTCTACACCCTTAGCTGCTTCTTGGGAGTTCACAAAACATCCCCAGGGATTATAAATAATCCTTCTTAGGGCAGTAGATTACCAAAATGATAAATTATTGGAAAGATACACATCTGGGATAAAGAACATGAGGTTTGCTTCCCCCAGATGGTCTGTGCTTCCTGACCAGGCAGTGTTTTGTTCCAGTCAGTGACAAAGTTTGAAGTTCTTCTCTGTGTGTGTATGTGTGAGATGGGATATCACCTGGTGTGGGAAATCCAGCCAAACATAAAGACTCAGTGAAAAACTCCGAGCACCTGACCATGGCAGAGGCTGCAATGGGAGGCTTTGGTGGCATTACTGATTTCCAAAAGCATGAGCACTGAGCCTAGGGGCCTCCAGTGGCAAGGGTGATGTGTGAGGTAGCTGGAGAGTTGCCCTGGGAGCAGGGGGTGTCTCTGTTCCCCCAAAGCCCTTTCATGGGGTGCTGTAGGACAGAGTGCTGTACTGAGTAGTATGTGGGGGATCTTCTATGGGCTGCAGGTGGGTCTCTGCTCCACCATGGACCTTATAAGCTGTAAGGAACAGCTGCCTCACCACAGGTGTATCCTGAGCTGCAGGGGAATCTGCTCTGGTGCCTGGAGCACCTCCTGCCCCTCCTTCTGCACTGACCTCAGTGTCTGCTTGTTTCTCTCACATATTCTCATTCCTCTCTCTGACTGAAATGGATGTTGTGCAGGATATTTTCTCATTCTTAAATCTGTTATCCCAGTGGTACTACCACTTCCATGGATAGGCTCAGCCTTGACCCGTGGCAGGTGTCTCTTGGAAACATGGGCTCTGTTGTGCAGAACGTTGGGAAACTTCTAGTAACTTCTCACTGAAGCCACCCTTGTAGTTGTCCCTGCTACTAAAACAAATAACTAATGCACATGGAGACAGTCATACTGCCAGTAGAGAAATTTTTCATATCTTTATTTATGTAAAAAAACACCAGTTCTAAATAAGCACATTGTATGCATGGAATCATCTGTTCTTATATAAACGGCTTTCATGTCAGCAGATTGTAGGTACTTCAGTTTGTGTGAAAGTCACTGTGCTCAAACTGAAATCAGCTACATTTAGAAGCCTGTACAAGACAAAAATGAAGACTAAATTATGTATTTGAAAACCTAGGAGAAATTCAATTCCCCAGAAATTTGTCCAGAACACTCAGTGTTACTATAACTGCCCCTCAGAAGTGCTGCAGGAGTTCTGTTGCTCAGGGTGCCAGCCATGCATGCAGCGTTGTGGTGACTCGTGGGCTCTGACTCAGCACTGCAGCGATGTGATGAAGAGCCCCATCTCCACCCTGATGCAATAACCTGAGTGTTCCTGCGATACACATCTGTTATTTGAAGAGCCATATTAGCAAACATTTTCTGAAAAAAATGTAGTTTCTTCCCCCACTTCCATCCTGCTTAGCTTCTTATCTCAGGCTGAAAAGACTGGATTACAACTGCCTTCTTGTGCTCTAAATATTGTATCACTTATTTGTCACCTGTGATGGTCATCTCCTTCCTCAAGGAGTGAGAACACATTTGTAGGTTTGTGTTGTTTTGTTGTTTTTTTTTTTTTGTGGAAGCAAAGGTTTTGTGCCCAGGAAGGTGAAGGCAAGGGTAGGGAGGAATGGCTGGATCTGAGGTGATTCTGGCTCTTTGGGTACCCAGTGGCTGCTACATGCCTGGCCAGGGACAGTGTTCACCACAACCTGCATCCAGGAGTTTGTGTCAGTAAACAGAATGTTACCATGTAAAAATTTCCTCTATTCAGTGTTCTCCCAGTAACTGAAAACCCTCTGGTATATCAGTGTCTTAGCCAAAGAGATGCACTGCTCTTTTACCTGATTGTAGTTACAACACATATATGAGAAGTGATTTGTCTAAACTGTGCGTTCCCAGTTCATCCCAACAGCCATAAGGCATTCCAGTGTGGCTGTAAGAGCCTGGGCACAGCTCTGAGGGGGAGCATTAGCCTGACCTGTGTGGTGTGGCTGCACTTCAGCCTTGCCAAGTGCAAAATGCAGAGTGTCAGGGAAAAAAACCAATATCTCCAACTATGTGTCTTTGTAGAGTTGGGGTCAGGGAGCATGTCCCCTGTGCCTGCCCTCTATTTTYACTAAAACAGATGAATTTTAGAGTAGGTGATGACCTAAAAAATGTGGGAAGTTTGCCTGCTACAGTTCCTGGGAGATTAGTACAAGAGGCTGGATGTGGGCTGTGAAGGCATAATGACTCTGTTTTTAAACTTGTTAGCCATTTAGAGTTCCAACCTTATTAAATCCACACACTACAACTCGGTGGCCTTTGAATGAATGGATTAATTCTGTGTTATTTTATCGCTTCTCTCCTGCAGCCTGCAGCTGTGCAGTCTAAAGTTATCTTGTTTTCTCATTTATAAGTGTTGTAAAGGAACCTCCCTTGAGATGATGCAGTGTACTGAACACGAAAGCCTCCATCAAGCTCTATTGCTGCACACAATCATCATAACAGCTCCTCAAAGCTGTAGCCAGGGTCACACTTCACAGGGGATGTATTAACTATAGGGGTCCCCTTTTTACTGCTTCATCCAGGGATCTCGGTGAAACACCTAGAAAGGTACAGAGCATCAAAGCAGCAGTATTGATTTATGAGACTTAGGCTCATTTTTGGTCTGAGATGACTGCATTGCACCTTCTGGCAACAGTGTCAAAGCAGTTGCAGGTCCAGAAAATGGTGTGAAGAACAGGAATTTGTGCTCTTCATTGCTTTTATAGAGAAAATGCTGGATGTTGAGTTTTTTGTAAACAGAAATCTCTCATGCTGAGCACAGARTATCTCAGGCCACTTCAGCTCAGTGGGCACTAGAAGGGCTGTGGTAATGTGTGGTGTATTCTAACAAAAATTTCCTGTCTACTTTGACACTGCATCTGGAAAACCTTGGTGGCTTTCTTTTGTTCCTGCTGGATAATGAATCATTAATTTGATTTTCAGGTCAAGAGTTATTCAGACCAGTATTTGATAATTCAGCCTGTCCATGGAACATCCTTGACAGAAAGAGAGGTTCTTCCCTGGAAGATGGGCATTGGGTACTGGTAAAGAGGGTGAAATTTAATTTGCGGTGTTGGCAGAATGGTAATCAGTTAGAGAGAAGCTCCCCTGAAGCCACTTTAAGATTTCAGAAGCTGAGCAGTAGATGCAGCAGAATCAGTGGAGTCCTTTCCACCTGGTCACTGTGTACTGCATACTCTGACCTACTAAGGTGCCAATTACATATTTTGCTTTATCCAGAAGTTCTATTTTAGTTCAAGCCTCTCCTCTGATGACACCAGGGGCCAGGGAACTCCAGCTAGCTCTCACCCCAGCCACGTGGTCAAGAGTGGCCATCCTCGGACTGCTGGCAGTCTAAGTAATGGTGAAGAGCAGACTGCCTTCTGCTCTCTATAGTCCCTGTACAGCATCAGCGTCTGGGTTTGAAGCAAGAATCAGAGAAGGCTCTCTCAGGTGTCTTTATTCTCCACAGGTGGTGTGAGAGAGAGAGTGGACAGGGTCCCATGCCTACTTTTAAATTGGGTGATAACAGTTTAGAATTAACGGCTCCAAAGCCTCTTCTGTTAACTTTCCAGCTGACAATTTGATTGGTACATAAGTGCATGCAAACTCACACCCTGCCAACAGTCACATCCTGACCCTAGCTTTGCTAATCAGCTGGGCCATCAACTCCTGTGGCTTGGTGATACTTTTGGACAACTGATGACCCAAGAACACCCACTCTATGATCAAGAGGAGCTCCTTCTGATTCTTGTCTCGCTGAAAAATCAGCTCATGCAAGTGTGCAATTTTCCCAAAATGAGGAAACTAAAAGGAAGTTCTGGCCAGCAGCGATGGGCCTGGCAACTGGACGTTGCCAACTGAACTCTCTCCAAAGCCTGACCTGCCTCCTGTGTCAGAGCCCTTGGAGAGTCTTGCTCCTCTCCTCCTTCAACAAATTGAAGAGGGGGGTTAGGTCCTCCATGGTAAGCCCCAGCCAGGGCCTGACCCAGTTCAAGGACTCACACAGCTGCTGGAAATACTTCAAAGTCTCAGGTCTATCACTGGTTACCAACTTCTGAGTTGTTATGGTCCGGTTGGCAATCTTAAGACCTAGGTATTTCCAAGGTGGCCGGCTCTGCACATTTTCCTGCTGCAACTCAAATCCCGACCAAGGCAGTGATAGTCTCATCCAGAATTTTGTAAGTATATTGTCATCAGGGGCACACACAAGCACGTCATCCATATAATGAAGGATGACGGCCTCCCCTGCCTTGGCACGCACCAGGGACAGTATTTTGGCCACGTACCACTGGCAAATATTTGGATTGCATTTCAGCAAAACTCTCCAGTGGTAACACTTCATGGGTGCCTCCCTGTTGATGGAAGGCACAGAGAATGCAAACTGGGGGGCAACAGCTGGGTCTAGGGGAATTTGGAAAAAACAATCTTTTATATCACTGACAGCCAAATTCCAATTTTGGGGGAGCATTGAAGAAGATGGCATACCCAGCTGGAGAGACCCCATGCCCTCAATCATATCATTGATCCTGTGAAGGTCATGGAGGAGACACCACTTGTCCTCCCCTGGCTTTTTGATGACAAACACCAGAGAATTCCAGGGACTATTAGTTTCCACAATGTGACCTTTGAACTCATGGAAGAGCAATTAGTTACTGAACGCCTTCAATTTCTGTTTATTCAGTGGCCAATGGTCCATCCAAATTGGGGTATCAGTCAGCCAATTTAGTTTTTGGAAGGGGCACTTTTCAGTGGCCACAGTTAAAATTCCCTAGGGTTTTTTGGGATCTCTACTTTAACTCCCCATTGGGACATGGTGTCTCTTCCCCACAGGGTAAATTTGGAATCTAAAACAAATGGGCATAAAGAATCTAAAACAAATGGGCAGATGGCCAATTGCCCATCTGGTCCCTCAATTTGCAAAATGCTTTTCAATTGCTGTGTCATTTGTGTGCCCTCTATACCTGTAACCTTGCCAGCCACGGGTTGCAGCTCCCAATGTGACAGSCACTTGTGTGGTGGGATGACTGTCACATAGGATCCCATATCCATCGTCCCATCGAGTTGGATGAAATCCCCCTCTCTCTTAAGCCCACACCAAATGATGGGCTTGTCCTCTCCTACCATTTCTGCCCAGTAGACTGAAAGTTCCAGATCATCATAGGGCAGTTTGGGCAATGATACAGCCTGGGAGATGACTTGGCTTTTTGGTAGGAAGAGGGGAGGATGGACACAGTGTGCCAATAGAACAAGTTCCTCCAGATCTGATGGCAGAACTCCTGGAGCAATCTCGATCTCGGAGGGTGTGCTTACAATCTCCAATAACAATAACTTACTGTCTGTCTGCTGTAGGTTGGTCATCTGTCCAGGATCAACAGTGACCATTTGCCCCTCCCCCACTGCCCCCGCCGGTGTGTGTGGTGTTTTATTCTTAAAGAGACAGAAGCATCTCATGTGTCTCTCTCACCCACACAGGAAACATTTGACTCTCCCAGGCACTGGTGGTCAAGTTGGAATGGTGGCTGGTGCTGCAATCTGGCCTCTGAGCCCAGGCTCTTTCTGCTGTTCCTCTGGGTCCAGGATGGCTCACTTCGTGCAGGTCTCAATGAGGAGATCCAGGGTTGGAGGTGGAGAAGCAGGAAGGCCCAAGATGATCCTCTTGTAGACATCATTGGCATTACTTTGTGCCACTTCCATGTGATCATCTTTTGTTGCAACTCCTGGTCCTCTGTCTGATTCTCCACCACTGCACGGAGCCTGTCAATAGACTCTAGGAAAGGCTCCCCCTCCCACAGGGCTAACACCTGTACCCCTGCCTACCACGCAGTCCAGGCACTCACCAACTGATGGTTCCGGAAATAAAAAGGCTGCAAGGACCTTCCCAAAACTGGGAGAGACCCCTCTGGATGTGGAGGGGCTGCCTCTCCTTCCTGTGCCAGCAGTGGTGACGAGCTGACAGAGCAGAGGTACTGACACACCAAAGGCTATAAAATAAAATCCTTGGCACCGTGGCGAGAGGCCAGCGCTGGTCCTCTTGCACAGCAGGCGGCCCTCTGCAGGCGGCATGGGCGGGCACACAGCAGGCAGCTGGTGCAGGCGAACACGTGGCAGGCATGGGTAGGCCACGGTGGCGCAGGTGGGCAGAACGTGCCCAGTTTGTGGTGTGTCATTTGAGCTTGGTGGACACACAGCACACGGTCTGTCGGGGCCATGCGCAGCTGCGGCAGGTTGTGGCACACAATCCTGGCAGCCATGTGGGCCGTGGAGCAGTGGCGGCTGTCATGTATGCTCAGCAGGCACTGCAGCAGCGATGGGAGGTCTGCACAGGCTGCCGCTGCTTTCTCCCACGCCGCGGAGGAGTGGCCCCACCACAGCACTCACTCTCTCTCCCACGTGGCTGGGCAATGCGGCTGTCTCTCATATGGCAGCAGAGGCAATGATGCGGCTCTTCTCCTGGTACCATGGCTTCACAACTCTCCTGCTGCAACGGGTGGCTCTCCGAGGCACAGTCTCTTCCACCTGGGGCTTAGGCTCCCCACATGGTGGGCACCAGCTGATGCCGGGGGCTGGGGAACTCCGGCTCACTTTCACCCTGGCCACGTGGTCAGGAGTGGCCATCCTCGGACTGCTGGCAGTCTAAGTGACAGTGCAGAGCAGATTGTCTTCTGCTCTTTACAGTCCCTGTACGTCATCGGCGTCCGGGTTCAAAGTAAGGATCAGAGAAGGCTCTCTCAGATGTCTTTATTCTCCACAGGTGGTGCGAGAGAGAGAGTGAACAGCGTCCCACGCCTACTTTTAAACTGAGTGATAACAGTAGGGCAGGTACAGTTTTCTAACCAATCAGGGACACGGTGGGGATAGGAGAGTGAAGGACAAGAGGGCAGGGGAGGGTAAAACCTGGGGTAAAACCAACCAAACCAAACAACATTGGGGGGATAACAGGAACAAACCATTGGGAGAATCACTTATCAAAACTTATCAAAAACCCATCACCACACTCTGATAAATCTGGGATAGCAACTCTCCCACTCAGCTTTTTTCTTCCTGTAGAATTTTAATATGAATGATTTCCTAGTTGGAGATTTTAGATCTCTGTGCAAGTTCCCCTGTGAAATGAGCACTCTGCCCACAGCCCTGGAAGCAGGACTGCCCACACAAGCAGAGGACTCACTCTGGTTTGTTTTAGAGGGCACTGGAGGCAGGAGAAATCTCAGAGATCCAGAAAACTTGTCTTGGCTCCTGGTCTAACGGACCTTGGGGGTGCATTATCTCCTCCCAGGAGGATCTCTGTGGACACACTGCACAGTCACACGGTGGCTGGTCCCTTTGCAGTCTCAGTGCTGTGAGATTGGAACATTGTTGGGGCTGCCATGAGGGCAAGGATGAGCCACCTTTCCTGCAAACCTGCCCAGCCTCTCTCCCCTGCTGCCCAGCTGCTGGGCATACTGTATATTTTGTTTAGGCTGGGTGTCTCATATTGCCTTGTAGGATTCATTCCTCTTCCATATGGCTGATAGCACTTTGCTCCTAAGACTAAACCTGTCCTCCTCCGGCCTCTTGACAACTACCGGTCCTTCCTGAGCAGGAGGACCAGCAGACAAGGAAGGCACCCTCACTCTTGCTTTCCAGGAGTAAACCACAGCCTCAATCCAAATGTGTTGTAACGTTGGTTAGACTACTGCCTCCCTCTTTCAGCAACGAGTAAACTGCCCACCGAGATTTTTTTTTTTCTATTAACAAGCTTGAAAAACTCCATCTTATGCTGCTTTGAGTTGTTACCTGATAGGTAACAAGCTGAATCCATATGTAGGTAAATGTGGAAAATAAATTACTCACCAGTGCTCATGGGCTGTAACTCCAGGTCTAACTGTGTGTGGGCTGACATTGCCCTTTGACAGGGAGCTTGTTTACGAGGAGCTGGATGATAGATTTGCAGGAAGGAGTTAGATTCAATGTCTCCTATACCTGTTAATTGAATCAGGCTGAGGTGCTTGCAGGGAGGTTGCACTTAGACAACATCAGGGCTTGATTTGCATCTGTACAGCCCTGCTGAAAGCTGGAGCTGGGCCTGTGAAATCCTGAAGGCAAGTGATGAATCAGCTCCGTGCAGCCCTTGGAGCTGCTCCTGTGTCAGTGTGCATTCAGCAGAGGTGGTCCCAGCCCGGGCTCTGCTCGGGGCTGCAGAGGATCAGGGCAGGGTGGGCTGGGGATGGTCACTCCTCTCCCAGGACCCAGGAAAGCTKCAGCAGACCCGCTTCTGCAAGGTCACATGCTCTGGGACACAGAGCTGTCAGCCCCAGTTAGGGTTCTGCTGGTAGATTGGCTCTGTGATACTGCATGAGCTCCAGCAGAAATCCTTCCCTAACAGGGCAGGGAGAGYATCCATCTCAGCCAAAATTAGCCTAAAGAGAAGGGCTCTTAGTGCAGAACACCAGTGGGATGATCAAGTCCTTTGTTTTCAGGAAGGATATGGCTGTCATCTTATAATTAACTTCTGGAAAAAAATCTGCATCATTAGATGGAGTTTGTAGTGAGGACACATTTTTTTTGATCTTAAATTTGAGTACATTTAAGCAYGTGTGGGTAATTTATAAACAGTTGTTAAATACAAATGTTTGTGAAAAGGCTTAAWGCAGCAGTCATTAAAACCAATATTAGGTTAATGCACAAAAATCTATTAGTGTGGAAATATCTTTCTGGTTTTATTTTGGCATTTTTTCTTACAATTACTTTTGGTTTATTCTTAACCTGGAACACCAACCTTGATATTCACAGATGTAAATAATGTAATATAGGACTTGGAGGGGACTGTCTGGAGAGTCTTCAGTGCAACCTTAAGACAATCTACTTCACCTCTGAGAAATATTTGTGTAACCTCTTCTTAAAACCTTACACAAAGATTCCCTCAAACATCAAAAAAGGAAATGTGTGTGGACTGTACTTATTCCAACTGAGACCTTACCAAGGTTGAAGAAAAAAGAAAACCAGCCTTATTAATGCAGGCCATGAAATCTGCCTCCTGCTCATCAGCATTGCTTTACAAACTTCAGTTCAAGATGATTCCTAATGCTTTTCTATGTATTGCTGCTTGACTAGTCATCACTGACGTTGTACTGCATATTTGATTTTGTCTTCCTTGGTATAGGGATTTGCATGTGATAAAACACTTTGAATCATATCAGACAGAAAAGATATATATCAGAAGCAAATATGGCTTTGAAAGTCAATGTAGTTTCTAACGTACAGTCAGTCAGCAATAGCTGCTCCTGCAGCAGCAGAGAGATTTCATTTCCGTTCAGTAGGTGCTGTGTGTTTTGTTTCTAACAAATACAAATAACTGCAGTAGGTTCATTTTCAGTGAGCCAGGAAGTGACTGTGACCTGTTGTTCCCAGTACACACCTGAAGGTGGATATATTCATATCCCAAACCATAGCAAATTTTGTGCATTTATTGGCACAGCAATTTGGGGTGTTGTGGCATACAGGAAAAGCCCATGAGACAGGTTATATTCTGATTAGCAGTGTCTTCTAATTGGTTACAATTAGCTAAAGTAGTTTTCATCACTTCTTCTGACGTAAGCTTCTATTAATACTAAAACATCAGCTCAATGATATGTTCAGCTTTGTGACACAAACCAGGGGAGAGAAATTGCAGTGAACATGGAGTAATAGTTTAAATGTGATTGAAAGATCTTTCCAACACTTGAAGAAACTACACCAGACAGCTTCAGACTTGCTTGAATTTCTTGATACGTGATCTCCATGCATGGTGCTTTTGTTCTGGTTTTGGGTGTAAAAACACCCTGGTAATGTGCAGATGTGGGTGTTAACTTCAGCCTCAGACAGCTGCAGTGATAGTAAATAGAAATAGGATGGGCCACAATAATTTATCAACAGTCTTGTTTTCAGTCTGCTGTTGCAGGCTGAAGGACCCCTTTGTGCAGCAGCATAATAACCAGCGGGCAGATGACTTTGACTCTCTCACTCTCAGGGGCACATGAATAAGACCTAATGAAAATAGCTGGGAGACAAGAGAGAGAGCTGCCTCCTGCTGCCAGCAAAGCCTGGCCTTTCTAACACCCCCCACATCTGTAACAGGCCACATCTACAGCACAGCACACAGAGCCAACAACTGTAAACAACGGTGCCAGAACACAATGTGGACTGTATGCATGTTTATGCCAGATAAATTAACACAGGCCTGTTCTTTGCTGCAGCAGAGAAAATAAAGCAATTCTTTGTCACTTTGCAACAGCCTGTTTTAAAAGCAACAGTTTTAACCRAGGATGTTTGGAAATTAGATAGTAGTGGTGATGAGAGGAGTTCTCCCACAGTTTTGTATTTCACTGTCATCCTTATTTCCTGGAAAAATGGAGGATATCTAAATATGCCACTCATGTGAAATGCAAAGGGCTGTAGACAGAAGTAGATCCAGTCAAATTTTTTGGTGATAGTGTCTTTATAGTCTCTAATAGAAACATTTAATTCCCTGAAATATTTGCTTTTTTGCCTAAGAAAGAGGAGGTCTTTTACCAATATAGGTAGTTAACTGCATTGGATGCAGTTAAAACCTGCATTCAATTTTAAGACAAATAGACTGAGGAAATCCCTCCTTAGAAAAATGAAATACCTTTWAAATGCTATGTTCAGTCTCGTAGCTAAACTCCAGATGAATGCATCACAATCAAAGGAATATTTGCCTGATAGGTCTCACCAACCACTAGCACGAGTAGACACAAAACTTGTGGTATAAATTATAAAATGTAAGTGCAAAAATTGCTCAGTTTCATGAAATACAGTTGTGCTGGATGTGTGCTGTGATGATGCAAGAGTTATCCTGCAAAAATACATGGTGCCTTCATCACCCAGGTACATGCAAGAGGTTGGGAAACAGGTAATGATAGACATGTGGGGAGTATCATATGGGAGCAAACCAGAAGGGATTAATTTGTTCAGTTTGGAAAGGGCAAGARGAGCTGTGATCACTTTAAATTAGATGAATCAGAGAAAGAAACACCATGGAAAATTATTTTGGTTCAAATAAAAAGCYATCATGAAGAGAACTCAGCATAAGCTAGTCACAAATATAAAATACAAAAAAAATCACTATTTTTAGCCTTCACAAAAAAAAAAATTGGGATGGGCAAATAAGAAATTTTAAAGCGTTTATCAACTGGAACAAAGGGCATAGTGGGACAAAACTCAATAGCTGTCCCTTGTTAAGGAAAACTTGAAGCCTTTTTGTACTTTAAAAAAATAGTAGGGGCAGCAGTTCTTGAAAAACATTCACAGTTGTTGGAGTAACATTCATTGCTTATTGAAGAACCTTTTGTGCTCAAGGGACCAATCTCCTTAATGTGAATAGGTCTGGAAGAGCAGAGCCTTTAGCTGTGTCACGGTTCACACTGAATAACAACCCCGCCACTCTTGAAATACGTGGGAAAACTTGCACTGGCGAGGCAATAGAGCATCCACCCCTGTTGGCTTCCTCGAGTTTGGCAAAGTGCTCAGAGCAGGCATGGAAGGGCTGCGGCTGCTGTGGCAGAGCCTGGCAAACAAATCCATAGCAAACAATCTGTTCAGCTGGTTTTCCTCCTGTTTACTGGGAATTATCTGCAATCAGATGGTTATTATGAGTTAATCCAGCCTTCAGAATTCCTTCATAAATGTTGTATAGCAAAAACTTCCAAGTCTGAAGCATTTGTCGTGACTTTGTCTTGACATTCATTCCAATGGTTTGAGCCCCATCTCTGTGTCCTGGTTAGGAAGAYGGGAGGATTGGATGTGATGTTGCAAGTTACAGCCTAAATGCAAAAGAGACAAATGTTGCAAGCATCATGGTCCCCATTTCCAGGTTTTTGGGAAAGAGACTCCCATACCAAATTGGACTAAGCCTTGCCAAAGCCCAGCTGTGCACACTTTGAAAAGCAGTAGTAGTTATGCTAAAATCAACTGAAAATACCAGCTACACAAGCAAGCATATGCTGTAGTTAACTTTTGACACTATTGTCTCTTATGCCACTGTAAAAATTTACAGTGGCATTTAATTTTATTAAATTAATGAAAAATTAATTTCATTAAATTAATATGTATTTCTGTTGCTTCTATCAAATATTTCAAAATTGTGCTTACTTTAATTTTACTATGGTTTTATTATTCTTATATCAAGGGGGTTTTTTTAGGTTAAAGTACCTTCCCATAACAAAGGAAAAGAAAAAACTTTTGCTTTCCATCTCCTAGTCATCTCCTAGAAATTAAATTAMTGTGTTCTGAATAGACACTTTGGAAGTAAGTATTCAAAGCAAATTTGTCAAATAATTATCTATCATGTGCCAGGGACCAAGATACTAATTACTTTTCTTYTGCTATCAAAGCTGTATCTGAAAATTGAGCAATGCATTTTTAGACAGGTTTTTCCCCACACCCCATYACTAAAGGAATATCCAGCATAACTTGTGAAAGATGATTAACATGCAGGGAGTCACCTTTCCCTGTGTTAGCACAGTGCTCAGAACAATTAGGCACCTGAGCGCTGCTATAGCAGACATGAGCAGCAATGGTGTGATAAGTAGCCCATTAAAATGACAGTTGATGCCATATGAATAATTTCCTTCTCATTTGTCACCAGTCGCTGCAGGAACTTCCTTTTAAAGACAGCTCCTCCACAGATCTTGCCTGCATGCAAGGCCCAGAGAGCTGGTTTGGGCTGCATCCAGCATCTGGCAGCAGCACTGCCGTGCAGCCAGCCCTTGCAGCTGGCCAGGGCCAGTGTGCCTGCCGTGAGTCGTTTTATGTCTCGGGTGTCTTGGTGGCACTTCTGAATGCGATCTTGGGTCAGCCTGCTCCTGCTGCAGCTTATGTGTTTGTGTCTATATGGCAAACACTGGTGGGAGTGGGAGAAAACGATGTGTGATTTCCTGCTGGCCTCTGGGAGCAGTCTGCTGACGTGTGATCTGTAAAAGCAGGAAAGAGATGGGGGTAGCTTGGTGTGGTTTACAGACGCCACGCCTAGGCAGAGCTGAAAGCCCGTTTCTGGGCAGCTCTGCACACCTCAGCGCCATCCCGGGACAGAGCCCCGGGGCGGGCCCGGCTCCTGCCGTGTGCCGAGCTCTCGGAGCCTGCCGGGCTGCGGGCAGCGCTGGGAGCAGCCCYGAGGGCAGCGCCGTGCAGCAGCGCTCTGCCGACTGCACGGGACGCTGCTCCAGCCCAGCCGCTCCTTGCCATGCCAGGGGCACGCTCCTAAAAGCCGGGCTGCTGAAAGTGTAACTCTGCAACACAGCAAGAGCTCCTGCTCATTTCCCTCTGTGAGCTGGGTGTCGTGTCCTTACCAACCCAGTCAGGCTGGCACTGGYAGGGACTGGAGCAGGAGCCATGGTGGGTGAGAGAGAGTCCCTCTGTCTGTGCATGGTCTTGGTGCGGTCTCCCCAAAGGTTTTGTACATTATGTTCCTGTTTTGTATAGAACTCGGAGATCAGAGACAAGCTGTAAGGAGAGCCTGACTCCCCACAGTTGTTAGGATAGCTCTGGAAGGAGGTGGAAGACCTTGCTCCAGTGGCTGTTTGACATCTTATCTTAGCAGAATATCTTAACATGCCGGGTTTGGCAGGACCCTGGCCGCAGCTGCTCAGCCCCACGTTCTCTGTGCTGAATCAGTGCAATGAGGCATTGCCTGTACCCACACCAGCACACCAGACAACCTCAGATAACCCCATGCTCCTCAGCCAGTGCTGGGCAGGTGCAGGATACAGAGGCTACACAGCCTTGGAAGCCTCTGGATTGCAATTTATGTGCACAGATATATTTTAGTTCAGGGAACCGGTACTTATCTATTGATTACAGCTCACAAACACACACTTTTTTTCAGCCATAATGAAGCTATGGATGCTTGCTGCTTGATTKAAGCTTTGAAAAAAGCAATTGGCTCTGAAGCCTAAGCCTATATTTTGCAGAAATAAATCACCTTTTCTGCCAGAGTTCTTCAAAAGTTCTAATTGTATAATCTGCCCAATCTACACAACATTAACTTTTTTTTTCCAGAAAGGAGGGGTAATGTTATGTGAACATCCAATGCAATTAGTTGATAGAAATGTGTCTTGTGGCAATAAAGAAAAGCAAATAATGTCCTTCCCTGATGTAATGCATCAGTTAAGGAATTGTAAAGCAATAAATGTATCAGGCTTTGGATCTAACAGGGCGTGCTGGGAAAAATGAGGCTRTGAGAGTCACAGTTCTAGAATTGTTACATTTTTCTGAGATAGCAACAGAAGAAGAGAGAACTCAACTAAAAATAGAAGAAACAGAACATCAACATTGCATGCCTGATAATTAAGAAATCAATAAGACTCAATGGTATGCCAAGCTCAGCTGCTTCTGACATTTCTAGGACCTGAGACTCCAAACTTCTATGTAAACCTGGGTTTTTATTCATATCAGCATTATCGTTGTTGTCAGGGAGACAGTCGCTTATGTATCATTGCCACACAGAGCATTTTAATCATCGCTTCTGCAGACAGAATTTCTGTGTTTAAAACAGCAGACAAAGGTTCCTTTTCTCACTTACTTTGTATCTAGATATTGCAGTTAAACAGAAGTCCTGTGTCAGATCATGTGTAAAGAAGGGAAAAGTCATTTCAGAAAGAAAAGAGGCACCTATTATTAGTGTCCTCAAGATACAGTGTTGTAAGACAAAAAAATTATTTTCTTCATTGTTAATGCATTCTGTGCCAATGCCCCTTATTTTCGTACTTAGTTTTTCACATTTGCTTGACTATTTTGTTACATTTTTTATTACAGATATAACCACCTATTACCAAAAAAAAAAAAAAAAATAGATTACAAAAAAAAGCAGACAGGTAGGAAGATTTTTGAGTCTCTTGTTGAATTCAATAGAAATTGACAAAGACTAGAATGTCACAAAATTGTGGGAACCCTGACTGCTGCTCATGCGTTTTTAGTATTACTGAATAATTTATAATTTGAGGGAAAATGTGAAGTCTTTGTCACCTTTTATTTTTGTCTTCTCTATAAATTTAAATTCCTCAATGAGACAGTGTAGAACAGCCAGAAACATAATCGGGAATTGTACCATAATTTCAACCCCCACAATTTAAAATGCCTGTCAGTGCAGAATAATTGCTTCTCCAAAGACCATCACAACTCACCTGCAGGTTGAGCCTTTCACAGCCCCACTGCTGACTCCCAGAGGTATGTGGGTTAGGACGAGGCTTTGCATAATTCAGGGCTAAAATAAACGCCCAGAAACATTCCAAAGTGGATGAATTCTCCTGTCCCTGTGCCTTGTGGCAGTGCTGAGGTACCACGGGGTACCTTGAACTGTGCTGASCCAGCAGGTGCCATCTCACCCAGGGCTGTGTGTGTGTGACAGAGCCAGGCTGGGTGGAACAAGGGGTCCTGGGGACAGCTGTGCTACCAGAAAACGGGGGAGAGGAGGAGAGGTGGTCTCTGGATATTGATTGCCACACCTTAACTCCTGCTGAGYCCCAGAAGAGACGTGAATTTTTTTGTAAGTGTAAATAAATAACTGATGGGCTCCTGGTGAGTGGAGCTGGRAAAATTCAGTTTGTGTTGGGTTCTGCAGTTCTCCTAATAGCCACTGGCAAGTCAATC
The DNA here is from genome assembly GCA_003546035.1 of Mixornis gularis. Taxonomy (NCBI): domain Eukaryota; kingdom Metazoa; phylum Chordata; class Aves; order Passeriformes; family Timaliidae; genus Mixornis; species Mixornis gularis. The sequence continues at coordinate 658,476 of QVAJ01000271.1, read as the reverse complement.
AGATCCTGTTCCCCACCTCTGTCTGTAAAAACCATTTATTGCTTGTCTTGTGGGCACATCAGAAGGGTTGTTTAGCTAATACATGTGAAATGCAAAATGTGTTGGATGAGAGCCTGTTTCTTTCTCAACTCTGCTTTCTGAGSTGACTATAAGCAGATATCGGAAGTGTTTTTTCAGAAGAAATAGCTTGTTTGTGTGCATTTACAGTTAGGGGTTTTTTGTTCCCTTTCCTGCCCCAAGTTATTTAAGTTCTCCAGGAGGATGACAAAGAAGGGAGATTTGAGAGTCTCACAGGACAAGCTTGCCCAAAACATTTAAGGAAACTGGGCTAAACCTCGGTATCAATGTCAATTTTTTAAACATTGTTTTAGAAAGAAGGAATTACAAGGATAAATTATTTAGTTTTTCTTTTAGGGGCGAATCTGTAAAAAAAAAATTGTTTATTGCCTCAAAACTATAAATTTCATCATCTTAAGCTCATATACAATGTTGCTCTGTAGATCATACTAAGGAGAGAGGCTTGACTGGTGTATTAAACTGATCTTGGGGGCACAGTGGATCTTGTCCTCCAAAATGTGCCATATGTGCCAGTTCCCCATAGAACATAATCTTTTTTTGCTTGTGCCCACTGTGTTTATCAGACTGTAAGATTTTTCTGATCTAGGCTTCCTTTTTGCCCGTTTGGGGTTTAAGACTGTAATTCTACTGCCCAGTAACCAGTGCTTATCTCTGCTCACCTACCTTCAATCTGACAAATTGGTGCCACAGTTAATACCAGGGCTCCTGTCATAATCTGCACAAGTATATGATGGCATTCTTAGCAGATGAAACCCTTTTTCTCTGGACAGTAGACTTCCTTGATARCAAGGGTCAGAAAAACACCCCAAACAGTTGTGCATAAACAAAGCTGCTCCATGTTTAGTTTGGTTTTGATTCCTTGAGATAACATGTATAAGGAGGGTTATGGGCTGAAACTATACAAATAAAATGAACTTTTGTYTTTCTTTTAGCAAAGTGTTCAAATGAAAGGCAAGGGAAGGTCTGATAAGGAACAAAAGCTTAATGTTCCATTTCAGGTGAACCAAAACACTTCAGGCCAGGCAGGCATCAAAAGGAAAAGAAAAATTTTCACTCTTCTCAACTTTATGTTTTTCTATTTTGCCTTCTTCTTAGAAGTAAAATTTTCATGCTGTGGCACTCTGGCATAACTTTTGCAGAGTATCCATTTTGATTATCACCTCTGGGCGAACTTGTGCCCAGGTTCCAGGAGTAATTTATTGCTTAAACAACAAGAGAAACCCAGGTTGCCTACAAAATGCACAGCTTTTCTTATCCTAAGTGTAATTCATCTCATTGTGAGGCAAAACTTTCATGATTCTGAAAGTAATAATACAGTCATCAAAATGTCTTCGAAAGTACATGAAGTGGCAAATGTCTCTGTAGATTTTATATAATATAAACTGAGATTACTTTCAATAAAAAACCACCAGGATTTTCCAAGCCAGTGGAGACCCACATACTGTGTAAAAGTGTAAAATGTCAATAAAATGAACTTGGCAGCACCATTACTTTTCATTTCAGTATAAAACCTGTTTTTGCTGATTAAGGAGGTCAATGTGGAATTCTGAAGTCTCCAAAGAATTGTATTTTTTTGTCTTGGCTGTTTGTCTGAGTTGGTAACATTGGCAGACTAGAAAAGGCTGCTTGTACTTCATCATGTAACTGTATTCTAAAGTGCAGCCTAAGCACTGAATTTCTCAGTCATCTTGTATCTTATCAGGCTAAATTCCCCCCCTAATTACACCAGCATAAACAGTTGTAGCTTAATTGAATTTCGGTGAATTGAATAATTGCTGTGAGAAGAAAGCAGATCTCATTGAAGTCACAGTCCAAATTAACGTTTTAAACCCCAACCCAGTACACTCAGAAGTTATGCAAAGTGCTGAATGTTGTGAGTTCCTGTAGAAGTTCAAAAGACTTGCATTACATTGGTCACAAATCCTCATTTGGAGCACATTAGGAACCTGCTAATTCAACTGTGCATTTTTATGCGATGGTCTCTGAGAAATAGAGATGTATAAATCTGTTTATAAATCAGATAAATTTGCTCATATAGCAACAGAATCTACTCCCCTTAATTCTTCTGAGAAGCACATTAGACCATGCACTGCTGCAAGACATTTCAGGAGCAYGTAAGGCATGAAGTGTGCAGCTGGGACCTGATCCTTTGGGGTAGCAGCTCAGGATAAGGACTTGTCACCTGTTTTCAGGGAGAGTTCTTGCAATAAAGCACATCTTGGTGAAGGCCAACACAGCATAGTGACAGACACAGGGAAAATATGGTGCACAAAAATGYATTGTCAATCAAAAGGAACAGGAGTAGCAGGCAAATCTGTAGGCTGCAGCTATAATCTTTCATGCAAAGTGCTTTAAAAACATTAGTTCAGACTCACAGCCTCCTTGAGGAGTGAGGAAATATAATCATGTCAGAGACAGYTGCTGCTTGTTTAGGATCATACACTTAGTGGCAAAGTGGGGACAAGGAGTTAGAAACCCCCCACACAAAATGCCTGAGGATATTCCTGGTAAAACAGCAGTGATCTGATTAAAAAAAAAAAATTAAAAAATCAAATATCATAGAGATATGTGAATGGCTTTTTAACATTCCCTTGAGATGCCTTAAAGTGAATTTGAAAGATGAATATGGTACAAGCAAACTTTACCCTCAGTGGATCCATTGTTCGCTCCCTCACAGGCTCACCCAGGGCACTGAGAAGAGCTGGCAGGTTGCTGAAGGTATCCTGGGGCTATCCCAGCACACATGCAGCTATGGATGCTCCCCTAAAAAAGCCTATCAACAGGCACTATGTTCCCTTCTCAGCCCTTCCAGCTTCAGCAGGAGCTGGGGCTGCTCTCACAGGAGTGCTGCAAACCYTTGCTGGGCCTATACATACTGTGCATGCAATCAGCTGCCATTCAAGTTCACTCATAGGACGTCCCCTGTGGAAATAAACAGATAAATTATTTACTGTGCAGGCAAGATGATACTGAATACCATGGCAGYTAAATATTGTAGTTACACTAACTTCCTGTGAATAGGACATAACTTATTCATAGTCAGAAAGTGCAAGAACTCTTTCACAAGCTAGATTTTTGTCAGTCATGATGATTTTCCATGTGTTCTGTACTATAGGAAGTCCTCTCTGAAAAGGGGACAGTAAATTATTTACTGTGCAGGGAGGATGATCCTAAATGGTACAGCAGAGAAACCATGTAGCTGCAGTGAATTCACATGAGCATGATGTGCTGTTCACAAACCATTTCTTTAGCCTGCCTTCCATGCCAGTCTGGTCACTGACATCTCATGAACACTTTTCAGCTGGGAGACAGAGCTGTCTTCTGGAGAGAAGGCACAGGTTAGCCCTTCTAAATCTGCAGCACCTTCACATCTGCCCCAAAAGCAAGGTACTCTTGCCTGTGTAAATCCTCAGGAGGTATTTAAGTCATTAGGGTGTCTCTTGGTAGTGTTCTGCTTTTTAATTTGTTGTCATCTGGGGCCAGACCCTGTCCCTGGTGGCCAAAGATGACTTCACCTTTCTGCAAGGTGATGTATGTGCTGCTGGCTGAAGGACRTGGCGCCCTCGGTGGTGTTTTGAGGTGGAATTGAACCCTGCAGTTCAAGTTTGGCACACTGTGTACATGGTATAGGCTGCCACAGTCACATAAGGTGACATATCGTTAACCAGAACCACTGTTTAAAAGGGAAGTGAGAAGAGAAAAATACCAGCAAAGACAGCAGATGGCACCTTGAATATTGAAGTGAGTGGACTCAAATGCTCATCCACTATAATGACAGAATATTTATTTTGAATGCCCGACTCAAACTGCAAAGGCTTGTTGTCATCAAAACCATTTTTCCTTTGTTTTATATAAGAGCTTTTTGAGGTGTCTGTGAGAATTGTTGTGGTTCCTACACCACATTCCAGGGCACCTGGAGCCTGGCTCAAGGAAGGAGGTCTCCCTGCTCCAGGCCCTAAGCCTGTGCTTTTGTCCCTCAGTATGGGAAGAATATGAAATATCACTGGTCACAACATTTTTTAAGGAATGAAACAGGGGAAATTCACTTTCTCATGCCTGTCTTTATATTTCTTCAGATGCTTTCTCTGTTTTAAGGACTTCTGCATCTCCTGCCTCTAATTTGTAGTGTGGTGGTAGTAATTTGCTTGGGAGGCTCAGAGCTCCCATCTCTCATGCCCAGATGCAAGGGGTGGGACAGTGAAGCTGAGCAGGACAGCTAGTGATTATCTCTGTGGCTGGACAAACCACCTTTCCCTCTGCAGCACTGCTGAGGAAAAGGACCTGTCATCCTCTTTATAATTTAATGTAGATAAAGCAGTGTGAGAGTCAGTGTAAATGCAAATGGAAAAACATTTACCTGCAGAGAGTTAAAATCTGCTTGTCCCCTTCATTCATGTAATGCTACATATAAATGTGTTTGTTGAAGATAAATTAGCCATCATAGTTAATTTATTCTGCATGGTTCTTATTAGCTATGTTAATTCCCTTAACTCATCCCACCACATTTCTCCTCTTTGCATCAATTCTATTTTGATTTTCTCAGCACTGGTTAGAATAGGTTTTGCAACATGACTGCTGTGTTAAAATACTTTTCAGAAACAGCCCTGTGCTTACTCTTACCTGTGTATTTTTACTGTCTTACAGCAGGGAGGTTTTATGTTTTTTTTCACTTTATGCACCCTCTTGAAAACATAGTGTTTTTTGATTTTGCCTTTTAATTTCTGGAAGTACCTGTATTTGCATGCTTGTCACCTACTTTTCTACAACAAAAGCCTACACTGAGGCCCTGAGCCCAGTCTCGRGGGACTGTGCAGGCCTTTCTAGGATGCAGCAGGAAGACAGATCCCTTGCTGAATATTAGTAAGAAAAGGTGCCACTTCAAGTAGATTAGAAGAGTATGTAAAACAACATTGGAGTCATTTAGTAAGAGCTAAGACAGCACCACACTCCATGCAGTGTACTTAAGGAGATAGTGTTCTTCTCCCWCTTTGGAAGTTGTAAGGGGATTTTGCTTGTTGTTCTGTTTTTGACTGAATGCCTTGTACAAGCAGATTCCCCCAGGAGATTTCTGGGGAGCTATGTGCTGCTCACTCACCCTTGGGTGCTCCTGTGTGTCTGCTGTGGGATGCCCCCCGCCCAGATTGTGTCCAGGCATGGTTTACAGCCTGACTCTGCACCTGAGAGCTCTGGCTACCTTTCCACGGGACTGAAAACCATTTTGGAAGTGAGGCTGCTTCACCTTTCTCAGGGAGCTCTCTAAAGCTTTACAGCATGGAGTTGTTGGCTAAGTGCTGCACTGTCAAGATTGAATTGCTGTAACCAGCAAGGGCTGTGGCTCTCCCTGCCGATGACAAGGCTGCTGGCAAGGAGGTCACCCTGGCAACGCTACTCGTGGCTACCTGCTGAGGATGGCTGATGAGGCCTCTCCAGGGAGCTCCTGCACAGCAGGAATGGGTTTTGCTCATTCAGGCTGTATCCAGCAGCTCAGAGAAACCCAGAGAGGCAAGGAAATCCTGCTTTCCTTAAGATTGTCAGACCCTCGAGGACTGGGAAAGGAGACCTAAGTGATAACCACTGCTTTTCCAAAGAATGTTGCTTCTGACTTGTCACTCCTTTGGTAAAAGCTGTGACACATTCAAAATGCCATGAAAAGGATTTTAGTTCTCAGCTRCTACCAATTTTCTACAGATCTAGCTGGAAACCAAAATCATCCTTCAGTGGGAARAGGGCATTAAAGCATAGCAGAGGTCCAAGTCTGAGCTGGATCACAGCTCTGTGGGGATGCAGCAACCCAGCACCTCACACCAGTCTGGTGAGGGACCAAGGCTAAATGCTCAGCCAGTGCCACCCTAATAGCAAGTGCAGTTCTCCCTGTTGAATACCTGGACAACCTGACCTTTACGAACTGTACTTTAAGATTTTATAGTTGTATTTCAGAGACTTTGTTCTGCCTTTTTTTTTTTGCCACATAGGTGTTTATTTCACATTTTTGCAAGTAGGTTTCTGATGCCCTTTTCCTGGGAAAAGAGGATTATTTCATAGCCGTGACCCATACAGCACACTGTTATTTATTCAGGTAAACATCTTTTTGGACAGTTTGAGCCTCCTGTAGTGCAAATGTGTTAACCATGATCATTCCATGAAGGACATTAGACAGCCTTTCAGCASAGCAGAGCTTTTCAACTCTTTCTCTAGAAACAGTTAAACTAATGCAGACTCTCAGCATCTGAATGGGGCATCTGCATAGCTGCTATTTCAAAAGCTTCTTCAGCTTCACAGCAGAGATCCCAGATGGCCCAGTGAGACACTTCAAGGCAAATSCTCACTGTGGAGCAAAGCTCTGCTCCTCCTTCAGATCAGGAATCTGCCCCTCTTTCAAGTCTGTTATTACAATAAGCTAGAAAAAGCCAGTTGGGGTGTCAATTCATATTTGCAAAACATTTCTATGAGAAGAGAAACAACCCAGGTGTTATAAATATGGTGAGCCAAATTGTAATAATAAAAACATAAAATTTATTTTTGCGTTACAGCGAGTACAGAAACAGATAGAAACCAAAGCCACAATAAAGAACAATTCGATGGAATTGGGGGTGAAACGTGAGACAGGTCCGCACCGTGTCTCCCCTTCATTCACCCCAAAATCCCAGCACCGAAGTCCAGTTTTTATACTTTTTATTTTCCCTGGGGCAGGATTTTCTTTGTCCAGTGGTTCGGGTGTTGATATTCATTGGCCCTTTTTGGGATTCTTATTTTTTCTGAGTGGGCTTTTAGGGGAACACAAAGATGTCTGGATGTCCGCTGTAGATCATATTCAGGTTCTGACTGGGTTTTTTCAAGCAAACAGAGGGAGATGTTCATTGCAGATTCACTTCGTCTCTGGACAGTTGTCTCGACCATCAAGCATGTTGGTTCAGCCGRGCCACATCATTCAAGTGCTGATGGCTTCAAATCTCTCCCCGCTCTGCCCCCTCCTTTCCCCCCTGTGGCTTCTCAACAGACTGTCTCTCTTCCTGCCTGTAAATCCTTTATTTCTCATGCACAAATTAATACACATAGGTTATTTACAACACCAGGAAAACAAGCAAAACCAATCAGCCCTGTGCCTGTCAGGTGTACGGGCTGCCTGAGTGAGCAGGTCAGGTGAGGGAAGAYAGGGCTGGAGGTGAATTTTCACAGGTACAATGTCACCCGTGCTTAGCTGGCAGATGCAGGTGCGCATCTCTTGCCACTTGCCTGTTCATGGCCCTCTGAGGTCTAAAATCTCTTGCTGTATTTAATTCACAAAACCCTCTGCTGATATTATCCCCAAATGCTTCTAATGGAATTACTTAAGCTTCGGTTTCACAGGTTGTTACCTGTCTAYAGAAATGCAGCTTGAGAGAAAATTTTCTAACACTTGAGGCAAAACCTACTGGCTTGAGTCTAACATGTATTTCTAAGCAAAGTGAGTGGTACTAACAGCTCTGGTCTATATAGTCCTTAATTTSAACACCCTCAAATACAAACTTTGATACGTAGGTTATAAATGACAAGTGCCATATTTTAATGAATTTACAAGGTAGAACTAAAGACTGTTTGGGTAAACTGGAAGTTATTGCATTCATAAAAAGCATGAGCACATTAGTGGATTTATTTTTTTAATGAGATCAAACTGATATATGMTAGAGGCTTTTGAACTTCACTGAGGAAATATATTTTGATCCAGTAGTGACTTGCACATCCTTTCTTATAGGATAGGCTTTTACTCTAATTTGAATCAGACCTGCGTCAGCAAAATATTTTCCACATGGATATTTAGAAAGCTGGTATTCCAATGGTTAAACACTATACAGGACATAGTATTGATGATACCCTTATTATTATTTCTCAGAGAGTTAACAATAGCATAGCTTTCAGCAGCTGAATATTTATCTAGACAGGGTTATGCAGAGACACCAGCAGAATAACTCTCTTCTGTCATTATAAAAAAGAAAATAAATCTGTTGTGTGCTTTGATTCATGGGCAGAGTGGGAAAGTTTCAAAACAGGCACAAAGCATTACAAAAATTTAAATTGAGGGAATCGCTTTGCAGGCTCCAGTTTTCAAAAACAACACAATCCAGTGAGTTAGAGCAATTAGGATTGAGGATGTCCTCATCTTTAATGAATCTCTGATAGCTGCTGCTTCTCCACAAGGCCTCATTAAAGCCTTGCAGGCCTGGAGCTTGAAGAGTTTGGCTTTTTGGGTTGGAGTCTTTGYGAGTCCTTGCCAGATGACCGGCTGCTCACACCCCAGTAAAACAAGCTGTCATTCACAGACAGAGTTGACGAAACAGAGCAGGGTTGTACCACCAACACACTGCACAGACCTGCCAAAAGGGAATATAAGAGGACAGAAGAACAGTGGTGTTTGGGGTCAAGGCATTTACCAGAAAATTGTCAAGAGACGTGCAAAAAAAATGCTTTCTTTCCCTTGTGGGTGCAAAACAAATTTATTTGTGTTACTAACACAGGTTTGTGGGTTTTTTTGGTTTTTTTTTTTACTCAAGTGTAATAAGAGGCTTTTTCAGAAATTCCTTTTCTGCTGTCCATCAGGAACTAGCCTGAGARCAGGAGTTTGTTCCTATTCCTTGCAATCAGTGCTGACTTGTCATGCCTGCAGCTTGTGAAAGCAAATCAGCCTTTTCTGGTCATGGCAATTCTTCAGACAGYGTGAGGGCTGGASGAGGTGGAGATTCAAGACATCCTGYCTAAAGTTTGTCATGTCATTTGAAAGTGTCTGGTTCAATTTGAAAAGTCATAGCTGAAAAATTTCTGCAAACAGCCAAAAATAACAACAGCCTTGAAAATCACCCATATAGCTGGKTTTAGAGAGTGACTGTGGGCTGTAGAGAAAAGTGATATTTCAACTAATCACTGACTTCAAAAAGGAAATATGCGTCGAGTAGTGCCAATTACAGCACAGAAATTTCATCCCAATTTTTGATCAGAGCATATATTAAAAGAAAAAAAACCAAACCCCATGTTTATTTCACCTTATATCTCCTCCCTGGCTAATACATAAACAAGGTTTGGGAAAGCTGAAGGGTTAAAAATTAGATCAGATATCTGTCTGCTCCACCACATATTTTGCTGAACCCTGTTTCTTAGGACTTCCRATTTGTTACTTTGGCATGAGTGCTTCAACTTTTTATTGAATTGAATTGTGGTTTCCCAGCTGAAATGCAGACAGCACAGCAGGGTGAAAAATACACGAGAGACTCTTTGCTGCGGCTTTCTGTGGCATACATGAGTAGAAAACTTGATTTACTTGTCCAGGCATGCAGTCATTTGTCAACGTCCCTCCCTCAAGATTCCTGGTGCAGGGCAAAGTGCTGATACAGTGATACAGGGTTTTCTGATCCAATGTCTAGGGTACTTCCTCTGTTATTCCCAGGGCCTTTTTGTTTGCCAAGGTACTTATGCTTACACATATTTTAAGTAATGTCATTTTAGTTCTTGCTTCCTTTGGTAATTTTTGCTTTGAACCTTCTCCTGCAGGCAGCATTATTAATCTTGCATCAGGTGCTTATACCTTTCTTGTCACAGCTCTCAATGAGCTCAGCAAGTCTGCAGTCACGGTCACTGGGCTGGTGTTCCCTCACTGTTTCTTCTGCTTCAGTGCAGATGCTGGTTCCTGTTCACTGTTAGCTACAATAAAATCATCTGTCTCCTGTAATGTTTTTATTATGGGTGGTCAACTCTTTCTATGCCTATTTGTTGCATTTTATGCTGTCAGTTCTACCTCTGAGTTTAATCCCATGACACGTCTTGATGACAYCTGTCCTTGTCTGAAGGCTTGATTACATCAGGTGTTCTGAAATGGTTTCCTTGTTGATGCAGTCTCCAGAAAAACAAGTGGTGCACATAATGGTTTGTGTGCACCCTATTTACCTGTCTCATCTGAAAAGCAGGTAATTCTCAGTGCATATTTTTTGTGCTTAAACACTAAGTTGCTTTCAAACACAAACCACCCTCAATGTTTGTCAGGGAGCAGAGTCTCAAATTTCCACTCTCAAGGATGAAYACCCCCAGCTCTCTCAGCCTGCCTTCATAGGAGAGGTGCTACATCTCCTCTGGACCCACTCTAACAGGTCTACATCTTTGCTGTTCTGAGCATCCCAGGGCTGGATGCAGTGGCCTCACAAGGGCAAAGTTGAGGTGTAGAATCCCCTCTCTCAATGCTGGCCCCTCTTCTGATGCAGCCCAGGATGCAGTTGATCTCCCTCAGTTGTGAGTGCACGCTGCTGTGTCTTGTATTCCCTTCTCTCTTCAGTGCATGTTTATCAGSTCTCTCCATACACTTAGGGTCACTCAGCACTGAGAATGAAAGAAGGCAATTACAGGCAAAAATTACATTCCTAATAGATCATGTTGTCTCCCTGATCTTACCTTCACACACTGATCTGAGCCTCTTTCTCCTCTTCATGTTAGCTCTTCCCTGGGATCATTGTTTCCTTTGTTGAGCTTCCAGAATAACCTGCTTGAAAACTCACTTCTCTTGTGTTGTACGCAAAGCTGTACCAACACATTTATATAATCAGTCAGCTGAAACAGGGAATAAAAATAGCAATAGTCATGCAATGTAGTAGTTATTCAAAAAACGAACTACGCAGCTTTGCACCAAGGCAGAGTAAAGAGAAGTTCCCTGGCGGGTTCTGGCTTAGCACTTTTCCAGTTGCACTTCACTTGTGCAAAAAGCCCTGAGCACAGGTGGGGAGTATGGCTGCAGAAGCCCAGCAGGCTGCTGTGCTGCCAGGGAGGGACAGCTGCCCTCCCAGCTTTAGCTTCTGCAGGGAATTTTCTCTTTACCCCAACTGCATAAATAACCAGGAGACCCAATTCTAGCTGCWACAATTGACACACATGTGGATTTCCTCCAGAAAAACAGTCAAATTCCACTGTAATCTAACATGACTTTCAAACTACCATAAGCTGCTTATCTTTTTCTTCTATGACAGTGTTTCTAAGTCATACGGATTTTGCAGATAGGATTTTAAGCCATGWAGAATAGAGCTATCTGACAGAGGTAGCTGGAAACATTTAATTTGCCAAGTTTGTCAAAGGACTTTGGTCTGCACAGAGTTCAGATAATATTTAGGGAAAATTAGGAACCTGGAAGGGGATGAATCTGAATTAGTTTTCTGATGATGCATGTGTCTGTTAATTGGGTGTTATAGMGACCTTYGCTTGTATAAATTACAYTGKYRAATGAGAACAGATYAGTTCTGATTCAAATGCATTACTGYTGCAAARCCCATCAGAACATACCRGTGGAGAACCTTTTGTGGATCATAAATAAAATGAGAGAACAGGATACATAATTTCCAAAGTTCTTCTGTAAAATGTGGTGTAAACATCAAGGTTTGCAGGAGAAGGCCAGTTTGACCCTTAAGCTGGTAGGTCATAGTTCTTAGGCACCTAAAGTGGAGCCTTATTAAAATTTCTAATTCCAAAGGCACATTTATATTTCAAAATTTCTTCCTCTTTAAACACAGGRGTTGCACTTGAAGTCTAATTTATAAGGAGTAAAAAGAGTTGCTTGGTGGGCCAGAAATCAGTGTTTACACAGAAGCTGATGAT